>OY282559.1:269243346-269583346 GCA_958295665.1 Tipula vernalis
GAAAACACTAAAGCAGGCACTGTGGTGTTAAATGCTGGTAAACCAAGTCCCCCATCTTTTATAGATGTATGAAAAAAACCAACCGGTGTATCCGGTGGAAGTCTGAGCCACTTACGAACGTTCTGGCGAACTTGTTTATCCATGGCCTTTAGCTTCCCTAAGGTCACGCCGGCCAGGACAAGTTGGTGGTAAAACCGCGGAATTAAAAAGCAACGAACAATTTGCAGTCGCTGCTGTGGTTTTAACGGAGCTTTCGCCAGTCTGTTGAACATCGGATCTAAATCACTGCTGGCTTTCTTTGGCCCGATGGGTCGTAAGTCGATACCAAGGTACTGCCACTCTTGCGATATGACCAGTTGTTTTAGATACGAGCCATCCGCTACTTGAAATTGCGGTTCACTAAGTATTTTATACTTTTTTTGTTTGCCAGCAGGAACGATGGACAATGCTGAACAAGTTGTATTTAGTGTTAACCCCGCTACCACCGCTCTCGCCTGGACTCTTGAGAGGGTGATTTTCATGCCAGACACCGTAGATGTGACTATAAGGAGGTCGTCAGCATACGCAATTGCGTTAACCAACGCCCCCTGTATGGTGTAGCCGACCTCGCGTGGCACCACGGCCAGGACATCATCAACAACAAGGGTAAAGATGATAGTTGACAAAGGATTACCTTGTCGGACCCCCCTCAACACTTTAATGGTGTGGGAACGATCTCTACCAACTTCTAGTACCGTAGAGCTGTTACTGTAAGCCTTATTTATATTTAAGAGAGTCATAGTTACTCCCGCCGTTTACCCGCGCTTGCTTGGATTTCTTCACGTTGACATTCAAAGCACTGGGCAGAAATCACATTGTTCATCACCCGCTAGGGCCATCACAACGCTTTGTTTTAATTAGACAGTCGGATTTCCCTGGTCCGTGCCAGTTCTGAATTAATTATTAAATGATGGTCGTTTAAGAATAAAATAATTTTTCCTCATATTTAGCAAGAATATTCCGCAATGGCGACTTGGCGTATTCCTTCGTTCGAATCAGTCATATTATCACATTCTAAGCAAGCCCGAGCCATCTCAATTTTCAGAGCCAATCCTTATCCCGAAGTTTACGGATCAAATTTGCCGACTTCCCTTCGAATTCGCCGACTTCCCTGCCCAACCTACATTAATCTATCGACTAGAGACTCTTCATCTTGGAGACCAGCTGCGGGTATCGGTACGGTCTGTTGAGAATTTGGGTAACCTTCCATAGATTTTCAAGGTCCGAAGGAAGAATACCGACACAACAGTAAATGTCATGCTCTTATATATATATATATATATATATATATATATATATATATATATATATATATATATATATTATATATATATATATATATATATATATATATATAAATATATATATATATATATATATATATATATATATATATATATATATATATATATATATATATATATATATATTATATATATATATATATATATATATATAATATATATATATATATATATTATATATATATATATATATATATATATATATATATATATATATATATATATATATATATGTATATATATATATATATATATATATATATATATATATATATATATATATATATATATATATATATAATATATATATATATATATGTATATATATATATATATATATATATATATATATATATATATATATATATATATATATATATATATATATATACATATATATATATAAATATATATATATATATATATATAATATATATATTATATATATATATATATATATATATATATATATATATATACATATATATATATATATATATATACATATATATATATATATATATATATATATATATATATATATATATATATATATATATATATATAATATATTATATATATTGATATAACAACCGAAAAGTTTTATTTTTACAGAACAAGTATAGATTTTTATAATACAGTTCAAAGATAACTGTTTTGTGGTTTATTATAATGATGTTGATGATGTTTGTGTTCTGTCCGAAGCGACACAGTATGATACAGCATTTTATATGTCGTTAACATTTTCCCCGCCTTGAACGGTTGGTTCAATCTCTGATGTCTCGATTGGCAAAGGGACAGATTTTGATGATTGGACGTTTCAAAAGTCCAGTGACAGTCTTAAGAGTCACCACTCTTACTAGTCTGTCGGATCCTGGATGTACATCAGCGACCCGACCTTTTTCCATTTAAGAGACGGTATATTGTCGTCACGAATGATTACGATTTCGCCAACCTCAATGTTTCGCGATTTGGTTGTCCATTTTCGTCTATGCTGGAGCGATTGCAAATAGTCTAAGGACCATCTATCCCAAAAATGCTGCTTTAATTGAACAAGCATTTCCCATCGTTGTTTTAGAGATAATTTCTTCTCCCTTATGTCAGTTTCTGGAATGCTCACAAGTGGACGAACAATTAAAAAATGACCTGGTGTGTGAGTATGAATATTTCATTAGCGTTGGCTGTTTGTTTTGCACACAGAGAACGTGAATTGAGCACCGCCTCCGTGTTTTACGAGGGTGTTCAATTCCTCATATGTTAAACTAGTTGTTGCCATCACTCGGCGAAGGTTAAATTTAGCCGATTTGACTGCAACTTCATGCAGTCCGCCAAAATGAGGAGCACCTGGAGGATAAAAGTGCCAGTTGATATGGTCATCTCTACACATTGTTTTAATCTCTTGTTCAATTTCATCGGACTGTAGCATCTTGTATATTGCGTTCAACTTGTACTTCTACCGGTGAAAACGTGTTTCAAAGTCCCCTGGTGCTTGTAAATCTCGAGAAAGCGTTGAGGAACGCACTTGATGAGAGGTCTGCAACTAGTTCCATGTGAACCGCATTGGTGGCTAGACAAACAAATATGTAGATATATGTTTTGGTTGGCGGTTTACCCCGACCCTTATGATGAACGAAAACAAGACCACAGTTATCCATTGCTGTATTTTAGAATTCCGGTGCAATTTTTATATGCTCAGAAATCAAATCTCCCATCAATTGCGAAACAGTGCGTGGTCAAAGTATGGCGCAACGTACGCATTGACTACAAATTTTTTTCGCTACCTGTATACCATTTATTGGTGAAAACTGATCACGTACAATTGACAGTAATGCCTGAGGTCCCACATGGAGATATTTTCTGTGTAGATATGTGAGTAGTGATTCTGTTATAAAATTCCTAGGCGACAACATAATGGGGTGCTTCGCTGTAAATGCCATTGATGAAAACTGTAGCCGACCTCCAATACGAACGATGCCAGCTTGATCTACAAAGAGCGATAGAGATTTAAGGTTTACATCCTTAATTGAGTTACCCTTGCGTAGCTCCTTGAAAAGATCTTCGTAGCACTCATGTTGAACCAAATATACAATGAGTTGAACACCAGCCTCATAGTCGATTGCATCGAGCGGTCGTCGTATTCGATCTTCAGGAGATAATTTTAGATTTTTTACGAAACGACTGACATACGACATCGTAGCAATCACCTTTTGACAATCGTTTCTGTGTTTTATATTATCCAGAATTTGTATGTGATTTGCAGCATTATTGCAGGTAAGCGTAGTTTCCGTAAGTTTTTTTGCTTCAGGAATATCGTTAATGTTCTCGCTCGAAGAAAATTTAACAAACCACTCGCATTCAGGTGAGTGTAGAAATGATTGACCCAAAAACCACAGTTCGCAGTCCAACAATTGAGCAGCCTTCATGCCCCTAGACACAATATCCGCTGGGTTGGACTTGGATGTCACGTGTATTCATGGATGTGATTCGCACAAACCTTGAATGGCGCTGACTCGATTAACAACAAACGTTTTCCAATTTGTTGGTGTGCCGTGAATCCAGTATAGCGCAATTGTCGAATCAGTCCAGTAAAATACCTTTTCGACGGCGAAATTTATTTTGTCTAAAACAGTTGTGCGAGAAGAAGGGCAGCGCATTAGGTATTGGAGCGAGTCTAGATTTAATGCACATGAGACGCACAACGTAGGTACCGTTGTCTAAAGAACAACGTGTATAAATTGCTGCACCGTATGCACTTTCGCTGGCATCCGCGAATCCGTGCAGTTGGGTGTGTTTTGGTTGCTTGATGCCATGAAAAGTGTGTCGAGGAACGGCTAATCCCTGTAAATATTGCAACTCAGACTCAGAAATATTTGCCATTCGGTATGGAGGTGCATAGGTAAAGCTTGATCCCAATCGCCTTTTAGTTGCCACAATTTTTGAATGAATCGTTTTCCACGGACAACTACTGGAGACAATAGACCGATTGGATCGAAGATGCGTGCTACTTCCGAAAGCACAGTACGTTTTGTTATACGTTCGTCTGAAGAAATTTGGACGTTAAATTTGAAGTAATCCTTCTCAGGTTTCCATAATAATCCCAAGGTTCTGACGAAGGAACTGTCATCGCCATTAAATACCTTCTCACATTCTGAATCTGGAATATCATGTAGGACCGCCTTTGAGTTTGAGCACCATTTTTGAAGAGTCATGGCGCCTGAGTGAAGAATCGCTGCTATTTTGGATCTCATTTGTATGGCCTGTGTAACTGAGTTTGCGCTTGTCAACAGATCGTCGACATAAAAGTCATTTTGTATGACAGAGCTGCTGGTGCACGAGTGGAATTTTCCAACGCCAGTTGAAGTAGACATCTTGTTGCAAGAAAGGCACCAGATGAAGTGCCATATATTACACGATTCAATTTGTATGTTTCCAGCCTCTGAGTTGGGTCGTCACGCCAGTAGATATATTGATAGCAGCAATCGTCATCTTGCACGCCAACTTGTCTATAGAATTTTACAATGACGACACTGATAGCGTAGGACCTGAAACGACAAAGAATAAAAAATAAATCGGTTTGCACTACAGGCCTTACTGATAGTAAATAGTTGAGTGAATTGCCATTTGATGATTTTGCCGACCATAAATTCACGATACATTTCACGTATGTCTGGATGTCTCATTAGACGTTTTTCGAGACTGAAAAATCGTAATTTTGCCATGTTTGATGAGTTACCAAAGGGCGCCGGAGTTTTTGTAAATGACAAGCGAACAATAAATCATGCAATCAATGTCTCTTGTATGTGTGGCCGCAAAGTGTTTGTCGACGGGATGATAGCCTTGGTGCCTTCTGGTATTTCATCTACCTTCCAAAACTTTTCAATTTGGTCGTAGATCGCCTTAGTCGATAATGCCATAAGTACCAAATTGTCGCAGGTGAGCTTGGGGCGCTATGAATGTTTCCTGAGATCACCTAGCCAAATTGCGTATTTTGAAGGACTGGCAGATGATTAGCCAACTTGATTTGACCTACTGATAATAGCTCAAAGTATAATAAAGCGGCAATGTGATTTGCAGGAATGTTAATATCAGATCTACTGAGGAATGTTAATATCAGATCTACTGAGTGGCACGCTTGGTTGAAAATCTGTTATTTTAGGCAAAATCAAGTAATTGATGTTTGCTGAGAAATTGCTAGTTAGACATTTAACGAGAACAGTTGTGCTGTGATTCACTGGTACTGATGTAGTACCAATTTCGGAAAGTATGATGTATGACGTCCTTTGTGATGGCAATGTTACGGTTGATGAAACTGAAGTCCCTGCTTTCAACGATTTTGAAGTAGGCTGTAAAGTTGTCATTGCTGCGTCAGCAGAAATTACAGAAACAGTAGTTTTGTGAGTTATAGCACCATCTAAATGAAGCATAGTATGGTGCAAGCGTTAGTACACTTGGCATGCGCTGCTGGAGGGGCACTTGCTGGCCATATGTGATTTTTATAGGCACTTGAAACATAATTTTGATTTCTCAATAGCCTCGCGCTTCTTGGGAGGTTGCACTTGAAAATAGATTGGCTATTGGCATTGCAAAATATGCAGGTCGGTGACGATATTTTCGTTGAGAATGAGTGGAACGTCTGAGGTTATCTGAGGCTCTTATCATGTTGATTGAGATGGATTGTGTTTTGAGGGTTGGCTGGATGATTGCGGCTGGCTTATTTTCAAGGAATGAATAGCTGGCTGACTCTGCAATTTAATGCATCTTGTAATGATGAATTTTTTGGTGACATCGTACGAAGCAATAGTTGAGGTTAGTGAGTGGTCAATCCATTTTGACCGTTTATCTGCATCGAATTTCGAGACAATTAGGTATACTAAAAAGTCGTCGCAATCCTCTATAGGCCTCTGAAGATGGGCTAAAGACCGAATATGCGAATTAAAATGGTTGACAAGCTCCATCAACCGCTTAGGGCATACCTTATACAAAGGCTTAAATGTGAAAAGAGCCTTCATATGTTCTTCAGTGATTCTTTTCGGGTTTTCAAACTGATCGAAAAGCAATTGTCGCGCCACCGGATAACTATCACCAACAAAGTACAAGTTGTCTAGGACAGTTTTGGCTGTCCCTGAAAGTGAACTACGTAAATATTGGAACTTAGTGATGTCGGCCAATTTTTTATTATTGTGTACGAGACCATCAAAAGAATTTATGAAATCAGTCCATTTCATCAAATCACCAGAAAAGATATCCAGAACAATTTCAGGAACCCTAGGTGTGTGAATGGGAAAGGCCGGATTTACTAACTCTTTAGTGTGAGGTTTAATTTTGGGCACCTTTAATTAGTCGATTCGCTGTTCGATGTCCGGGCCAACAGTCATGTACATCGCCTTTATCTCATTCCTTAGTGTCATAACAATTTCCTTGGATTCACTTTTCTCCTCGAACTGCGTTTGAAATTTTACAAAATTCTTGTAGCTGTCGGTGAGATCTTCTAATTGCCATTGACATAGACGAAGGTTCGATGTAGTTATTTGTTCCTTATGAAATTTGACCACATTTTTGATGTTGTTGATCTGTATTTCAATACAACCTTTTAATCGATGATCACCAGCCATGATTTAAGTTATGTATTTGGCAGCAAACAATCACAAAATGTAATTCAGTTATAACTTATCCCATTATAATTTGTTTGTACCACAATGATGTTCCGTCTTGGTTGTGCCAGACAACCTTCACATGCACGTATTACAAAATATCCGCACAAATGTGTAGCTTCTGTGAAATAGATGCACAATTTCTTTTTTTATCGTCACTGGAAGATCCGTATGGCACTTAGAAAGCGTGTCCAGCCGGAAAACAGCCACTTTTATCTGTAGCAAATCTTTCTCAAAGATTTTAAAATGGTGGATATTTGTATCCCACTTCTGACAGCATAATTGTTGACGCTTTAGATTATTTTATCGTAAGGATAATTATTAGTGAATTGAATTCACCACAACATTCGTTCTACAAACGAATACAAACTAATAATGCATTAGTTGAAGGCAACAATACAAACAAGCAACTGAATAATACAATTGCATGGATACAGGAGCGTATGAAGACGCTTGAAACGAAGTTAAATCTCTCGAGAACTAGCTCGAGACACTGAGTGGATAAGAGTTAAAGGTGGGAAAAAAGGAAACGGAATACGCCCTGCCCACCAGAAAAAAAAAATACCCCCACCAGCACCCATACGATGAAGTCAAAGACTACGATTTAGTAATTCCGTTACAAACATACTCGGTATGTGTGAATTGTACCGACGATTTATTGTTAATTTCTCCTTACTCTCCGCTACACTCACTGACTTATTAAATATTAGGACTGTGAACAACGAAAGCAACTTGAAGGAGCGACCAACTTCCGCTCCAGTTGTTGTGCATTCGAATTTCGAATTAACTTATTACTTCCAGGTAGATGCTTCCTGGAGAGGCATATGCGGGGTTTTGTTTCAAATGGTTGGTGAATCCTATAGCAAACATTCTATAGCGTGTTTCTCAAAAAAAAAAACTGTTACGAAGGATTTAAGTTCACTATAATATCTGATCATGTGAACCTTCGCTGGCTGATGAGTGTGGCTAGGAGGAGACTGCCGTTATAATGTTATAAGTTCAAAATTGAATACTGAAAGGCATGTACCCATGTTGCGATGACTTATCGGATGTTGCAAATTCGAATGAAAATAGAAGGTGTTGGGTACACATAAACTTTCCAGCATTTCACGACTAGGAATATGTAAACCTGATTGAAAAGTACCGAAATCTTGATAACACTGATTCCAATTTTTGGGTCGAGAATGGCAAAGTTTTAATATCTCATGCGTAATAGTATACGTTTCACACACACGAGTCTTTATCAATTCCTTCTTCTTTTTTCCATTTCTGAATCAGTTTTGTCTGATAAAGGAAGACAATTTCACACGAATTTGTTCAAAAACCTAACGAATAAAATTGAATCCAACTAAGCGGAAAAATCGTACTATCCTCCAAACAATGGGTGCCTAATTGAGCGAGAATCACAACAATTGGGATTTGTATCTTGACCATGTAGCTTCAACACTTCGAAGCGTTGTACATTTCACTATCTTGTCAATGGGCAACATATGATTAATCACGTTTCCGATTATAATCTTCGTTATTTGCTAGGACGTGAAAATGGCACCAAATAAAGAAAAATCTATAAGATCGGCTCGATTGGATTTGATTCATCATAACGTGTTTAAACATCTACAAAATCCATGCAGCAGGTCGGAACGTTAGTGTAGCCTTCGATGTAAGATGCGAGAACTAACAGTCGGACAGAGATAGAGCGTATTTGTTAGCACATACAGCCACAGGGATGCGCCAAGGCAGTTCTCAGGACAGCTCGCACCAAAAATTATACCCGCAATCATCACGGCAGGAGTTGACAATATTTTGCAACATACTACAGGTAAAGTTTTAGGCACACATTAAACTAAATACATTCGTTCGTAGACAGGTACAATCCGCATGAAGAGTAGCCCATATTATGAGACATCTCAGGGTGGGAGTCGTCACCGCGATGTAATAATTGGTCGCTACGAATTTGGTGCTGTCCTCATGAATTATTATTAAAATTGGAAAGAATGCCAAAGAGGTGCGGCTAACACACGGCTTTCTTTTACGAAAAGAAAATTTTGAGAAACCTATGCAAATTTCTTACAAATTTCTTTTGCGTTTTTTTTTTTTTTTTTGAAACATTTTGTATTTAATAGTTTTCTGTTAACCTCATGCTTTTTGAGATATTTGGAAAATAAAGTTTCTAAGAAAGTGACAATTTTCGGTTGGCCGATTTGGGCTAAAATTCAATGCGACCTCCTAATTCGAGATAAAAGCTTCAATTTAAAGTTTCAGTTCGATTGGCTAGACAATCTGGACTGTAGAGAGCGGACAGACAGACTGACAGACAAAGACCATTTCGAAATCCACTTTTTCACTCGAGGTCGAGAATTTTCATGGTTACTACTATACCTTATATTACTTATGTAAATGAAAGTAAAAACGGTGAATAATAAATATCTAACACCCAATATGACGTGTTAAGCTTCTTCGGTCTAAAAAGGCCAAAGTATTGAAATCCTGTGAAAAATGATAAAAAATTTGATTGGTCCAAAACCACTTTTCTCGTCGTTTTGAAAGTCCCTGAGTCTAAAAGAGCAAAACCAAAATGTCCATCCGTCTGTCTGGATGTCTGTATGTCTGTACTCCGTAGACCGTACGAAATGCACAGGCAACTCTTAAGGCGCATCTTCTGTATACTGCATTTAATCTGCTCCTATAGCTCGGTACATTGAGCCCAACTTGGTGCTCCATATAGCATAATAGAGGTAATCACGTTCGATAGGAGTTTCTTGCTTTTGTAGGTTGGACCACCTATATTTGGTCATTACCCTAGAGAGCATAAAAACAGCCTTTGCTGCCTTGTTACTGACAAATTCTATGTGATCCTTGAGCGAAAGTCTGGCATCCATCATCACTCCCAGATATCTGATAGCTGATGTCGACAGAACTTCATGATCCATCATTTGGAGATATTGACTCCTTTGATATTGACTCCTTAGTTTTCCTGCATGTGATAAGAAGTGCTTCTTTTTTATGCTGTGCCAGCGTCAAACCTACAACTGACATCCAGCTTTCAACTTTTCAAGTACCTCCATCCATATGAGTTGAATTTCCTCTATCTCCTTAGCAACAATGAATATCGCAATGTCATCGGCAAATCCTACGATCAGTGCTTCTTTAGGTAAAATGAGTCTGAGTACATCGTCATACATGATGTTTCACAGCGTCGGCCCCAAAACTGAACCCTGGGGTACGCCACCTAGAATCTCATAATCGATTGGCCCATCGTCTGTGTCATATTTCAGTACTCTATTCCTGAAATAATCCCTAACAATTCTCTGTAAGCAGAGTGGAACATTTATCCATTTTAAGGCTAAGAGGATTTCTTTCCAATTAGCAGTATTAAATGCGTTCTTAACGTCGAGCGTAATCACACCACAATATTTTTTCTTGTCACCTTCCCATCTCTTTCCCTCGATCGCACTTTGAGCAATGTTTTTGATAAGTTCCACCGCATCAATGGTAGATCGGCCCTTCCTAAACCAAACTGCTTATCTGAGAGACCACCAATTTATCCAATAAATGAATCAAGCCTGTTGCATATTATACCCTCAAACATCTTCCCCATCGTATCGAGCAGACATATAGGGCGGTAAGCTAATGGTTGGTCGAGTGGCTTACCAGCTTTAGGAATCAGGACCAGGTTTTGTAGTTTCCACTGTTTCGGGAATATGCCTTCGCTTAGACATTGATTATACACCTCGAGGAATATTCCTGGTTTGGCGGTAATTGCCGCTTTTACTGCCACGTTTGGTATTTTAATCGGACCCGGGGCTTTGTTAACTCCAATCCTACAACAAGCCACATTCAGCTCTTCCAAGGAGATTTCTGGCACTGTTTCACTTTCCAATCTTCGTTCGATTTCTGGGATCTTTCCGAATTGTTGCGGAAAAATACTGGAAACAATTTCCCTCATTGTTTTGGCACAGGTCGGGGCTACATTTTGTGGACGTCTAAGCTTGCCCATTATCAGCTTGTAGGGTCTGCCCCAGGGGTCGCGATCCACCTCCCCGCACAGTTCAGCAAAACAGCGCCGCTTGCTTTGACAAATGGCCTCTTTAAGCCTCCTACGAGCTTCACGAAATTCGTTTTGGAGACCAACCGAACTAGAAGTATGCTTTGACCGCTGAAATTTCCGTCGAACACTATGGCAGGCTTTGCGAAGCTGGTCTATTTCCTCGGTCCACCAGTAAACTGGGAAAAGACGGCGACCTACAAATCTTCTGGTCATTGTTGCTTCACAGGCTTTAATAATGCCAGTTGTTAATTGGCTTACCTTATCGTTAATAGATCCAAGCAGTTTGATATCCTTAGTCATCAGTAGAAAAGATTCTTGGTCGAAAGGCGTTGACTTTCATCCAGCAAATTTTCCAGGTATTAAGTTTAATTATGATTGCTTGATGGTCGCTTTGAGTGTAACGCTCGCTGACTTCCCAGCTAACTCTTGATAAAAGACCTGCACTGACAAAGGTAAGGTCTAACACTGATCCGACTCCGGCCCTGCGAAACGTGAGGAACTTTCCTGCATTACAAAGCACGACATCCAGTACCGAGAATGCCTCCATCAGAACCTGCCCTCTTTGGTTTGTGCATTGACATCCCCATTCGATCGCCCAGGCATTAAAATCTCCGGCAATAATGACAGGCTTGCGATTTAGAGCATCAGCTACCAGACGGTTCAGAAAGATTTCGAACTGCTCAATTGGAATATTTGGTGAGGCATAGCAACTATAAATATGGATTCCTTGAACTTTCACTCTGGTGAAGTCAGCCTCGATACCTGACGCCGATTCTTGAAATATTAAACGACCACAAGACCAAACAGTCGCTCTGTTCGTAGTATCAGTCGCCCATTTAGCACTATTCATATTCCTGTATTGCTCGCTAATAATGGCAATGTCCACCCCTAGCTCGCGCATTGTCTGGGCTAAGAGGTCTTGCGCTACCTCATAGTGGTTAAGGTTTAATTGCAACAAAATCATAGCTCAGGCTTTTGTGGCGATCTCTTGAAAGCTGGGCATTCTCTAGACCCTACTATGTGGTTAGACTTGCCTTTACCATGACATAGGTAACAGTTTGCTGGGTTTATGTAGACCTTAACAAAGGGTCCCTCCTCTCCGCATTTAATGCAAGCCTTGAACTTATTCTCAGTGCTCTTACATTCTTCGGCTCTGTGTCCAAAGTTAAAGCATCGAATGCATCTAACTGGTGGTCTCATTTTCTCCCTGATTCGGCAAACTACCCATCCAATGCGAAATTGATTCATGGCATGATGATATGACAGACTGTACGTTGGTGTCATTTCAAGATACTATTATGGTACGATGGTATGATGGTGGTGATATGATGGTATGATTGTAAAATGTTACGAAGGTTTCCTATTGTGTTGAATGTTGAGTGAAAGTTTATTTGGAGTTGAATAGGTGACTAAGTTGAGGGTAGGGTTAGGAGTTGATTTTGTGATTTCGTTTTAGATTACGCTGGGATTGAGTTGGATATTTAATTTAGATTGTAAAGGGATTAAGGGGTTTAGTTGGGGACTGAGTTTAGATTGAGTAAGGGATTAAAGGGTTCAGTTAGGGATTGATTGATTCGGGAGTTATTTTGAGTTGACTCGATATAATCTCACGAACGCACGTAATACAGGCGGAAGTAAGTAAAGTATAGTAATCGAAGTTTTTTTAGAGATTGAGTCCGAAA
Source organism: Tipula vernalis (assembly GCA_958295665.1). Taxonomy (NCBI): domain Eukaryota; kingdom Metazoa; phylum Arthropoda; class Insecta; order Diptera; family Tipulidae; genus Tipula; species Tipula vernalis. Next base: position 269,256,071 of record OY282559.1, read on the forward strand.
TAGTGAGTTTCGAAATAGTGTCTGTCAGTCTGTCTTTATCTTCCCTGTAGCCCAGATATTTTAACCATTCGAACTGAAACTTCATATTTGGCAAAAAATCTCAAAATTTATAAGGTTTACAGAAAAACTACTTCCAAAAAAAATAAGTAAAATATACAAAAGAATCAACTTGTAAGAAATTCGCATAATAAATTTCTCAAAATTCCTTGTTCCTAAAAGGAAGTCTTGTATTGGCCACACCTATATTTAGATTTTTTTTTACGGATACTACTTAGGTGCTGAGTTTTTCGAGACAACACCAAATTTTACTCACCCTAGACTGTGTGATAGCGGAGAGCTGGCAATAGCTGCAGGTGATGACCGTAAGTAGATGTTTCCATGCAATAGGGAATAATAGCGTTATATAAAGGCGGATTTCAGTTGCCAGTTTTTTCTTGCAACGCCCCATCAATATAGGTTCCTTCACGCTCTGCTCCACTCGATTTTAATACTCGACATTTTTTCACAATAAACTCAGCCTTCGTCCGATTATAGTGGGTGTGTTTTCTGAGGGTTTCCAAACATTAAAGTAATAAAAGACTAAAAGAGAACAAATAAAACAAAATGTGATTACATCCAACATTCAAAATCGTATTTGATTTTGAAAACAATATTGAATAAAAATACTGCTTTCTAAATTTCCAAAGCTTGCAATTCTATTTTCAGCCCATCCTAATTCAACCTACTTTCGAGAACATAAGTGTCTGCTAGTAAAGCGCAATGGAAATTAATTTTAAGATTTGAAAGTAAAACCCCAATGTAGAACAAATAATCAAATAGTTTTCGCTATCCTCGGTACTAGGACCTCCCTCCTTTGTGACTCAAATTGTCAAACTGATGTGTATTTTGCCCTTGATTGTGAGTCCGTTTGTGGTGCGATCACCAGCTTGGTTGAACAAACTTTGATAACCCTTTGTATTGTTCGACATATGCAAAAAAACGGAAAAAAAACATTTCGCAGGATCTACTGTAAATTTAATTGTTAAAGACGCGCTGCACCTAGTATTAGTATGTAAATCAATTTTGCATTCAAATTATCGATTCTTAGTTTACAGCGATTATCGAGAAATTTTCTTTAGTAGTTTAATTATGAATAAATTAAATGTTTATTACTTTGTTATAAGAGTACATATCATAATATCCACGATGAAGATATTCTCGCATGAGCCCATTGTATTTTTATTAAATCATCCACCATGTACCTCAGATACAGATAGTACTCGTGTAATTACTATTATAGCTTAAGGCGATCGTTTCTTTACATGCGCGAACGTTCTTCCATAATTTAATTTAATTTATTAGATGGATACAATTCAAGTTTTGCAAAATATTATTGCTCAATCACGATTGATCCAGCAATGGTTTCAAATGACAACATAGGAAAACCACGTGCAATTCGTATATCATATAAACAAAGAATTTATTTGTCTTTCCGATGGAGCTTCTAAACAAACAACACGCGACCACAATCGTAGCTGAACATATCGAAATGCCTTTTAAAAGTGTTATCGCGCTCGCTGATTATTTGGTTTAGGTTTAAATAGATAATATGGACGAGAAAGCATGTGTCCAGGTATATAATACATATTTTATTAATTTACGATTTTATTTATTGTATTTCATATTTAATCAAGATTTTTATTTTTATTATTATTGTAACTTTAACAATTTTTTTTTTTTTTTTTTAAGGTAGACAAAAAACATCTTTCATAAAATCGACTTAAGAAATATTTATTTAATTTATTTTTTTGTTGTGGTTGGTGTGTTGGGATTTTTCATTTTCTGACTTTTTTTTATTAAATTTCAGTTGAATTTTATGTATGTAAGTTGGATCATAGCATCTTATGTGTGTATTTATTAAATTAATTATTTCTTATTAAAAATATAAAATACATTTAAGACTGTCAATGAACTTATACCTGTATATAGTATATACGTAAGAATATATTCAAAGTAAAAATGGTTTTTTTGCTATTTACGATTAACATGGGGGGGATTTTATTACGAGAAATTCAGGTGTCGTTATCAATTAATTGTCAATTTGAATTAAAGAATAAAACAGTTTTGTTTTTTATTGGTTTTTTGTAGAGACGAGTTGTATTTTGTATAAAGTTTGATTAATTCATGTCGTGAACCACTCCTCCATTATTTTAGAGTGGTGATATAAAACCCAGCCTCAACATGATTAATTCGTTTTTGAATATTTATAATGGTTATTTGAATAAATTATAATTTTACGTTTCATATTACTCAAGAGATGGATTAGGATGCGAGTATTTTATAGTACCGATAAGACATGATGATTTGTTTTTGCTTTAATCGGTCTATGTAATTTGTGTTTTATATCTGTACGATACCAACCAATATTAGAGAAGAAAATTAGTACAGAAAGTTGAAAAAAAGACCAAGGATAGGAAGACCAAGGATATTTTCAAATAACAGTTTGGGGTTTACGATGTTATAATATAACCTGATAATTTTTTTATTTAATATTACAACTGATTTACAAATCATTTAGTAATTTATCTTTCTTAAATGAAAATTCACATTTGACGGGCAGTAACCCAATGGTTACTCCCGTTTGAATTTACATAGTGATTATTTTTCTCTGACCTAATTAAATACCACTGCCCAATCCCAAAGGTTTCTGCCTTTGAAGTCTTCTTACTGCATTGGTGGTGTCCAACAAACTCCGTATGTCTGCATTTTGGTGCCGAGATATCCGCTGAATGTGTTTCTTCGCATGATTTTGTATTTCTTCACTTACATATTCCATGTTTAAGTCCCTATGGAGGTTATCATTTCTAATGTACCATGGTGCGTTTACAATGCCACGCAGCACTTTGTTTTGAAAACATTGTATCATTTGTACATTTGTCTTGTTGGTACAATCGCAAAGTTGAATACCGTAGGTCCATACTGGTTTAAGTATTTGCTGATATAATAGCAGTTTGTTATGTATTGTAAGGTCAGAGTTTCTACCTATTAGCCAATACATTTTCCTATATTTGATGTTCAATTCTTCTTTTTTCTTTTTATAAAAATCTTTCCATCTAAGCTTGCAAGCGAGAGTCATGCCGAGGTATTTAGCTGTATTTGCATTTGGAACCGGCCTTGAATTAAGTTCCACTGGAATTCAGTTAACTTTCTGATTTGTAAAGTTTACGTGAACCGATTTTGCTTCGTTTAGGTTAATGCGCCATTTTTTTTCCCAACTACTCACTGTGTCGGTTGATTTTTGTAGTTTGGTCGTTGCTTCTGATATACACTTTCCAGTTGCCAGAATAGCTGTATCGTCTGCAAATGTTGCTATGGTGGCACCTTCTGTATTTGGCATATCTCTGATGTACAGGATTTACAATATAGGACCCAGTACACTACCTTATGGTATGCCTGCTGATATTCTCTTTAGTTCAGAGTAATCTCCGTTATATTGATAGAATTTGATAGAACTGCTTTGGTAGATCTCGATGCAATTTAAATTCAAGTCCTTGGTGCCAAACTTTGTCGAAAGCTTGTGCTACATCTAAGAAGATGCTGGAGCATATCTTCTTATTCTCAAGTGCGTCTTCGATTATATCCGTTATTCTGTGTACTTGCTCTATCGTAGGGTAATTTTCTCTAAATCCAAATTGGTGTGGTGGAATCAAATTTCTCACTTTTATTATTGGCTTGAGTATCTTGAGCAATAATTTTTCAAATAATTTTGTAATTACAGGAAGTAGTGAAATCGGTCTGTACGACTTTTTATCGTTCGCTGGTTTGCCTGGTTTGGGGATCATAATTACTTCAGCAACCTTCCATTGCCGTGGAACATATTTTAGTCTGAACACAGCATTGGTAATTTGAACCAATTTTCGTAGTCCCTTCTCGGGAATGGCTTTTACGACTTGTCCAGTAATTAAATCATATCCTGAAGCTTTTTTTGCATTCAAATTCCACTTGATCTCATCTTTTAATTCCTGTAATGTTACACATCGAATATTATATTCATCAATTTTGCTAACTGTTATTATATTTTCATCTGCTGTTTGCCTAAGTAACGGTTGAAAGGTGTCTTCCAAGTGAGTTGCAAATAAAATAGCTTTTTGCTTGTCGCTTTTGGCCCAGGTTCATTCCTCATTTTTAATAGGCGGCACATGCATTTTGGTTCTTTTTAATCCCTTTTGTTGCTTTCCAAAGAGCGTAATTAATCAGTATCTTTATGTTCGGTGAGACCATTTAAGTACTTGTTAATAGTTTCGTTCTTAATTTCTTTTATAAGATGGTTTAGTTTATTGCATAGAAAATTGAGGATTTTTTTGTTTTTCGGGGCGCGTGTCCAGGTCTTTCTTGCCTTTCGTTTCTCTCTAACTAACTCCCTGACCTCAATAGGATAATTTTGATTCCTACGAGATCCGGTGTGACTAGCAGGAGAACTTTCCCATGCTGCTTGTTGAATAATACTGTTAAATACCTCTAGTCCGTCTTTCTACTTTACCGGTATTTTCATCGGCATTCGTAGATTTATTTGCATTTCAATTAGTTCTTGGAATAGGTCCCAGTTAGTTCTTTTATTTATTAATTTACGCAGGTTATCCTTATTAATTATCATTGTGCTGAGAGTCATGATAACAGGTGTATGATCGAAATATATCCCCTCGCTGCTTTCGTGGCTCATGTAATCCTCGAAAATCCCTTTTGTTACATAGAAATCAATGAGATCTGGTATTTTATTTATATCAGCAGGCCAGTATGTTGGTTTACCTCCACAGTGGAACTCGCAGTTATTTACTCGTCCGGCTTCGAATAGCTCTTTTCATTTATCGATTGTAAGTCTTGATCCCCAATAGGTGTTTTTTTGCGTTAAAGCCACCACCGATAATAAAATTGGATCCTAGTGATCTAAAGAGTCTATTATAATCTTCTTTGTTTAGATTATAGCGTGGAGGGCAGTAAATAGAGGAAATACTGTATTCATTATTATTGTTATTGGGTGTGTGAATATGGCTCCGCCTTTTCTCAATTGGTGTCGTTATTTTTACTGCTTACGTAAACTATAAATACTTGTATTCTATAGTACTTGATGTCAACTATCAAACGCAGTATACGAAATTTGGTTGAAGTGTAAACAAATAATATTTTTAACTCTTTCAACATGTAGAATTTTATTCCAAATAAACATAATTTGCGGGAAGTTTTATTACATTATTTTATTGCAAAGAGAAGTGCAGCGGAAACTTATCTCCATCGAATACAACGTGCAAAGAACGGTTTAGGTAAAGAGCATGGAAGACCACCCAAAAAATTTGAAGATGATGAATTGGAAGCGTTATCGGCTGAAGATTCTTCTCAAACACAATCAGAATTGGCTGTAGCATTAAATGTTGATCGATCAACTGTTGCAAAACGTTTACAAACAATCGGAATGGTTCAAAAAGCTAACAACTGGGTTCCACATGAATTAAAAGAAAGAGACCTTCAACGTCGAAAAATCATTTGTGAAATTTTGATTCAAAGACAACAAAGAAAAGGTTTTCTGCATCGGATAGTTACTGGAGATCAAAAATGGATTTATTATGAGAATCCTAAATGCCAAAAATCTTGTGTGAAGCGTGGTGAAGCTGGTCCATCGCAACCAAAGCGAGATATCCATTGCTATAAGGTTATGCTCTGTATCTGGTGGGATCAGAAAGGTGTGGTATATTATGAACTGCTGGAGTCAGGTGAAACTGTAAATGGCGATATGTACCGACGACAACTAATACGTTTGAAGCGAGCTAGAAAGGAAAAACGACCAGAATGGGTGAAGAGACACAACAAATTAATTTTTCAGCATGACAATGCAAAACCACATGTTGCAAACGTTGTGAAAAATTATTCACAAGGACAGGACTGGGAAGTTCTACCCTACCCGCCGTATTCTCCAGACAAAGCTCCTTCAAATTATTACTTATTCCGGTCGATGCAGTCGTCTTTTTCTGAACAGCGGTGCAGTTCTCGCGCAGAGATGAAAATTGGCTTAATGATTGGATCGCCTGCAAAGACTAAGATTTTTTCAGAGAGGGAATCCGTAAAATGCCTGAAAAATGGGGGATAGTTGTAGCTGCAAATGGAGCATACTTTCAATAAACGATTCTTTCATTTTCTAAACAAGCAAATGTGTTTTATCTTAACAAAAAAGGGCGGAGTCATATTCACACACCCTATAGTTTCAACTTTTATGGTTTTAACTTGCATACTTTCTTCTTCGATGCTAGGTTCTTCATAGTGTTTGAGATTCGTTTTCACTATTACTGTTGATCCTCCTCTGGGTTTTCCTCCTGGTTGAACAGCATGGTAACATTCATAATCACTTATTTTAAAAAATGATGTTTTTATCAATATTTATTTTTTCTAAATTTAGAAAAATTTCTAACTCTGGAATGCATGCTGCGCTAGTCCGTTCGCATTCCAGGTGACAATTCTTAATATTCTGCTCATTTTAGTATATGAGGGCTGCTGCCTCGTTCATGGTTTGATGCATTTCTAGACGCTTATATAAAGCTTCTAGACAACGTTCTTGCTTTGCTAGCCGTATATTTATGGCTTCTATGCTTCGACATATCCTTTCAAGGGGGTTATCATTCAAAGCATTAGATGATTGCTGTACAATTTGTGAATAACTTTTCCGCTCTGTACATGTAACTGGTGGTTTTGGCTCCGCATGGGTTTTAGTTGGTTTCTCTCTGGTAACCTTAGGGTTTTGAAGAAACTGATGCATTTGGTTTCTTAGCCTTTGAAGTTCTTTGGTTACTTCACAGCCTCTATAATTTGCAGGATGATGCCCTTACAGTTTATACATTTTGCAGGGGTAACCTGATAATGCAGAATAAATTAATTATATAATAATAGCGGCTTGCGGCTATACATCAAAGTTCGGACATCTTGTGTGGAATTTTCCATTCCTATTTGATATCTCTTAGTATACCTGAATCAATGTAATTATCTGTACTCTGTAGTTTATTTTCATAAATATAAAGGAGGTATGCTCTTAAATATACTAATTTGAATATGCCTCATACCACCCTTAAAAGCTTATGCTTTATAAAACCTGGTGCTTTTGTGATACGACCGAACTTAGTGGCATAACCACTGGATCTTGCTGCTGTTGCATTGTTTGAAACTTTTATATCATCATCGTTTCCAGTTTGGTGAATTTCTACAAATATGATTCTTATTTTCGTTACGTATACAAAACGATCGAGGTTTACACAGGACCACAAAAAATAAATGAGTGGAGGGTTCCCTAAATCAAACCAAGTGGATTATATGTTTTTTGGATCGCTGAAATCGAATTCGAAACCTGTTTTTCTCCCATCACGTCACCGTTTTTTTCTAACCTCAAAAAACAGCTTGAAACTATAAAACCCAACAATATCAACCCTTAAACCTTATAACGAGGATACTAAGCAACCTCAGCGAACGGTTCTATTTTTTCTCTTATTATAAAACAAAAAAGTTCAATCAATTTACATAACTGCTCATAATGGATTTATTATGTTCCAATTTCCACTCGAAATGCTCGGCAATTTGCAGTTCAAATATAACGCTGTGTTCCAAAACTAATGGAAATATCAAATATATTTGTAACACATGTAAGAATTTGGACTTTAATATCAATGAGAAAGTCATATTGTTAACGGATGAAATGCAAAGTATTGTTAGTCAAATTTTTTGGTAACTTAAATGGTGTCACATCACAAATGATAGATATGAAAATTAATCAAATGAAAAGTAGCAGTTTGGGAAGCAGTGTTACTTCAGTACCACACAAAACATTTGTAGCTGAGAATGTGGCTAATGTCGTTGCTACACGCGTTCATTTGAGTGACAATGATAGTGTCTTGCTGGGTGAAGGGTCTTAAACTCTTATAACATCAGTTCCAGAAATTTGGAAGATGTTGTAAATTTTATCAAAAAGGAAACGGATTCTGATTGCAATATTGGATGCTTGGACGTCACGCCGGTGAAAAGGCTAAATAACTGTATAGCTTTTAGATCATTTAAAGTGGATGTACTGCATAATTTTTACAACGTAATATTTACATCAAGCTTTTGGCCTCTAGGAGTGCATATTAAACCGTTTATCAAAAGGATCAACAATTGGTCAAAAACTGGGTTGTAACTCTAAATCCAGCTGGAAATTAGCACATTATTTCGTATCATTTTTTAAAATCGTTATGCAATTTAAATCAAATTTTTCCTATTTTCTAGATTTGGGAAAGGACGTATAAACATCATTGAGATTGCAATGGTTGGTGATTCATCCCTTTCAGCCGTAAATTAAACCAGGGCATGACAAAAATATTTTGCGTTTATATTTTAGTTGCTGGGGGTATGTTTATGATATTCCGAAAATAAAAATTTAAAAGCTCACACCAGAGCGCTTTTGGATACTGTCCCATATAAAGGACAATTATACTCAACGTTAAATTTGTCCACATATACACTACAGGCCAAAAGTTTTTGGTCGATGAGTCTTTTTCAATTAAAACAAAGGACTTGCAAAGCTATTTTCGAAGAATATTTTTCTTACACAACCTGTCAAAATGCATATCTATGCATATTTTATTTAGTTTCAACGTTTATTAACCGAGAAATCACCAACATACTGAAAATCGATATATTTTGTTGCGTAAAAAACTGATTTATTTTACTTATTAAATAAATATCTGTGAGTGAATATTACAGTAAATAATTTTTTTACCTTTTGCTGTGAATTGTGAGTATTTAAATTAAATTTACAATTTTTTAAAAATTAATTCTGGGATTAAATGTTAATAATTTTATTATTATATTGATTTAATAAAAAAAAAAACTTCAAAGGGATAAAAAAATGGACAGAAAATGCGAACTGGCGATCGAATTAAGAGCAGCCATTGTCACGCTACACAGAGAGGCGCATTCGCATGCTGAAATTGTCCGAAAACTTCAAATTCCGAGTCTACCGTGCAATATACACTGAAGCGATTTAAACAAACTGGATAGAACTCATCCCAATATCGGCAGGGGCGAACTCGGGATGCCACTGCAAAGGAGGATGAATATATAGCAATGTTATCCAATCGTTAAAGGAAGTAGTCGGCACCTCAAATATTTGCTCAAGTTAACAACGCTCGGGAAAATAAACTGTCTCTCAGAATTGCTATTAAGAAACCACTTCTTTTGATTACAAACCGTAAAAAATGACTTAATTGGACAAAATACCACCAGAATTAGGAAATGTCACAATGGAGAAAAGTCATTTGGTTAGACAAATCAAAATTTGAAATATTTGAATCCAAAAGGAGAGTTTACGTTCGACGTCGTCCCGGTGAGAAAATGCTCCCAGACTGTATGAATCCTACAATAAAATACGAAGGTGGTTCTGTGATGATAAGGGGTTGTTTTGGTGACAACAAAGTTGAAGATTTGGTCGAATTTACGGGTCGAATGGATCGCTTTGGCTATCTTGCGATCATGGAGAAACATGCTATCCCATCTGGACTAAAACTAATAGGACGAGGGTTCACGTACCAGCACGACAATGATCCCAAGCACTCATCTAATGTGTGTAAGGATTATTTACCACAACAATTTCGCCGCCGAAAGCTGAATTTAATGAATTGGGCCCCACAATCGCCCGATCTTAACCCGATAGAGCTCTTGTGGGATCAGTTAGATCGGGAGCTTTGGAAAACATGCCCAACATCGGCGAGAGATTTGCTACAAAAATTACAATATGCCTGGAACAAGATTTCATCCGAACAATTAAATAAATTATTGGATAGAATGCCAAGGCTACGTCAAGCAAAGGAAGGCTACATCGATGAGCGTTCAATTTAAATATTTCGCTATTTGGTGGTGGTAAGTGTTACAAAATAAATTGTGACATTCTTTCGTTAAATTTTCGTCGCAAAATAAAAAAATATTTTTACGATAAACTGTTACAAAATCAAAAAACCAAAACACACTAATGTCGAGTTCTATGGAATTTTTGAAATATAGCAATTTTAAACGGGTCCCATAGAACGTACAAGCAAATTTATTTTGTGTTGGAAACAAAACAACAGGTTTTTTAGATGTGAGATTAGCTGTCAGGAGAAATTTTGTTTGTATTATTAAAAAAGAATACTTAAAATGGAAACTATAAAATTTTGTGGCTACGTAGTCGTAAAAAATATAAAGAATTTTGTAATTTTTATTGATGAATAGCAAATTACAAATCCGAAGTCTCGTTTGTTGTTGTTATTATTATCTTAATTGACATTTATAATTTTGCTGGAAGAAAGGTGGGGGTAAATTTATCAAAATATCTCGATTTCTCAAAATTGATTTACATCAAAAAAAAAATCAATAATATTTTCCCATAGTACGCACAAAATTGCTGTAAATCATTTTTTCTTGATTTACAGCAATTTTTTTTCTTCCATAGAACTCCACATAAGTGATGTGATTTTTTTTTAGAAACAATATTCTAAGTGGAATTTTTTTTTAAATAAAAACAAAGGAAACACAGGAAAACTGGTAAAGGTTCGTAAATATAAATTTTTCTGAGTGAAAGGACGGACGGTTTTGTGTTTCGCTCTTTAATAATTTAAATTATTTGGTAAAAAGTGTTCAATCCGAGTAAATTTTTTTAAATATGGTTTTCCATTTAAAGGTAATTATATTAATATAACATAAAATATGAAATAAATCTTAAAAATATTGTAAAATTACTATAGAAGTTGAAAACGCATGCGGCAGAGAATCATGATTTAATTTCTAAGCCTATTTGCCAAGGTAAGTACATAAAATAATTAATAAATTACAAAATAACTTTATAGTTTTACTTTAAACTTAAAAGATTCAAATTTATTAAATCCCGTTACAATTAATGTAACTGATCATGTTCAGCAAGAACTTAGTGAAAAGTATCGTAGCGTAAATACCAGCGAACTTATAATGGATATTGAAATGAGCAGTGCCGACTCAGGTTAAAAAATATTCGTTTCTGATTCTAACAGACTTCCTTGTTTAACTAATATAGATATAATGGATATTGACATAGGGCAGATAACTGTTATAAAGCACGTCTCAATATTTAACTACTACCTATACTATTATTTTGATTTACTAACAGATTGAAAATATGGCTATTCTAAATGATTCAGATGGAACTATTATACCACTTGTTACGACCTGGTTGTGTACTGGGGGGTATACTTAAATACCAAAATATTAACCTAATTAAAACTAATTAATTATTATACTTCCTTGTTCATGCCATAACCTAAACGATCTGTCATTCTAAAAAAAAAAAAAAAAAAAAAAGAAAAAATATATAATCATAATAACCATGAAGTTAGGGACAATTTGATTACCCAGTCAATAGTGTACGCAACCAAGTATTATGGGAATGGATAGTTCGAGGATCGGACACATGGGGATATGACGCGCGACGATTACGATGGTGGAAAAAAAAAAGAAGTGGGTGACAGATTATCTTTGGCAAGACAAGGTGAAAGTCGATGAAAAAAAAAATAAACAAACGAACTAAAAAGAACAAAATAAATAATTGGGGAATTCGTGGTTTGTCGAATTGTCGATGCTGTCGATTAGGATTACATAAAGATAGGTGTAACTTAGTTGGGATAAATATATTTCAGTAAAAGTAAAGAAAAAAACACAAAAATACTCGCCATTTTGTGAAATCGCGTACATCACCATTTTCATCGAATAAGTCCACGATTATCGGTAACAATTATAGAATCGCAGGCGTGAGCAATAACAGTGGACAATCCCAGGTTACAAGTATAAACTCAGATACTAATACTTATTTTGGGATGAACGTGTTTGGCCTGAAGAAACAGACGAGAGCGGACCATCGAATAATCCACGGTACCAACACGTGGTGGAATCCGAATCGCCAGAGGAGGAAAAAAAAGTACCGGTAATTCCGTCGTAAGAGGGCAACGGTAGCGAGGACAACAGGGACGCAGGTGTGGTCGTTCGCTTAAAGTAAATATTTTTTTTGTTATAATTTCTTTATGGTATTTGTTACAACCATCTTTAATATTGTTCGTTTGTGTTAATAGTTTTTTTGTTTGTAAATTAAAATCAACTTAAATGAATTGACCAAGTTATATAAATATATATATAAATCCGTTCAACTTCTGTCGGTAGACGAGCGGTTTTTATTTTTTCTCATTTTTTTTATTTTTAAATAGTTAGGTTGGTGTAACGCAGAGCTCTGGGTGCCCCGCTTTCCATCTAATTAAGGACCGCGATTGTGGGCGGATTATCCTACTGTATCTATAGAAGCCGTTCATCGACATTTAAATAATTATATAAATATTTAGTAACCACTTTGTTGGTTTTTTTTCCTTTATATAACGTAATTTCATTAATTTTTCTTTTGTATTTTACATTATTCGGTAAATTGTTAAAAATAAAACAAGTGTAAATGGTTGTAGCCACGATGAATTATTATTATGGCTAAGTGAATCCACACGATTCGGGGGATGAGCATCGGAGTGAGTGGGTATGTATCGCGGTAAGGCAGAAAACCTGTAAGTTTAAACTGATTTCGCAGCTATCTTGATCCGGGAAGGGCACCACCACAATCCCACCCCCCAGACTGAGTGTAAGTCAGACAAATGCTGCAGGTGGTGACTTCCGGATGTCTGTTAACGACGTGATCGTCCAGGTCGCGCAGTTACACACTTCTGAATATATTAGACCAATCAATTATTCCTAGGGAGCTGACATGATGCACAATGATGTGACTGATGCTCGTGAGCCCATAATTACGGATGTTAATAGTAGTCAAGCAACTGGTGATTGTGGTCTATTGGGAAATAATATTAAACCATTAAATAATTCGAGACTTGATTCAGGTAATTAATTTTATTATATTATTTTCTTGTAATATCTATATAGAAACTTAAATGCAGATGGTCTAACTGGTGATGATTTGAATATATTAGAGTCGAAAATTATTTTAAATAGAAGGAAAAGGACGGCAAATTCTGAGCTATGGAAGCAAAACATATTAAAGCGAAATTTTGGGCAATCTTATGAAACTGCGACAGGCCAATCAGTTAAAGCCAAAAGCATACAACCTGGCTGTGAGAATTGTATTTTTAATTGTAGTTCACTTATAAATAACGACGATCGTAAACAAATATTTAATTTATTTTGGAATCTCGGAGACATAACAGCAAGGCGATTATTCTTACAAAACAATGTCGAAATAGTAGAACGGAAATATTCGAATTCAGAGAAAATACAAAGAACGGAAAACAGAGCATACTATTTTAAAATTAATTCAACGAAATTTAGGCTCGTATTTTTAAACAAGGATATATCGACGGATTAATCCACAGTTTTCGAAAATCCACTGATTTAGCCGAGGTTACTTTTGGTAATTTTAAACGTGGATATATCCGTGGATTTTTTCTGTCCTAATTTTGAACGAAGCTAAAATTCGCGATACTCGATATCGATTTTCGAATTAATAACTGTTTGCTGGGACATTTGTGAATTTTTTTTTTGTTTTTCCTTACAAAATTTTTTGTTTTCAATCTTTTGTCAATATAATATTGCGATTTGAGGCATTCCTGTGCAAGAAAAAAATAAAATGGAACGCGAGCGGTGAAGCATCTGTTCAAAAAGAGTTGATAGCGACTGACACCCAATGCAATGTTAACGATAAATGTCCATCAATGAGAAAACGCAGTATGCCACGAAAATAACTAGAGTCCGAATGTGAAAAGAACTGAAGAAAGGGACAAATAGGTAGCTTCAATCCCGAATAAAATTTAACGCCATTAAGATGGAATTTTTAAAGAGAAAAATTGAAAAGATATAATTTTTTATATATTGTAAATACTCTTATTATGAATTTATTTTGGGCATTTTTCAATTTATTGTGCTAAATTCCCCCAAATTTCATATCGAAAATTAAAATTAGCTTGTGCTTCGAAACTATTTGGTATTTTATTTTGGACATCTGGCGGAATCATTAAATTTAGGTCTTCATCGACGGGATCATTTTCCTCATTCAAAATAATCACAATGTTGTGGAGAACTACAGTTGCCACAATAATTTTCAAAGTGTTTGGAATAGGTACAATTATGATTCTAACGAAAAAAATTATTTAAAAGCAATTTTTTACTTATTGCTGGAACTGGAAACCTTCTCTTCCACTGCCCGAAAGTCCTTTCTATTACAGACCTAGCTGACGATAGAGCATAATTATAGATTTCCTGACTTCCAGAATCACCAATCAACAGCATACTGCTGTTTGTTTTGCTCTAATCGAGCCTTTATTTGTGAAAAATTAAATATTATCTGGTCAAATGAAGATCAAAACCACCTAAACAAGGAAACAAAAATTTTCCTAATACATGAATTGAATAAATTGAAATTTAATTAATATCGCGAAGTTTACGATCAGCATCACATATTGCTTGTGTATTAATCTAAATATATCCTTTTCGATTACGATACAATTCTGCATCGTCTCATGAGAACCATCAATGCTCCCAATATAGCGAGGTATTCCTGCTTTGTTATAACAATTTATTAATTTCCTCTATTTATTAATTTCCTCACCCTTAGACATCAAAGCTCTTGAGACTCTAAATCACCAATCACAATTTGATATGACCCTGTAGCGTAATACCTTTGACATAACAAAATTTGTTGAATTATGATGAGGGGATATCCACGAAAGTACAATGGCTCCAGATCTCCTTGGAGAATGCTGGCCAAATACCTTCTTTAGAAAACTGAAATCGGCGCCGAAACTCTTTTTTATTGTAAAACTCCATGTCTATCCTATCGTGAAACACTTTAGGATATTTAAATCGTAGATGTTATATTATCTCGTAATCTGATTCACCAGACTCTGATGATGAAGACGAAGATTCATTATTTTCCATTTTTAAACTTAAATAATTTAATTACAAAATTTACTATGTATATTTCGTATATATGTACGTATATAGATATATGTAATTTTACATATCGTAAATGACGTTTTCTATTTCCGAATTTTCGAAAATAGCTTTATCCACTGTTTTAGCCATGGATATCGAGGTATAAATCCGTGGATACATTTTTAATACAGGTTTCAATCAGTGGATTTATCTTCGTTTAAAAATACGAAAGAGGGGATAAATTCGCCGATTTATCTCTATCCTCGTTTAAAAATACGGGCCTTAGAGTATGTAAAGTATTTTTTTTAAACACACTCAACATTTCCAATCGCATGATAAGAACGCTCTTCCAGAAAACTTAAAAAGGGCATCGTAGAATCTGATAAACGGGGCAAACACTCGAATCATCCAAAGCTTGACGAATCAATAAAAAAAGGCATAATGGCGCATATTAATTCCATTCCATGAATTGAGAGCCATTATGTAAGAGCTAGAAGTAGTCGAGAATATATCGAAGGAGGCAAATCTTTAGCTAATCTGCATAGAGATTATGTTAAATACTGTAAAAGCCAAGACAAACTATATGGAAACTAAAATGATGTACCGGAGAATTTTCAATTCTAATTTTAATATCGCATTTTTTTCGCCTAAAAAGGATCAATGTTCAGTATGTGCGGAAGCAAAAAATATTTTTAACGCTGACAAAGACGTTGAAAAATATACTCAACAACTAAAACCGCACTTAGAAGCAAAAGATTTTGTCAGAAAAATAACAGAAACGGTACTATCTACTCCTTCCGGTGATATTTCAACCTTTTACTACTTGTCTAAATTAGCAGTATACAATTTCACGATATTTAATTTGGGTACCAGTCAAGGAAACTGCTACGTGTGGAACGAATCCGAAAGCAAACGAGGAGTTAATGAAATTGGTACTTGCCTATACAAATTTTTAGAAAACTATACTGGCTTGGATAAACCTACTGTCCTGTTTCCAGACAACTGTGCAGGACAAAATAAAAACCAGTTTATAGTTTCCTTGCTACTTTGTGTTCAAAAGCTCGACATATGAAAAATTACTCTCTATGTTTTAGTGACGGGGCACTCACAAAATGAAGCAGACAGCATGCATTCAACGATCGAACGTGAGAAAAAACGGATTTTGAAATCTGGACTCTTTTACAATCCAGCTCAAATGGTAACCGTTATCAAATCAAGTAAAAAATCCAAACCGCTGTACAAAGTTAATGAAATGGGAAACGAGGACTTTATAAATATTAAAGATTTACAAAAATTGTTCGGTAACAATTTTAAAGTTGATACACTCAACAACAAAATCAATTGGCATAAGATCAGTGTTGTGGAAGTGCGGAAGGAAACTCCGTTTCAATTTTATGTTAAGGAGTCGATGTCAGATGAATTTCGAGTCGTATGCACTGATAAAGCAAATAAAAAAAATTTCCTTGATATTTTAAATTATGATAAAAAAAAATTAAATTTGGGCCCAATAAAAATTTGCTCAAAGAAATTAAAGGGTCTTAAGGAACTATGTGATAAAAATTTAATTCTGATTTTTATTATAATCTTGAATGTGATTAATTTTAAGATAAATTTTATCACCATAATACTGAATTGAATTTGAAATTTAATTGAATTGTGATTTTTGTTTTGTTTATATGTACTTTATTTTATTATTTTTAAAATATGAAATAAATTATATTTTATTAAGGTAATTTAACCTTTTAACTAAAAATTTGTTTTATCCTCAAATATTTTCATTGTTCATTCAAAATATTTCACAAAGACAGTCATATGTGGAAACATTTGATAAAAAATTTCTCATAAAATGTTACATTTTCCAGTTTTCCTTAATTTTTCCTAAATACGATAATTTATTTAACTAAACCGAATGAAATCTTATTCTATAGTGTAACCAGAACAATAAAACTAAGCATTCCTTTAAAAATATACATAAGATAATAGATTTATTGGCAGCTAAACTTTCAACTTCGATTTACCCAAAATTAAATTTTTTGAGATATAACAGTCTTTGGGACGCGTAGCGATATAATTTTGATTGAATTTTTCAACAAACAATGCCTTATTTTCAGTTTAGATCAATGAAATTATAACAAAAAAAGAATCAATTTTTTTTAAAATTAAATATGTATGTACATATATACATAAAAATTAAGAGGAATGTAAAATATTTTAATTTCAGTCTTCTAGAATTATTTATTATGAAAATCGAAAAAACAATTTCGATCTCTATTTAGGCATAAATGTATGGAACATTTTTGGCAATAAAAAAAGTTTTAAATTTGCAATTTGGTAGCTTACATCGTGAAGCTTCGTATTTTTGGTCATGCAAAGGTAGATGACCGATAGAATCATTTTGTATTTCTTTAATTGGCCGAACTTCGGGCTTTTGCACTTTCGATGACGATGGTGATGTTATTGATTCTTAAAAATGGTCGACCCCTTTTCCTAGTAGTTTGATTTTTCTCAATTATTGCTTTTGCCAGGGTTATTTTGAAATTGAACAGATCCATAATTTTATTTTTATTTACACCGGACTTTACCAAGTTTTCTCTGTACTCTAACCAGCTAGTTCACACCGCAAGGTCTACAAAATGAAATATCAGCCTCAATGGCCACTTTTTAGATTTGATAAAAGTACGATAATAGCTAATCAGCAGATCCATCAAATCTACTCCGCCCATACTATTATTGTACAATTGCACTATTTCCGGTAGTGGAACGGACACATATTTTTTCTCAGGTTTAGACCACCGTGTGACTATTTTCTGAGTACCTATTCCAACGAAATTAGATGATAAATGAACCAACCTGTTGTCATTCTATTTCACGAACACCACATTACCGTCACAATCCACAACTTCCTCACTGTAACCTCTGACTTGCTTTTTAAACTCCTTATCATCTGTTAATGATTCTTGCAGTACCGATCGCGGCTATTTGTTTTTGTTTTAAAATTTCGAACAACTGGAAAGTTGAAAAGAAATTGTGGAAGTATAGTGTGTGGCCTGCTTTGTTAATTCTATGGCACAAATGCAAAGCAACAGAAGCGCCAAATGCGAATCTCTGTTGATCAATTTCTGAAATTCCTGTTGATTTCCCTTGAAAAATTAGGAGGTCATACGGACGTCCACTTTTCTCGCATAACATGTATACTTTTATGCCCCACGAACACGGTTTTCCTTTCATATATTATTTGGCAGAGTGATGACCTTCGAACGGAATGATTTGTTCATCGACGCATATATTTTCCTCTACTGGAAACTGCAAGCATCTGCGAATGCAGATGGGCAAATTTTAAAAAATGGGCGAATTTTAAAAAATTTATCAGTACAATGCTCTGGCATTTCAAAATTATTCACAATATACAGATGATTTCTTAGCTGCGAAAATATGTCAAACTACATAGCTTTTGTGGCTAGATCAATCGATAAAAGAGTGTTCCAATACATCCTGGCTCGTGGAAATTTTAATGAACTAATTAAAATATGTAGTGCAAATAGTTTTGCAATTTCTGCAGCATTTGTGAGCTTGAAGCCCTTCGTATTTTTTTTGTGCTCCATATATATTTGTGTTCGTTGCTGCGTTTTCAAAAAAATTTGCAGTAAAGTATTTTTCAAAATACGCTGTTGTGGATTCTTCCAAATGTATGTCATCGTCCGCATCTTTTTGAAATTCAAACTGTTCACTTTTAAAGGGCTCTTGGTTGCGTTTCCATTTGATATCTTTTTTTTCAGTGTAGTGCAAGTTTGGCTCAATAACAATTTGGTCGATGACTTCAAATTCCATATTTTCCAAAATTTGTAAATTTTAATCGACCAAAATTGAGTAATTCAACGAACTCGTTCCCAATTTCGGCATTACGTAAAGTACGACTGACTTCCTCTTCTTCAATATAATATTCAGTTTCCTTCTCGTGAAATAAATTTCTCACAATAGTTGACGGAAGAATAACTACGTCCTGTAAGACATTGTCATCAACAATCAAACTGTATAGCGGCATGTTGTTTGCTGTTTCTGCACTTGTATCTTCCTCATCTGATGTAAAATCAAATTCGGATTCTACTGTGTTGAGTAATTCTTTCAGTTTCGAAAATGTAAAGGTCTTTTTGGACCCCATGGTGGAAATGTTTTTCGTTTTTGTCGTTTGGTATTCATCCTGCGAACGGAGAATAAATTTAGCAAAAGTTGAGTGGAAATGTCCCATATATGGAACAAATTTATTTATGTGCTTTATATGGGACACAACCGTTTTATAGATTTGTCCTATATATCTTTCTATATAAGGGACAGTAATTTTTGTACTAAAACTGTAACCAATTCAACCATAAAAATAACAAAAACTGTTTTTTGAAACTGGAATTTGAACGTTTAGCTGTAGAAAATATATATAGTAAATAGTGTATAACACATTTTAAACCAATATTTTATTTAAAAAAACTGTATGTTACCTAACGTTTGACAGCAAGTCCATTCACGTTGACTGAAACTAAGCAACTAAATACCTACAGATATTACATATAAACATGTTTTAGTCGAAATGAAAGAGGCAAATATAGCAGAATACAATAAAATAACATAAAGAAAAAAATATGAAATAACTTTGAAGTTACGTTGCTTACAAAACAATGTCCTACATATGGGACACATCTTCTGAAAGGGTTAAATCGGTAAAACTGAAATCCGATGATAGTTCTATTGTACTTGGACACGTCAATAGACGAAGTTTAATTAAACCTTATGATGAGTTATGTCTTCTTTTGAAAAAGATGGATCTTGACGTACTTTGCATTTCTGAGTCGTGGTCGCATGATGGTGTTTCTGATATGATGATTGACATTTCGTGGTACAATGTTTTGAGGTTTGATCGGAAAGAGAGGAAGAGTTGAGCTGGTTACAGCTGAAATTTCTTGTCGTTCAGGTAAACTATTTATTGCTACATTTTATATACAGTGCTGGGAAAAAAAATTGGGCAAACATATTTTATTACAAATTGGAGCTTTTTTTTGCTAAAATTACAAAACTTTTGAAAGCAATTGACTTAATGTAAAAAAAAAAAAAAATTCCTGCAATTTAGGGGCAAAATCGATAAATTGCTATAATACTCAAAATATCCCATTTTTCATTAAGGGCGTGGAAGTAATGGAATAAAATAAACACTTTTTTTTGTATTTTATTGATTTGTGAAAATTCTATCTTCAATATTAATATTTTGTTGAACTGCCTTTTGCCTCTATTAAGGCGGTACAACCCCGCAACTGATGTGTAAAAAATTGGTCAAGCAATAAGTTTATTTTACGCCTACCGTTCTTGGCCGTAATTAGGGTGCAGATGTTTTATTGCCTGCAAGTATTTTTTTGAGTATAAATAGTGCATATTTTGTAAGATTAAGTGCTGATCCTAGTCAAATAAAGATAAAGTGCAATTTTAGTTTAAAAAATGGGAAAAGTTAGTGTGGAGTGTAAAAGCAATATGTTGATTTTGGCGCGAGAAAATTTAACCACGCGTGAAATAGCAGAAAGATTAATCATTCCTAAAAGTACTGTCGCGTGTAATGTTAAAAAAATGCGAGAGATGGGCAGTACAGAAAGAAAAAAAGGCTCTGGAAGGCCCAGAAAGATAACGCCAGTGGAAAATCATTTTTTAATATTACAATGTCGTCGGAACCGTTTTAAAACTTCATCGAACATAAGAGGGAATCTCGAGCGAGCAACGGGAAAACAAAGTTAAAGCTAAGTTCACATTACGAGTGAAAAAAAACGTTTGATATGGGCCCAGGAGCATGTTTTTTGGACTCAAGAGATGTGGAATGATGTGATTTTCTCCGATGAATCAAAATTCAAGCTGGATGTTGGAGATGGAAGAATTCTCGTAAGGAGACAATCTCGCGAGAGGCTTAGCAACGAATGTCTTTTAAGATTTACACCGAAAAATGAAGGAGTTATGGTCTGGGGATGTTTTTCTGGAAATGAAACCGGTCGATTGCACTTCCTTAGTTCCAAAATTACAGCAGCTGTTTATCTGTAGGTCCTACATAACGAATTTGAGCCTTCTGTGTTAAAGCATTTTGGCGAGACTTGCAGATTTATTTCTCAACAGGACAAACGCTCCGTGCCGTACCGCCAAAGTTGTTAGTTATTAATTTTGAATTGTAGATAGAAAAATTGGCTTTCAGATAAACATAAATAATTTGCTAAAAACTTGTTTTTTTCTTATCTCTTCATTTAAAGGTAAAAAAGTACTTCGCAGAAAAAAATATCGATGTGTTGAGCTGGTCCCCGTACAGTCCAGACTTAAATCCCATAAAAAATATTTGGTCTACAATGAAGCTAGAAGTAGCAAGAAAGCGCTTGGAATCAATTCGAGCTTTTAAAAGTTGGTTGATGACGATTTGGGAATCCATACCTTCTACGACTTTGAATAATTTCTCAAATTCAATGAATCAGAGGTGTATCGCTGTAATAAAAGCAAATGGCGGTTCAACAAAATAATAATATTAAAGATAGAATTTCTATAAATCAGTAAAAACAAAAAAAAAAATTAAAAAATAAGTGTTTAATTTATTCCATTACTTTAACTCCAATCAATGTATTTTGAATATTTTGGCATTTTTCGGGTTTTCCCCCTAAATTGCAGGTACATTTTTTTTTTCAAAAACTAGGTCATACATGTATTTAAAATGAAACAATAAGCCAATTACTTTCAAAAGTTTTGTAATTTTAGCAAAAAAAGACTCCAATTTGTAATAAAATATGTTTGCCCAATTTTTTATTTTCCCAGCACTGTACCTCCACCTATCAATGCAAACGACAGTTCTGATCTACTTAATATTCTTTTAGACTTAGCAACAATGTATGATAAATACATCATATTAGGTGATTTTTACATCCAGTATTGAGAAATTTAGATCTATTTTACATCCCGTTCAATCCGACAAGAGGTTGAAGTTTACTTGATTTAATTATTACTTCTCAATGGCAAAAATCGCATATTTTACAACATGGGCAACTGTATGTACCATCGATATCCTACCATGATCTCGTTTCTATGCAATACCAATTTAAATATATACGTGAAAAGCCTGTTAAATTGATGCACTGCTAATATTGACAAATAAATTAATATTTTTAATTATAACTATCACTATTTATTTTGCAATTGTGTACCTTTAAAAACGGTTATTATTAAATGTGATTCTTCACCTTGGTTTACAAGTCAAATATTACAACTCATGAATCTAAGACAAATAATGTACAAGAAATGGCAATAAACACTCAGATCTTTGTTCTTATCGCGCTACAATAACCTTAAAAAATTGATTGTAGTTAAAATACGCGAAGCCAAACGAAAATATTATTTTGGAAATTTAAAATCATTTTCAAATAAAAAAACTTGAAATTCTTTAAGGCACCTTATTATTCAAGGGAGCAATAAGTCGAATAATGCTTCCAGTTTTTCTATTGATTCAATAAATACACATTTCTTAACTAAGCCAGTTAAAGAAGTCAATTTTCCGTTGCCTGACAATAAATTCTATTTACACTATAATTCAACTCAACAAATACATTTCACTGTATTACCCCAAATGACATTGCTTCAGCCATAAATTACATTAGATCTAACTCAGTTGGACATAATGGTATCAATAATAAAATTTATTAAGTGGTTTTTGGAATACTTTCTAAATTATCTCACACACATAATTCATTTTTCAATTGTATCCTCAACATTGCCCACTATGTCGAAAATAGCTTCGGTGTTACCAATTAAAAGTATATTGTTTGTTTTATCAAAAGGTTCTTGAGAAAGTCCTCTTTGAGCAAATCACGAAGTACATTGATTCAAATGAATTTCTAAGCAGTTATCAATCCGATTTTCGAAAAAAAATTAGTACACAAAACAGCTCTGATAAACGTTACATATGACATAAGTCTACTCCTAGAGAAAACCAATTCGTCTGTCCTACTAATTTTAATAGATTTTTCTAAGGCGTTTGATATGATCAATCATAAACTTCTTTTGCAGAAGCTAATGTTATTCTATAATTTCGATCATACTTCAATTAAGTTACTACATTCTTACTTAAATGATCGTAGGCAATATGTTAGTTCGAATGGAATGGTATCGTATCTGGGTAAAGCTAATGACGATGTTCCGTAAGGTTCTATATTCGGACCACTGCTGTTCTCGTTGTTTTGGAACGACATTTCTACATGTACTATATACATATCAATAATTGTTATTTTCACATTTATGCGGATGATGTACAGATTTATCTGGGTGGGACTTTTGATCAAATTCAAAATATTGTTGATTTAGTTAATTTAGATTTAAGTAATATTTTCCATTGTGCTAGTTGTAATGGTTTTATTATTAGTGAAGGTAAATGTAGTGCAACGCTTATTACTAAATCTAAAAACCCATTTACTTTTCCGAAATTGATCATTAATGGATCTGCCATTAAATTTTTCCATAAAGTTAATGATCTTGGTCTAATACTTGGAACAATCACGTTGCATCTATTTGTGAAAAAATTAATTTAACCCTTTACAAGTTGTGACTTTTCTGTTCACAAAGCCTTAGGCTTTATTTGGTTAAGTCTTTGATCGTGCCTCATATATTGTATTGCGATGTAATTTATTCTAATTGAGATGAGATTTCGTTTCATTTGCTCGAAGTAACTTTGAAAGATTGTATTAGATACGTGTATAAGCTGCGGAAATACGATCACGTATCGCAATATTTTGGTAAAGTATTTGGTACCTCATTGTCTAAATTCTTTTTCTGTCGTGCGGTAATTTTTTTTTATAGCCAAATTATTTGTATGCCAAACTTCAGTTTTCCAAATCTCGAAGGACAAATATGTTGATGTTTCCAACCAATTGGAAAGTCATTCTCAATGATTAAGTTTACTAAGCTGTTTCAGGAAATGGAATGAATTGCCAAGTACCATCAGAAGTTTATGCTCTTTCATCAAATTTAAGCAAGAATCATTTGAATTTATTAGCAATATGACTTGATCCGGCTCATATTTATTTTTAAATTTAATTAATTTATTTTGACTAATATTTATTTTAATCATTTTTATGAATATTTTTCATTTTATTTAAATATTTTTAATACTGTTTATAATTTAATTTTGTTATTTATATTGTTGTTTTACTATTGTAATTGTTTCTGACTGCAGTGTTGCATAAGCCTAAGTGCTTACTACACAAATTATTCAATGAGTATAATAACCCTATACTTTCATAGCTCAATAACCTTGAGATCGATAACCTATAACACTAAAACACATAACCTCAAAATTTATAACCTCAGAACTCATAAATCTCAAATCCTAATAAACTACAAACCAAAAATGCAGCAAAAGAACAAAAAAACGTACACGCAAAACTCAAACCTCAATATCGGAGAGTTTTAGCTTTATAATTCGACACGCCCTTCACTTCATTATTTCAAAACCCATAAGCTCCATAACTCTGAAGTCCCATGACCCTATAACCCGAACATCCTATAACCCCAGTAAACCAAAACCTTGTAATCCTATAAACCGAAAACCCCTTAACCTTACAATTCTTAAATGCAACAAAAAAATACTTTGAAGTGGACAGTTAAATTCCACGACACCATATATCTCTGTTAGTCCATCACCTTTCAACTTGTAACCCTAACCGCATAACCCTATAACCCTAAAATGCAACAGTAAATGTACTTGCACGTAAGTCTTGAGTTCTGAGTCTGACAGTTTTGACGTTTGTCGGCTTCCAGCAGGGCACCTCGCGGTGATAATAGGCAGCGGAGTTGCTCCGCGGTCCGACAAAGTCCCTGGATCATGGCACTCTTGCTGTAATGGTCGGCACATGGAAAAGTACGATGCAAGGAGTTGGAACCCCAAACGACCGCAGCTCCACATCGGTGGATAACTTGGCCTTTGAAGAGTGTAATGTTACAAGAAAGACATCAACGAATAATTGCGTAAACTCTTTCTGCGTTGTTTGTTTAGAATATGTTATGAGTAAAAGTTATTCACAGATGTACTTAAAACTAGATACCAGGACTTTTTGGTATGGAAACAAGTGAAATGATCAATCATTGGACTACAAAAGCGATATGCTTAAAATACTCCTTGCAACTTAATAAACAAAAGAAACGGACATTTGCTTCTCCAATGATCTGGCGGGAACCAAAACATCAAGAGAAGGATTGCTATTTTTGTTTAACGAAAGCTTTTGGGCACAACCCATAAACGAAATCTTCGATTTCTTATGCAACTGTTGAATCTGTGACTTGTCCTATCATTCTTGAAGCTGAAGAGAGTAACAAAAGTATTACTATGTACCAGCGACGAATATAAAAGTGCAATGTAAATGTCGAATATCGAAGCTGATGACGTCGCTGAGGATATACAAATAAAAAGACTAATACAAATCCTAATGACTTCTCTCAAAAAGAGCTTAATGACTTGTTCCGAGATGCTGGACTTTCAAAAGAAATTTCTGCACTAATGGCGTCAATATTAAAAGAAAAAAATTGCCTAGCTCCAGGAACCCGTATAACTTTTTATCACGAAAGAGATATCCAATTTAGAAAATATTTTACAGACGTAAAAAATTTAGTTTACTGTAACAATATTGAAGGACTAATAAATGAGTACAGTGTTTCTTATGAAGCTTTTGACTGGCGTTTGTTCATAGATTCTTGACGTTTAACACGTTGCGCTAAATGAGGAGTACCACAACATTTGCTTCCTACTCGAAAAATTAGATTACGCTAAACACATGTGAAAAATATGTAGAGATTTAAAAATAATGACAATTTTATTAGGTCAACAAAGTGGTTTCACTAAACACCAATGTTATCAATGTGAATGGGACAGTCGAGCTCGTGCCGAACATTATGTGAAAAAGATTTGGCCAACTAGAAACAATTTAACTGCAGGATCTAAAAATATCATAAAACAGAGTCTAATACCAACAGATAAAGTAATCCTTCCACCATTACATATAAAGCATTACATAACTTGTGAAACAATTCGTGAAAGCAAGGAAAATTACGGAGAGCAAAGCTTTTATGTACATATTTGAAAAGTTTTCTAAACTGTCTGATGCGAAAATAAGAGATGGTGTTTTTGATGGACCACAAATTAGAGAACTTTTGAAGGACAAAGAATTCCAAAAAAGAATGACTAAGATGGAGTAAGCAGCTTGGAAAAGTATTAGAGATATTACGAAAAAAATTCTAGGAAATAGGAAAGGGAAATATAGGACCTTATGAATCTAAAGCTGCACTTTCTTCATTCTCATATTGAGTATTTTCCTGAAAATTTAGGCGATTTTAGTGAAGAGCAGGGTGAAAGATTCCATCAGGATTTGAAAAATATTGAAAAGAGATATCAGGATGTTTGGGATAGTCATATGTTGGCAGACTACTTTTGGTCTTAAAAAAGAGACATGTCAAACCAACACAAAAGAAAAGCACTACGAAAGTAATTTACAAATAAACGAACGCATTATCACTCTAAAACTGAAAACACATGAAATGGCTGCTTACAAAGTCGTAACGCTCTTTGAACATAAGCCTGCGACATTCACGTCGTTGTTCCTGGGTATCACTAAATGTAGATTATTACAATGCAGAAAATCTTGACCTTATTGAGTATTCGAATTATAGTTTTGGAGACCTAATGTTTATGAGAAATAAGATTAAATATCTGGTTCAAACTTTCTGCAAAACAAGAATTAAGTCTCGAGCAAAAGTTATGATTGTCGCTTTCTGAGATTACAGGCTCTTGAAGGGTCACTTGTAAGTCTTTTTGTTGTTACGGTTATAGGGCTATAAGGTTATGAAATTTCTGGGTTAGAGGGCTATGGGGTTATGGGTTTATAAGATTATGGACTTTTGGGGTTATACAGTTTTAAGGTATTAGATTATATGGAGTTATAGGGATGTGGAGTTATGAAATTTAATACTACATGATTCGGAGTTATATTGTGACATGCAATTTTCTTAAGTTATACTTCAGGATTGTCGGGTTTATGTGTTTTTGAGGTTATGAAGTGATGGACGTATGAAATTATAAAGCTAAAACTCTCCGAGATTGAGGTTTGAATTTTGCGTGTAAGTTTTTTTGGTTTTTTTGCTGCATTTTTTCTTTGTAGGTTATTGGGATTTGGATTATGGGTTTTAGGGTTAGAGGTTATCGATCTCAAGGTTATTGAGCTATGAAGGTTTAGTGTTATAACTTTTAAGTATTGATATTGTTGGGTTTTATAGTTTCAAGCTATTTTTTGTGGTTAGAAAAAAAAAAACGTTGACGTGATGGGGTAAAACAGATTTTGGATTCGGAAAATATATTATACTCATTTTTTTTGTGGTCCTGTGTTACCAATATTTGATACTACAATAGCTGATTCCCATTTATTATTTGATTTATATACGACATTATCACCTGAATTTAGCTCAACTTCCTTCTTTCCGGCGAACTTATCAAATTGTATTTTATGATTTATTTGATTTTGCCTCAATCGCTTAGTAGGAGGATTAACCAGTTTAAGCTTTAATGGATGAACTGGAACCTTAGTTCTTAATAGTCTATTCATCAATAATTGTGAGGGTGATATCTCTGTATTTACAACTGGAGTTGTTCGATATTCAAGTAAGCCATTTGATACAACACCTTGCCTTTCTGTAACTTTTTTAATCATACTTTTTGCAATAAGTACCGCCTTCTCAGATAAGCCGTTCGATCGTGGATAACGGGGACGTCAAAATATTGAAGTTCCATGATTTTGCAAAATCATTCATCTATACTTTTAGCCATTTATCAAAAATACTTATATGTATATATTAAATTACATTTACAGGTTCATCAGTTCGAGTGGATCTGTTCTTCTCAGTCGCCTAAACCGCGGCTGTTTTAGTATCTTCCTGGCCAATTCGTTGGGATGTGCTTCTGTTTTGAGTAATATTTCGAACTGAATTCTTTAATTGTTTCTTTAAAGGTTTTAATCCAAAGGTTATCATGTATGTTACTATGTATTTCGAATGTGGCAAGGAGCATTGGTAATACTGCGAGTTCTCTGTTTGAAGTGCTGGCGGATCCCTATAACTGAATATCATATGTCCATATGGGTTTGATTATCGGTTTGTACAGTAGAACTTTATTGGCTAATGACAATTGAGATTTTCTTACCATCAGCCAATACATTTTGGAAAATGTAATTTTTATTTGGTTGCGCTTTGTTTCAATATGATTTTTCCACGTTAATCTTCTATCCAGGTGCAAAACTAAGTATTTTATCTTCATTTGTTGAGGAATACTTTTATCGTTTAATTTCACTGGAAGGCAGGGGTGTTTGTTCAGAATCAATGTGACGTGAGCTGATTTGTTTTCGTTCACTTTTATTCGCCATGCCTTCAGCCAGTCCGCGACCTTGTTTAAATGATTCTGTAATTCCTTTGAGGCAATTTCAGGATTAGTGTGAGACATTAGGGTGGCCGTGTAATCGGCAAATGTTGATATTATTACTTTGTTAGTTAAAGGTATATCAGCTGTGTACAACAAGTATAATATTGGTCCTAAATTTGTTAACAGCCACGGCTCGAGTGGAACACCGGAAAGTGAAAAATTTGTTTGATTTTGTATAGAATTAAAATTTTTCACAGAAATGTGCTTGCAATTTACATCGTATACATTATAATTTTAGACACGGCTCTATACTATTGCTTCAATGCTGGTACTGTACGGATGTGTTCTCCAAATATTTAAATAAAACAGATTTGTTTTCGATAACGTTATAAATTATAATACAAAATATTTATAATTTAATTTCCAATGTTAATTTTTTAAGATGTTTACGAACAGTATAATATATAGTATAATAATAATTTTTGCTTAAAAATAACTAAAGTGCGCCAAAAACTTAAAAAGCCGAATCCACCATTATTTCAAAATTTATAAATGCTGAATAAGTTTAAAGTTTTTAAGTTAAGAAAGTTATAGAAGTTCAACTAAAGATGACAGTACGATCAGAACGCAGAACTTCTATAATATGATCGATAATCTAGATTGACTTTTTATCGATCAAATGTCGAATATATAAAAACAGTTGATTGGAATGTCATGATTTTGCATGCAGAGCGTTGGGTTTAAAATAATTCCGGTAGTTTCACTCTCCATTTGTTTTATATGGAGAGAAATGTCATTTAATCCATTTTGCAGTTTTCCAATCGTCAATAATCAGCTGTCATATTCTAATGACAAATGGTAAGTTTTGGTAGCGCATTAATTTTTTTCTTACAATATTTCAAATATTTTAATTTATAATTAATTCTGATTCAGAAATGGTCAATGGATAATGAATACAATAAAAATTGAGCTGTATACAATAAGCTACAAAACAAGATAAGTATAAAATATGAAATAATTCAGTGATTACATTTTATATTTTCTTTTCAGCTCCTGATGATCCTGAACAGGTATCTCACTAACGGTAAAGTAAGTGACGTCATACTAAATCCAATATGGCAGCTACCCCAAACTGGCGGATCGCCTATTTCACCACAACCTCCTTGACAAATTTCATTAACCACCTCCATGACGTTGGTATCAAATGAATACGTGATGTTACGTTGATGGTTAAATTTATTATGTTCAATAAGACGGTGAACGCGGCAAGATGGTGGACTAAATTTCTTTTACAACCCTTTTGACATGCTTTTAGTATTTGGCGTAAATAAAAGTTAGGTTTTTCAAACCCTTTTTTTCGTTTAAAACATCTTTTGTAGTTTTGTATGTAGTTGTGAATAAGGTAATGGAAATTTAAATTATGTTTTATGCTTAAGTTTGGTTTTGACATATTTCTTAAGCCGCGTACCCATTGGCGAACGAACGCCGAATTTCAAGGGAACAGCGAACACCGACTGCAAATTCGCATAATGTGTACGATGATGGCGTAACCGCGAACCGAATGTTCGATTCGCATTCACTTACGTTCGCTCCAAGAGCAGTACATCAAAGGAAATTGATGTTCAGTACGGACGATAAAAACGCAAAAATAGTACAACGAACGACGAACACAAATAAGTTTTTTTTTTAATGGAGAGAGAAGCAAGGTCAAGAACGATTTTTAACATTCTATATCTTATAATTTATTTTTGTTTTTAATATAATTTTTCAATAAAAATTAATAAATTTTTTTCTGTTCACTCGACATTTTTAATTAAAACTCAAACTACATCCACACTCTTGTTCACCAATTAATTTTGCAAACGAACAGCGAACATGATAGATACGGCAAATTTACTTTTTGTTCGTTTTATGTGTACGACACTCCAAATCGTCAATGAACAAACAACAAACATTCGCTGTTTGGTGTGGATTCGCTGTTCGCTGTTCGTTCGCTCAATGTGCTCCCGGCTTAAATATAATTATTAATCTTCAAACGGGTGAAAAAATAATCGTCCAATAAGCATGCTGACCCACAATCTCAAAGATATTTCATAAAATGTTACTAACGAAATCGAAACCAATAAAAGAACAACGTCGCGTTATTCCAGACCATCAATTTGGGTTCCGAAGCCAATATGGTACCACAGAGGAAGTACACAGACTTGTTAATGTAGTCAAAATCACCTTCGAGGAAAAGAAATATTGTTCTGCTACCTTTTTGGATATCGCACAAGCATTTGATAAAGTTTGGCATGACGGACTAATATCAAAGCAACCTTGATTATACAAAGCCATAGTCTAAAAAACACAGTTAAAGGAATTAGAAACGAGGAAAAAGCCAAACTTTTCATAGTAAAATACACAAAACATATGGGAAATCACTTTTTTTCCTAAGACAAATTTTTAAATGAAAACGTTACAAATTCTTAATTATGATTTCTGAAATACTTTCATAAATGTTTGAATTTCAACATATGTATGTATATGAATGTCGTTGAAGTAAATCGTTTTCATTTTCTTGTTATAATTGAATTATTTAAACCAAAATATTAAAAAATTCATAACAACAGCATTATGGTCAAATTAAAACAAAAAGCTTACTACGATTCGTTGGTCATTAAGTCAATATACATTACATAGATGGCAGTGATGGCCGTGAAAATTTGGGAAAATCGTACCAAAAATTACCACCTGGGGAAATTTCAAGTTCAAAAATTGTAGGAAAAGCAAAACAAATTCACAAAATATAGGAACGTGTGGTAATTTTGGGATTAAATAACTTTTTTTCGTATTTTTCTGTAACCATTTAGACATCTTACGTACACTAGTAAAACTAAAGATAAATTTAGCAAGTATTATTTTAATTTGTCAAAGCCAACTTTAATGTATTTTTCAAAATGAAAGTTCGAAAATATATATTTTAGAAATAATTTAATTTTAATATTTCTGCAATTAATATTTACTTAATACCAATATGGCCTTCTTGTATATTGTTCTTAAAGATATGTAGAAAACTTTTATATAAACATTTTATAATATTTCCGCTTTTTTCATTGAAAAACTTGATGCTAAAAAACACCATTTTTACTATGTATTCCTATGGAAATCAGTGAAAAGTTATACCACTAAAAAAGCTTCTAAAAAATACGTCATTATGATTAGGGCTCTATACTCTAGAAGGCTGTGCTAATATACAAAATTAGACAGCTTCTACCCAAGAAATTTCATTCGGTTTTGGAAAACTATCTTCTTCAAAGGTCAAACAAAATAGCAGAACTACATACTTTAATGATGTTAATGCAGGTGTCCCGCAAAGCCGCCTTCTGGATTAAGGTACGTTTTTATGTATGTACAGTATGGTATTTAAACCAATCCACACGCCCTTACCGATTTGAACCAAACCGTACATAAATATTGCTTAAGACTTAAGAAAGTTCACTGTTAATATCTTGAACCTCAAATTGAACATTTTACATTTCGAATTGAATGGCCAATTAGGATGGAACTTACCTATTGCTTAACGGATTTTAAAGGGGGTCGAGTAGATAAGAAAGAAGAGACGCAACAACTACAACAGCAAGTCAGTGTTGATGGATCGAAATCTCGCACTACGCCCCGCCTCCTCTCGCGTCCCCCGAACGACCGATGGACAAAATAGGGATCTCACAAAAAAAATGATATTAACACAAAATGTACCAATCGACTACTTAGGTGTCTGGAGCCGGGTCGAGTCTTTAATACTAACATAACTTTCCGTTCCTTCGGTCTTCTTATGTGTAAAGGGTGTACGGAGGGCACGAGTCTAGCTTAGGTTTGGTTCGTAAATTCTGATCAAGCAATCACTCAAATTTGACATCCGCATTGGAAATGGGACTCCAATATGTTTTGGATGAAGTTCTGGAATATGGCCAAGCATGATGGAACTTGCCTATTTCGCCTTTCCAAATTTTTCATGAAGTTCTGCTATATGGCCAAATATGATTGAACTGTCTTATTTCTCAACCAATTACGAAGAAATTCGGCTTGTCCATTGGAAATGGGATATGAAAATGATTTTTGGATGAAGTTCTGGAATATGACCAACCGATTATGATGTGTACGTTGGAAATAGAATTCTATAATGTTTTTTGGATAACGTTTTGGAATATGGCCAATTAGGATGGAACTTGCCTAATTCTCAACTGATTTTGATGAAATTCGACCGTCGCGTTTGAAATGAGATTCTCAAATGAATTTTAAATGAAGTTCTGGAATATAGACAATATTCTTATTGACCATATTACAGATTTTTATCCAAAAATCATTTTAGAATCCCATTTCCATCGCACATATCAAATTTCTCCATCCTAATTGGCCATTCATATAAATTGCTAAGGGTTCAATCTGAAACGTAAAAGGGAATCAATTTGAAGTGTAAAACCTGTATGATGGTATGTTGGTAGATGGTATGATTATATGATGGTATGAATGTATGATGGTATGATGGTATGAAGGTGTGGTGGATTGATGGTAAGATATACATGGTACAGTGCTACGATTGTGTGATAGTTTAATGATATAGTGTAATGGTATGTAATAATGGTATGTTGAAATGGTTGTTTAACTTACGTATGGCGGTATGATGGTGGGTAGGGTTTGAGTTGAAATTGACTTGAATTTGAGAGTAAAGTTCAGATAGGGGATTAATTTGAGGTCGAGTTTAGGGTTTAATATGAGGTTAGATTGAGTTGAGTTCATACATGCATTTAGCTTTCGAATCGAGTTAATTTAGGGATTGGGTTGGCCAATAAGTGTGGAGTTAAGCGGAGAGTTGAGATTTTGGGTCGAGCTAAGTTGAGTTGAAGTAGACTTCGGATTTAGTTAGCTTGCATTGGGGTGAAGTGGGTTGTTTGGTTTGGGCATTATTTAAGGGTTGATTTGGATTTAGGTTCAGGGTTGATTTATAGGTTGATTGAGGGTTGATTTGGTGATTGAGTTGATGGCTGGGTTGGCCGTTAATTTGGTGAATGCGTGGAGGTTGAGCTGAAGATTGACTTAAGAGTTGAATTAATCAAGACCAAAGTTCTGATCACCTCATGAGGTTTCAGCCCTTTATATTTTAACAAGTTACATTAATGCAGGCACGCATTTATAGTAACGCTTGTTTTGGCCAAGTGTTTCAATCATTAAATTCTGATTTCAAATCTAATAATCTTGTCCTTATACAATTATACTACGATAATTCTGAAGTGGCAAAAGTTCTCGGTAGTAAGACTATTATGTGGTGGTTTGGCGTCTATTGGAGAGAGGGGGGGGGACCAAGTTGAGTAGAAGAATCTACCAGCTCCGTAACCTTCCAGTAGGGTGCGCATCACGTGAGCTGTTCTGGTGTCTTGTCATTATGCAGCTGCGTGATGGGTACAGTTGTGTAAGGGATAACCTGTTCACAATTCGCAAGTGTACGTACTGCCTATTCGTGGCAACCACTGGTAACTAAGGCCATTTGGCACAGGCTAAAGTACGACACTAAAGGAGAAAACCGGTTAATCAGTTCAAAATATGCGGACTCTGGATACCAGGCACCCTCCAGTTTTATTTAGCCTTCCTGTAATAAAGCTGGGTGACCTACAGGCGATTTGGAATTCCCAGCAACTCGTAAGAGTAAAATCAAACGGAATACGGGACAGGAGTAGGAATATATGGGAGTGGGACAACCCTCTCGAGGTCCTTGGACTCCAATGCTACCGTCTTTCTAGTGGAACTACTTGCTGTAGTAAACATCTAGGAGGGAGAGCAATAAGCCCAGATAGTATGTATCACGTACCGGGAGGCAGTATTGTCAGGTTCATTAATAACCTGAATATTGACTGGACGGATAATTTAGTAGGGTCCAGCACAATAGATCTTTTAGGTCGCCGTGCGAGGTGGCTGGTCGCCCGCATGGCCCTCCAATAATAATAATAATAAGACTATTATACACAAAGTGGGTGCTATTTATTTTATCGTAATGAACATGCCACAATTTTTAAAGATATATTGCCAAATATTTTTGCCGTTTCAGCACTGTGGAGAATATAAACACAAAAACCGCACCGTTGAGAATGTTAGTCTATTGCGAACCAAAGATTATTATGACATCATAAAATATGAACCTTCCTCGACAAAAATTGATTTGAAAGAAAGTATAGGAATTAGTCATACATCAATGTAAATGAAGTTCATTTTTTCAATACCATCAAAAATTCCAGTGTCGATTTCATGTATGACGGCTTAGAAGGTTTTGTTGCTTTATTATTTTAAAATATATATATTAGAGTTTTTTTTTATAAAAAAATATTTTTAGAAATATAGGTAATTTAAATAATTATATTTCTTCCTAGCAAAACCTCTGCATGTACGCTAAATCTCCCCATGTATGCAAAACCTCCCCCTCTACTCTTCGTGGTAAACTACCGAACCCTTCGTGATAACACCTCTGTTTTGAACATTAGTTTCAGTAGTCTGGTGGAACTCTTAGGCTTGGTTTGTAGCCGTGATCAACTCTAGCCGCACAAGTAATGGTAGATTTTCTCAAACTATCACAAATACTTTCTTAGTAGGAAAATTAATTTAAAATTTCGAATATCGCCTTTAGATTATTTTTGCAACTGTTCTGTGATGATAATAAGAATATAATAATTCTTAAAAATCGTCTTTAAATCATACGATTGTGATGTGATGATCAAAATTCTCAAGGAATACATCACTGCGTTTTTATATAAAGGTCATTATCGCTAGCAGACGCTTCTGAACTTCTACCAGAATTGTTAACAAAAAATAATGTAAGTCAGGAACTAAGGAACATCTCAGCACTATAATAAAATGATGAAAGATAACCCCGTTCCGTATCATTTCACTTTCAAAAAAATTCAAAAGTGTTGTGGAACACAAAAATAAAAAAGATTTTTATCTCATATGCCACACACAACATCTCTAAGCACATACGAGAGATACTAATCTGCACGATAATTTGAAAACAAATTTTATTCGTTTTAATTTTTTTTTTTTTTTTTTTTATTTAACACAAGTTTGCTAAAAGTAAATAAATTAACCAAACTTGTTTCGCACAAACAAAAAAATGATTTTTATTAAATACAAATTTACATTTAACTTAATTTAATTTTTTTTTATTTGATGTTTCATTTTATTGTTTCGAACGAATGAAAGACGTTGGTATAACGAAAAAAAAAAAATGTTTGGTACGTTGATTCATGCCTCCCACACACGCAATGATTTATACATATAAAAAAAAATCCAAACCAAAACACCAAAAATCTGTTCGCATCGAATTGTAGTGTTAAAGCACGCATCGATTTTTCTCGGTGTACACCTCAATTAGTACAGCCAATCATAATTCTGCGCGGAATATTTTTTCGTGACGACATACGTACATTTGTGAATAAATTAGTAATATTTTTTTTTGTATTGAATTAAATGTAGCCCCTTTGGCGATTAATTTTCAAACATGCTTTGGTGCGCGATGATGCATCATTATGTACTATGTACATATTTGTGAAACGCCGATGATAAATGGCTTTTTATCTAAATTGCCATCATAAATTAATCAATCAATATGGGGCGCAGGCAGTTACAACAAATGCCATTCAATTTATTTATGCGCTTAGCAGCTTAGCAGGCTCAACATCCTAACCCAAGCAAAATTTTTTATTTTGTTGTTTGCTTATGTCAAAAAACTATTTTTGATTAATAAATTTTATTATTTCATATTAAATTTAATTTATTATTATTTATACGTTCGTTAAGAAGTTATAATCTTCCATTTGACTTTTTGGTGTGTACACACGGTTGATGTTTCCAAATGCCAAATGTCGTTAGACGAAATCGAGGACGATAAGTTTTTTTGTTTGTTCGTTTGAGAATTTAAACATTTTTTTAATTTATTAATATTATTATTATATTGTTTGTATATATCGTATCGAGATGAGCTTTTTGTTTTGTTATTTTATTATCAATTTATATGATAATAGTTTTTTTTTTTTATGGTTACAAACAAACAGAATTAGCAATTTAATAACGATTGAAATTTTAACTGAATTTTGTACGGTAGCGGAAGATTTTCGATGGCAAATCTTTATACGATGATAAATTAAACTTCCTGCTTTAAAGCTGATTACAACAAAAATATGTTCCTTTCTCTTATATTTATGTATGTATGTATAAAAAATAAATGTACTTTTTGTTTTATTGCTTCCATCTAATTAAATTAAAATTCCAAATCGTTATATTCGTTTGTCACCTGTCTCATTGCATTATATTAAAATAAATATTAAAGCTTACAATTTCCAAATTGAAATTACAAAATTCTAATTTTAATTGAATAAAAATATTTAAATTAACGCTTTTGACATTTTCAGTAAATCTGTTTATATTTTCAAAATGATGAAAGCGTGCGCTTATGCATACTTGTCGACGACACACGCAATAACACTTTAATGTTTCAAATTTTTTTTTCTAAGAAACTAAATTAGGTAATCGACCACAAGAGATTATTAAACACGCGCTTGACAATTTTTTTTTTTTTGGTTTGATCAAATTACGTATAGACCATGATAATTTATCGGTTTAACAAATTTTTTGGTCAACAACTTTGGAACTTACGCGAAGCTGGAAGATAGGAAAATAATTAAATTTGATAATAGTATTTATTCGACAGTTCTGTTGGTTGTCTGCTAATAGCAAATATCCGAACGATGTGTCGTTTATGACATTTTATATAATTTTCGGGCCTTGCTTGCTGAAATATAAGACCAACATTACTGTGTCCTTGCAAACTAAGACACGCAGCAGAAAACGCAAAACTTCAA
The DNA here is from genome assembly GCA_958295665.1 of Tipula vernalis. Taxonomy (NCBI): domain Eukaryota; kingdom Metazoa; phylum Arthropoda; class Insecta; order Diptera; family Tipulidae; genus Tipula; species Tipula vernalis. The sequence continues at coordinate 269,293,373 of OY282559.1, forward strand.
TTTAATTCCACATACATTTATATTTGGTATATTTTCATCATTCTTTTGCTTCATATTTGTTTATTAATTAACATAAACGTAAATTTTAAAAATACGTTTTTAAGACGAAATACAATCCACTATATACACACACGTCGTTTTATTAACGCGAATTAAAATTACGTAGTCGTACAATAAAATTTGACTAGCGATGTCACATTTCTGTAGAAATAGGAAGAAAAAAAAAGACACAGATAAAACTGTTTACACCTGCAATCAAAAGTTTCTGGAAAATATTTAGATATCAAAACGATGCAAATTTTATTAAAACGTCATCGGTGACTCAAAAGAAAGTCTTCCTACACATGAATCAATTTGTGAAATTAAACTATTTTGGATAGTATTCCAATAAAAATTTCATTGTCCATTTAATTTTACGTGAAACTCTACAATTTGTGTTTAGCTAATAAATTAATGATTTGTCTATGAATTTTTATCACATACCGCAGAGCTACAAAAATGTAATTAAAGTTGTGATTTGTATATCATTAACACCTACACACAAAGCCATGCCAGCTTTTATCAAAAAATGTTGTTGTTTGACAACAACAACAACAAAAAAAAAATTTCTTGTGAAAAATTCATAAATCAAAGAAATTTTATCACCTTTTAAAGGTTAGACAACAAGATTATTCCAAACCAATTAATATTCGATTGTTGTTATTTCGGGGCTTATAAAATGTATCTTTTGTGAAATTAAATAATTCTAACACGGATCATAAAATTATAACAATAAATTTTAATATCACCAGAAACCAGTTACACATATCCGAAACCAATGTCACATTTCATTGCGACAGTTTATTGCCGTATTATTGGCTTTGATTTGGATTTATTATTTAAGATGGCATAACGTTAAATTAAAATTATGTTTGGGTGAGAAATGTTATACTACTACTAAATAGCGTTCATTCCTAAAAAAATAAGAAATTTCAGTGGAATCTTACGTATTTGTGTTGTGCGTATTCGTAGCTTAGCGCGTCGTTTTCCTATTATTCAAAAATTCACTTTAAGTGGCTCTTTCAAAATTATGCTTTTTTATGATAATACTGTGTGCAATTCTGTGGCATTTTAAGTTTCTAAAATGTCTTAAAACCTATTTCGAGGAAGTCTAGTCCTAATCTAAAATAAACTCATACAGATTTTCATAAAACTATGGGACAGGTAATTTAAATTCACTTACGCTAATGTACTAAATCGGTTTATTATTGTTTTGGAAGAGATCCATTTGTGTGTGCACTTTTATCACTTATTATTAATAAAAATTTTATAAAAATAAAATGAAATAAAACAATGAATATTTTTTCTTCTTAAAGTGATAATTTTAAATTTTATATATTTTTACATATACACGGACTAGTTTCGAGCAACCAAGCTCTTTGTCAACAGTCTTAAATATTCTAAATTTTAATGTTGAAGGTTTGCCCTATTTATAATTAGCTCGTATATTGCGTTAAAAGGCATTCGGTCATTTAGTAGTTTTGGATTTCGCCTGTAGTTGTAAATCTCCAACTCTTCAGCTCTGTTCAATTTTTCCCCTTTGGGCATTCTGTGTAAAATTTCTACATTATTGTCGAAGCTGGAACAATTGTGGTGTTTTTGTGTCAGATGTTGTGCGAAGTTAGACGTTATGTTGGGTTTTCCTATTTGTTTCATATGTTCAACAAATCTTGTGGTGAAATTTCGTCCAGTTTGGCCTATGTAGAACATGTCACAATCATCGCATTTTAATTTGTATACCCCTGATTGATACTCGTTATATGCTTTGTTGGTGTTGATGAGGCGTTCTAATTTGTTTGACGTTTTGTATGCTGTTTTGTATTCGTATTGTGTGAAAATTCTGCGTGTTATATTGAATGTGGTTGTGTCATACTCTAACGTGATGTATTTGTGGTTGTTTACTCTCTCCGTGATCAATGTTGTGAGCGATCTTAAATATTCTTTTCTTCTGAATCTGTCATTCATATCATCAATCATTTTGTCTTTGTATCCATTACTGGTTGCTATGTGTTTTATAATTTGTATTTCGTTTTTGTAATCTGTATTGTTCATAGGAATGTTGTTTAATCTGTTAATCATATGGTGATATGCTGCTGTTTTGTGTTGTTGGGGGTGGTTCGATGTGTGATGAATAGTGTGGTTGGTTTGGGTGGGTTTTCGATAAACTTTGAAGTTGTGATTATTGTTGTTTTTTGTGATGGTGATGTCCAGGAAATTGATCTGGTTATTATCTTCTGTCTCTAAAGTAAATTTGATGTTTGGATGAAGATTATTTATGTAATTGTGTAATATTTTTAGTTGTCTTGTGGTGCCGGTGAAGAGGATTAAGATGTCATCGACATATCTGTACCAATATGTTATGTGTTTTTTTTGAGTTGTTTAATTGGTTTAGGATGAATTTTTCTTCTAGATTAGTAATAAATATTTCAGCAAGTGTGCCCCGATAATGGATTACCCATGGGTAGACCCTCTGTTTTGTTTTGTAGTAATGGTGATTGTGCGTGAAATAATTCTGCGAAGTTATTACTTTTATTATATTTATGGCTTGAACTATTTCTGTTTTTTGAATCTTTTTGTGTGTTAATAATTGTGTGATGATGTCTATTGTTTTCTTTAATCGGGATATTACCATACATGTTTGTGATATCAAACGAAGCTAATTTTGCATTGTTTGTGATGTTGATGTGTCTTATGTTGTCTATTAGTTCAATGTTGTTTTTTATGGATGTTGTACTTTTTATGTTTAGTCTATTATTTAAATAATTGTTCATATGTTTGGATAACTTATATGCTGGTGCTGTTCTGTAATTGATTAATTGTCTTATAGGTGTTCCTTCTTTGTGTATTTTGGGAAGATCTTTAAGTTTTGGTGCTGTGGGTTGAATCATTTTTAGTTTGAATTTGGTTTCGTGTTTCAATTATTTTGTCACTTTTGTTTTATTACGTTGTTCACTTCAAGTTTGTATGTGGTTGTTGGGTCAATGTTGAGTTCCTGTATATTGTTGTCACTGATGTATTTCGCTATTTTTTCATCATATTCATTGGTGTGCATTATAACAGTTGTGTTGCCTTTATCGGCTTTCGTCACTATTGCTGAGTGTTCTGAAATTTTCTTTTTTATGTTCTTGATGATTTTATTTTCATTGACATGTATTGTGCTGTTGTTGATTTGTGTGTTATTGGAGAGTTGTTGGGCGATATTTTGGCGGATGATGTCACGAGACTGTGTGTTTGACTTTGTGATTGCGCTCTCTATATTTAGTAATTTTGTTTTGTCATTGTTTTTGTTTTGTAATGGAGCGACATTGTGTTTTAAACCTTTATTTAAAAGATTAAGTTCTGCGTTGCTGAATGTGATGTTTGTGTAATTTATTGTTCTTTGGTGGAATTCGTGTGATGAGAGGCTGTTGTTGTTTGTGATCACTGGTGTAGTTTGTTGATCAATTAATCGCGTTAGTTTACGTTTTATTACTCGTTTTTTCAGAACAATGATTTTATCTATTCTTTTATGGATTTTATGGACGATATTTTCATATTCAAGTTGATGAAATGTTTTGGACAGATGGAGTTGTGTATTATATACTTGTGTTGTTAAACGGTTCATGTTAACATAGAGGCTTCGGATGGACTGTTTAACCATAATCTTTCTGCCTTTCGTTGCACATATTTTGCTGTGGTCGATTTGCATCTGATTGTCACTTTTATATATGATGGCGTTATTTTCTTTCTGTAGCATTTTTTGTTGAAGGCCAAGTTTACACGGGTCTTTTTTAGCTTCAGGTTTAAATTTAGATATTTTAACACTAGTTTGGTCGATTCACCATGTTTATTATTGTTTTGGAAGAGATCCCTTCGAAACTAGTCCGTGTATATGTAAAAATATATAAAATTTAAAATTATCACTTTAAGAAGAAAAAATATTCATTGTTTTTTATTTCATTTTATTTTTATAAAATTTTTTATTACTAAATCGGTTTTTCTAATAATTTTTTGCTGTTTTGCAAGTTTTGTATTAGTGAAGAGAAACCAAATAAAAAATATAAAGGGCTGAAACCTCACGAGGTGATCAAAACTTCGGTCTTTATTAATGAACCCCTAAAACCCTTACTCAATCTAAACTCAATCTCCAACTGAACCCCTTAATCCCTTTACAATCTAACATAATATTCAACTAAATCTCCAACTCAACCTCCAATTCAATTCCAGCGTAATCTCCAACGAAATTAGAAAATTAACTCCTAAGCCTACCCTCAACTTAGTCACCGATTCAACTTTCAACTCAACACTCAACACAATCTCCAAATTAACCCCAAACTTTATTTTATCTTCATCTTAAGTTTATAAGTTAAAGATATAATCACCCTCACCATCACCATCACCATCACCATCACCATCACCATCACCATCACCATCACCATCACCATCACCATCACCATCACCATCACCATCACCATCACCATCACCATCACCATCACCATCACCATCACCATCACCATCACCATCACCATCACCATCACCATCACCATCACCATCACCATCACCATCACCATCACCATCACCATCACCATCACCATCACCATCACCATCACCATCACCATCACCATCACCATCACCATCACCATCACCATCACCATCACCATCACCATCACCATCACCATCACCATCACCATCACCATCACCATCACCATCACCATCACCATCACCATCACCATCACCATCACCATCACCATCACCATCACCATCACCATCACCATCACCATCACCATCACCATCACCATCACCATCACCATCACCATCACCATCACCATCACCATCACCATCACCATCACCATCACCATCACCATCACCATCACCATCACCATCACCATCACCATCACCATCACCATCACCATCACCATCACCATCACCATCACCATCACCATCACCATCACCATCACCATCACCATCACCATTACCTGCTTATAGAAATATTTACCAATTTTTTATATATGCTGGTTTGAATATTGAATTGGGTATTTTTGGGGTATTTAGTTTGCGGTTGAGTTGGAGGTTAAGGTTGAGGTCAATTCAAACAAGCCGAATTTAATAATAATTGGTTGAGAAATAGGCTAGTTCAATCATACTTGGCGATATTCGAGAACTTCACCCAAAAATCATTTTAGAATCCCATTTTCAACGCACAAGCCGAATTTCATCATAATTGCTTGAGAAACAGGCAAGTCCCAACGTACAAAAATAATTTTAGAATCCCGTTTCCAACGCACATGTCAAATTTCATCATAATCGGTTGATAAATATGCTAATTCCCTCATATTGGTCATATTTCAGAACTTTATCCAAAAATCATTTTAGAATCCCATTTCCATCCGGAAGTCCAATTTCACTAAAATCAGTTAAGAAATAGATAAGTTCCATCCTAATTGGCCATTCATTTAATTTGCTAAAGGTTTAATTTGAAATGTAATATGTTCAATTTGAGGTTTGAGATATTAACAGTGACCTTCCTTAAGTCTTGTGTAAGGTTTGGTTCAAATCGGTCAAGTTGTGTGGATTTGTTTAAATATCATACACATATGCTGTACATACATAAAAACACTAACTTTATTTTATAGATTGCTCAACTGCTCACTAAACATAGATCGAACACCATCTGACCCCAATTCAGCCCGCAAACGTCCCCAACTCAACCTTCAACCCAACCGCAAACTCTCTACCAACTCAATCTTCAAACCAGCATATATAAAAATTTGGTCAACTGCTCACTATATCTTAACCCAACCCCAACTCAACTCCAACTCAACTTGAACTCAACCCGCAAATTAATCCCTAATTTAACCTTCAACTCAACCACAAACTCAATAGCCAAGTTGTTAGAAAAAATTTATTTTATTAAATTTTTTATTTTTTATTTTCTAGAAATGGTTTTACAAGTTTTTCACTTAAAAGCTAAAATCGGACTGAATTCTTTAAATCTAAATTTCTTTAATTCCAAGCCTAAAATTACTAACTCATTATGTAAATTTTCCTCGACTCGATGAATATGATTCCCTGGTAACGTTGATCAATCATACGTTTAAAATAGTTTATGGTGTAGATATGGATTTGCTGAGTTGACTATTTTATCACTAAAGACACGTTGTTCATCTTTTGCTTGCATGGCAGTTTCTATGGGAACTGTAACTGTAACTCCTCCCTGTAGTGGAGAAAAGTCCTCCTCCTGTTATACGACATTTCCAATAGCCTGTTATACGACATTTCCTTCACGTGTAATTATGTGTTTTTACTCTGTGGTCTATTAAGGTACTTACGGGTACACGTCATATATATTACTAACAGAAATATGCATATTGACGAGATGGATATACCTCCTGATAGAATCCGTAACCAATTTTGGTGGTTGTATTGCTTCCAATAAATATGGTCTAGTTGTTTCCTGTTCTCAATGGTTTCCTGTCCAATTTCGGTTATGTTTTGACTCACTTGTATTTGACGAAACATTTGTGTATTGTAAAGAGCTCCAAGAATCTCCTCGTTCTCGCTTTCTATTTCGTAGGATTGGAACTTGTTTTCGTTAATCACTGCTGTACAGTTCCAAATCTTTATTAAAAAGTTTCCCATCAGGTTCCTATTATTGCCTTCGGAGATCCACTGTACTGTTGTGTCTGTTTCTAATGTTACGTTGCATGTGCTCTTGCTTCCCAAAACTAGTGGTTTAATACAATTGTCCTTGAATTCTTTTATCTCCGAGTGCCTCTATACATAGCTATTGTAATTTGTTGTGGTGAATAATTTTTGTTGGTTTTTAATAAGGTATTGCGGATAATTTTCAATGATGCTATTAATTTAATGGAACCATTCTTATTGCTGTCGATGTCTCATATTCTAATTTTGGTATCTCCAATATGTAAAGTGTTTCATCATTGATTGCGATCTTCGGTGTAATAAATTTAAGTGCTTCATCCTGTATTATTATGTTTACCCCTTGATCAATGAGCATGTTTTTTACTGCAATTATTTCTTTCAGTGACAGGATCTTGTTGCTGGGTAATGCTACTTTTGTAATTTTTAATTCAGTTAATGCGATTCTGCGATTCGTTAACAGCTGAATTCTCTTGTTGATCTGTTTATTCACCTGGAACTGTTGATTATTCTCATTTATGAGTTCATTCATCGTCGTATTAATTATTTGTAGATCGCCGGAATCTGGATTTCCCGCCACCCATTTCCACGCTGTTCCTAAAGCATCCCATCTTTTCTGTCTGAGGCTTTTCGGTGGTTTTATTTGAAGTAAGTTATTATATAAAGTTTTACTTTTTTGTTTGACTATACTATACAATTCTAATTTATCTTTATCTATTATTTTCTTAGTAATTAATTCTACGGTAAATTCTAAATTAGTAATATCTATTGGGCGTATAATTCTAGTGGATCCTGTTTGTATTTTACAGTTGTTTAATTTGATTAGTAATACTGGATCCTCATGCATATTTCTTATTTCTAGTTTTTGAGCATTACAAACCAAATAGTTTACAACAATAATAATAGTTAATAATTTTGCTAGTAATAACATTCTGAAATGAAACAAAACGTTTATAATTAATATTTCTTTAATCGTTTAATTTTATTTTTATTTTTTTTTATATCTCTCCTGGTTTTAAATGATTTTTACGTTATTTCTCTTGCTAGTGCTTCAATACCCCTAGGCTGCGTTTTTGTTCTAATCTAATGTTAGCTTTTAAGAACACTACTTGGTTTTCCTTTAAATCGGGGGGTTAAAATGATATTAGCATTCTCTGTAATTTCGATGTTGTTCACTACATTATTTTGATTGAATATTATCTCGTTTGACGTGAAGCCAATTGATGAGTGAACTGAATTGTTGTAGAGAGCTAACGCTAACTCTATGACACTTGCTGTAGTGCTGTTAGGGAGTTTATTTTTGTTTGTATTATATATCTCAATAATGGTAGAATGGTTCTTATCGACTTGCCCATTCGATTCAGAAGAGGATGCATATTAAATTTTTGAATTAAATTTACTTAGATATTCCTTTAATTGGATTGGCTGGAAAGTAGTCTCATGGTCCGAAATTATTGACCGAAAGAGGTGAAATATTTTGTTAATGCTTTTTCTATTACATATGGAACATTAATTTACGTAACTGCTTACTTTTTTTGTGATGTTTGGAAAAAAAATGCTCTCTTAATCTAATTCTCTACTTCTTTGATGCCTCTGTGAGCTCTTTTATGTTCTTTTCTCACCATTGCATCTGGCCGATTCGAATTCGTTACTTTCTCCACTATTTTAGTGGTAAATACGAAATGCCTTTTTTTAGAAATTTTTTCTCTAAATGAGTCTTGGATTTTTTGGTAGAGACTTTCTGGTGCTAGCTAGTATGGCTGATTGTTTGCCATTATGGAAATTTCTTAGGACGTTGGTAATATCATTTTTATCGAGAGATTCTCTTACGATAATCGCCCTTCTGAAGTTAGGGAATATTTCCTCCCTAATTACGGTGTCTAGGTTAGAAATTCTGATTCTAGGCCTATTCCACTAGCACAATTCCACTTGGCACAATTCCACTGGGCACAATTCCACTTGGCACAATTCAACTTACACAATTCAACTTGCACAATTCAACTTGCACAATTTAACTTTTTGGTAATCAAACGCATTTAGGATTGTAAATCGCGCGCGCGATTTACCATCCTAAATGTGTTTGATTATCAAAAAGTTAAATTGTGCAAGTTAAATTCGTTTAATTATAAATAAAAGTTAAACTTAAAAGCTACCTGAAGAAAGAAAGAACTACGAATGTTAAATATGAATTGAACGAAAACACGAATTGTATTCAGTGAAATTGTGTCTAGTGGAATTGTGCTAGTGAAATAAGCCTAGAATCGTAATAACTACAGCAACAGAAATATTTTTTACCATTGTTATCTTCACCATTTTTTTTAAAGCTATCACCTTCTTTTATTATCAATTAGCTTTTTTATACATTGCAGATTTTATTATCTTCGTAATTATGTTTCAATCACACCAATAAAATATTAAAGTGACGTATGTGAAGTTAGCCAGAAATTTCTATCCCGAAAAGGCATTTTCAAACTATGTGTGTCTTTGCTAAATTATAAGGCTATTTCACATATGAGACGTAGTTAGCCAGAAATTTTCATCCAGAAAAAAAATATATGGTAACTAATTCAGCGATTTTTTTTTGACAGTTGAAAAAATTAAATGACATTAAACACAAATAAATACACAAAATAAAAATCATTAGAGTAAGTTGCTAACGACTTATTTTGTAATAATTATACATACGTTTTTTAATTAAAGCAAATTTATATTTATCTGGTATAGCAAAAATAAAAATCTCTCGGATTGAGGCTATAGTGTTTTGAGATTGGCATACTATAGGCTAACTTTATGCAAAAAATTATCAAATTCGTTCCGTGGCAAGTTTGTCAAATATCATCAAAGGCTGAATTATTTACACAATGTTGATGATTTAACTTCACATATTCGTCTGGTACGGCGATACTAAAAATCTCTCGGATTGAGGCTACAGTGTTTTGAGATTGGCATACTATAGGCTAACTTTATGCAAAAAATTATCAAATTCGTTCCGTGGCAAGTTTGTCAAATATCATCAAAGGCTGAATTATTTACACAATGTTGATGATTTAACTTCACATATTCGTCTGGTACGGCGATACTAAAAATATCTCGGATTGAGGCTATAGTGTTTTGAGATTGGCATACTATAGGCTAACTTTATGCAAAAAATTATCAAATTCGTTCCGTGGCAAGTTTGTCAAATATCATCAAAGGCTGAATTATTTACACAATGTTTATGATTTAACTTCACATATTCGTCTGGTACGGCGATACTAAAAATCTCTCGGATTGAAACTACAGTGTTTTGAGATTGGCATACTATAGGCTAACTTTATGCAAAAAATTATCAAATTCGTTCCGTGGCAAGTTTGTCAAATATCATCAAAGGCTGAATTATTTACACAATGTTGATGATTTAACTTCACATATTCGTTTGGTACGGCGATACTAAAAATCTCTCGGATTGAGGCTACAGTGTTTTGAGATTGGTATACTATAGGCTAACTTTATGCAAAAAATTATCAAATTCGTTCCGTGGCAAGTTTGTCAAATATCATCAAAGGCTGAATTATTTACACAATGTTGATGATTTAACTTCACATATTCGTCTGGTACGGCGATACTAAAAATCTCTCGGATTGAAACTACAGTGTTTTGAGATTGGCATACAATAGGCTAACTTTATGCAAAAAATTTTAAAATTCGTTCCGTGACAAGTTTGTCAAATATCATCAAAGGCTGAATTATTTACACAATGTTGATGATATAACTTCACATATTCGTCTGGTACGGCGATACTAAAAATCTCTCGGATTGAAACTACAGTGTTTTGAGATTGGCATACTATAGGCTAACTTTATGCAAAAAATTATCAAATTCGTTCCGTGGCAAGTTTGTCAAATATCATCAAAGGCTGAATTATTTACACAATGTTGATGATTTAACTTCACATATTCGTTTGGTACGGCGATACTAAAAATCTCTCGGATTGAGGCTACAGTGTTTTGAGATTGGTATACTATAGGCTAACTTTATGCAAAAAATTATCAAATTCGTTCCGTGGCAAGTTTGTCAAATATCATCAAAGGCTGAATTATTTACACAATGTTGATGATTTAACTTCACATGTTCGTCTGGTACGGCGATACTAAAAATATCTCGGATTGAGGCTATAGTGTTTTGAGATTGGCATACTATAGGCTAACTTTATGCAAAAAATTATCAAATTCGTTCCGTGGCAAGTTTGTCAAATATCATCAAAGGCTGAATTATTTACACAATGTTGATGATTTAACTTCACATATTCGTCTGGTACGGCGATACTAAAAATATCTCGGATTGAAACTACAGTGTTTTGAGATTGGCATACAATAGGCGAACTTTATTCAAAAAATTACTAAATTCGTTCCGTGGCAAGTTTGTAAAGATAAACTTTTTGAAAATGATTGCAAAAATAAGAAACAAAGTTGTATTGAACAAAGCCAAAATGTGTGTTTTTTACAAAATGGGATTATAACAGAAGAAAACTATTTTTATACGAGTGCTTTCCACGCATTTACGTGCTGTATTTTAAATTTAGATGACTTCGAAGTATCGGTGGAAACTGATTTTTCTAAATTAATTAAAAGCTTACGTGCTAAACAAATTGAGTTAGCAAAAAATTATCGATTTTCAAGCTTAACAGTACTTTATGGCTTGCAACGAGACTGCACTTCAAATATTACTACGGTTTCAAATTTCGTGTTGAAATCGTTAAATTTTTATAGTGCACAAAGAGTCAAAAGTTGTGATTCTTGCAACAATACTGTAATTGATCTTCTAAATTATTTACCAATTGACCATTTTAAGTTGGAAGATTTAGGAATTCAAAACTTAGCCAATTGCTTGGAGAAAACTGATACTTCGAATTGCCCAAATTGCGAGAGTAGCCCTACTGTTCACAATATTTTTACAAATAACACCATATTTATTTATGTGGAACCTTTGCATAATCCCAGAACACCTATTTAATTACAAACATTCCAACCATTATTAATATATTTGGGCATAATTATAAATTAAATTCATTTGTTAATTATGTACCAGATGGAGCTCATTACGTATGCTACTGCTACCGTAATGAGTTCTGGGATATATATGATGACTTAACCGAAATAGTTATCCAAAAAAGGTCATCTAAATTATGCAGAGTAAATCCCTCATATGTTAGTATATGAAGTAATTAAAAATGAATTATCCTATACCATATAGATATTTTTAAATTAAACTAAACTAGTAAAAACTTATACAATAACGTTCAGAATGATAACGATTTCGGTTCTATACTTAAACAAAATACGAAAGTTAGCCGAGGTTTATAGTAACTTGCCACGGAACGATTTCAATTAATTTTTGTCAGAAGTAAACTTATAACCTCGCGAAAAACACACGCAAGACTTACTGAAAACTGCTTGTCGCGGAAAACATCAAAGGAAATCCTCGCGGATTTTGCATAAAGTTAGCCTATAGTATGCCAATTTCAAAACACTGTAGTTTCAATCCGAGAGATTTTTAGTATCGCCGTACCAGACGAATATGTGAAGTTAAATCATCAACATTGTGTAAATAATTCAGCCTTTGATGATATTTGACAAACTTGCCACGGAACGAATTTGATAATTTTTTGCATAAAGTTAGCCTATAGTATGCCAATCTCAAAACACTGTAGCCTCAATCCGAGAGATTTTTAGTATCGCCGTACCAGACGAATATGTGAAGTTAAATCATCAACATTGTGTAAATAATTCAGCCTTTGATGATATTTGACAAACTTGCCACGGAACGAATTTGATAATTTTTTGCATAAAGTTAGCCTATAGTATGCCAATCTCAAAACACTATAGCCTCAATCCGAGAGATTTTTATTTTTGCTATACCAGATAAATATAAATTTGCTTTAATTAAAAAACGTATGTATAATTATTACAAAATAAGTCGTTAGCAACTTACTCTAATGATTTTTATTTTGTGTATTTATTTGTGTTTAATGTCATTTAATTTTTTCAACTGTCAAAAAAAATCGCTGAATTAGTTACCATATATTTTTTTCTGGATGAAAATTTCTGGCTAACTTTACGTCTCATATGTGAAATAGCCTTATAATTTAGCAAAGACACACATAGTTTAAAAATGCCTTTTCGGGATAAAAATTTCTGGCTAACTTCACATACGTATTAAAGTGTGTATTTGCGTTTCATTAGTGTAACTGTACAAGTTATAATGCAAGTTAAATTGTGCAAGTTAAATTGTTCCCCAGTCGAATTGTGCCCAGTGGAATTGTGCCAGTGGAATTGCGTCCAGTGGAATTGTGTCTAGTGGAATTGCGCTAGTGGAATCGCCCGGCTACCAATGAATCGTATCAGATTCGCGCTAGGAGCATGATTTCTAATTAATTCGTTCTCCTAACTAGCGCTTTCATTTGATTCATTTAAATTGTTGGAATTCACTTCTTTAGTTTCTTGTGGGATTCTGCTGAGTGCATCAGCTACTATATTGGCTTCGCCTTGCTTGTAAACTACGTCGTAATCAAAATTTTCAAGCTCCAAACGCCATCTCAGTATTTTGGAATTTTTATCGGAAGTTTTGATGAATGTGAATGGTTTATGATCTGTAAGAAGCGTAAACTTATTTCCGTAAATGTAGGATTTATATTTCTTTACTGTCCAAATAATGGCCAGCGCTTCTTTCTCATTTGTTGTGTATTTAATTTCAGTGCTGTTCAGAGTCCTAGACGCAAATGCAATTGGTCTTTCTATTTTATTGTATTGTAAGGATGAAAGATTTTGAAAAATCGAGATAAGCTAATATTTGATCCGTGGATATTATTTTTCTTAGGGTTTTGAGCGATTCTATGTACTCCGGGTCGGTTATGTTAGCAACATTACGACGTTTTGTGATTTTGAGTAATCACGGATAAACCGACGGTAGTATCCTGACAAGTCGAAAAATTGTTTAATCTGTTTCTTTTCTGAGTAGTCGGTAGTGGTCACTCGAGAATTTTTTGTATTTTATCGGGATTTGGCTTAACCCCTACTTGGGTGATTACATGCCCACCCAAGAAATTCGGTTTCTCTTGTAAGAAACTCGCATTTATCGAGTTATATTTTTATGTTAAAGTCTGATAGTCGTTTAAGTACTTCCCGCAGATTTTCTATGTGGTTGGTCAGATTGAATTCAATAATTATAATGTCGTCCAAAAAAACGTAACAAATTTTCCCTACCAGTCCGTGTAGGACGTTATTCATGGCTCGCTGGAAAGTTGCTGCACCTAATATAATTTTTATTTGCGATTCTTGAGGTACTAATAGATGGTCTGGTATTATTTTTGGCCTAATTATATTTTTATTAGCGCCAGTATCAATAAGAATTTTAATTGTTTTATTTGTTAATTTATTATGACATTTGAGAAATGGAAGATAGTTTAATCTTCCGAGTCCGAATTGTGGTCTTCCCAAAAATTGTCCATATTTTGGATTTCCACTTCTGGTTCATCAATGTCGTTGGGGACCTCGATATTATGGATTGTGTTTTTAAAGGTTCTTCTCGAACGAATTGAGGAATCTATTTCCATTGGTGTTGACTTCTTTTGAACCGGGCAATGCTGGTTCTTAAGATTGATCTGTTCTGAATTATTTTTCGGTTGAAAACCTGTTTTTGTTTGGTAATTCAGTATATGTTTTGTTTGGTATTTAGTATATAAAAATGGAGGTGTGGCCAACACACGACTTTCTTTTACGAACAGAGAATTTTGAGAAATTTAATTTTTTTTTTTAATTTTTAAATTTTTTAATTTTTTTTTAATTTTTAATTTTTTTTTTTTATTTTTTTTTAATTTTTGGAAACATTTTGTATTAAGTAGTTTTTTGTAAACCTTATACTTTTTAAGATATTTGCAAAATAAATTTTCTGGACCAAGGGAGTGGCCACTTCCGGTTGGCCGATTTGGAGTAAAATTCACTGGGACCTCCCAATGTATCAAAAAAGCTTAAATCTGAAGTTTCAGTTCGATTGGTTAAACCATCTGGGCTGTATAGAGGACACAGACAGACTGACAGACTGACAGACTGACAGACTGACAGACTGACAGACTGACAGACTGACAGACTGACAGACTGACAGACTGACAGACTGACAGACTGACAGACTGACAGACTGACAGACTGACAGACTGACAGACTGACAGACTGACAGACTGACAGACTGACAGACTGACAGACTGACAGACTGACAGACTGACAGACTGACAGACTGACAGACTGACAGACTGACAGACTGACAGACTGACAGACTGACAGACTGACAGACTGACAGACTGACAGACTGACAGACTGACAGACTGACAGACTGACAGACTGACAGACTGACAGACTGACAGACTGACAGACTGACAGACTGACAGACTGACAGACTGTGACAGACTGACAGACTGACAGACTTACAGACAGTTTGTTACTTTCTTTTACTCTAGTAAAATAAAGTATAGTAATCATGAAAATTTTGGACCTTGAGATTTTTAGAGATTTATTTGTTTTGAGGTCCCTTGAGTCCGAAAAAGTGGGTTTCGAAATGGTGTCTGTCTGTCTGTCAGTCTGTCTGTGTCCTCTCTACAGCCCAGATGGTTTAACCAATCGAACAGAAACTTCAGATTTAAGCTTTTTTGATAAATTGGGAAGTCCCAGTGAATTTTACTCCAAATCGGCTAACCGGAAGTGGCCACTCCTTTGGTCCAGAAAATTTATTTTGCAAATACAATATATATATATATATATATATATATATATATATATATATATATATATATATATATATATATATATATATATATATATATATATATATATATATATATATATATATACATATATATATATATATATATATATATGTGAAACCTCCCAATGTGACCACCCCTTCATTCTGACCACCTCCTTAAATAGGCCACTTTTCTACGGTCCCAACACATTAACCATACAAATTTGTTCTAGAAATTCTCTTTAACCTGACCACCTCCCTATTCTGTTTAGCGACCAGTGTATTTAGGGTTATGCGAATTAAATCAACTCTTTTAATATGACCAAAAATATTGTTTTTTAAATGTAAACAGAGAAATATTTTTCTTTTTTTTCACTCTTTAGTCCCTTCTCTCCACATGTTATGGATCATGTTTTCCGAAAGAGGCAGTACGATTAAAGAAAAAGTGCAGAGCGTTTGCAACTAGATGTCACTACAAAATCAAAAAAGGATTACTGACGTTTTTCAAAAGGACGTTCATAAAAAGTTCTCAAGATCAATTTAATTATCACGTATTAATAATAATCACTTTTATAACACGAAAATATTTCTGCTTATGTTTACAAAATGCACACATAAAAATGTCTTTCAATTTTTGACAGCAAATATTTAGTGACACCTAGTGGCATTATGTGAAAGTTGCTTATGCTTTCGGAGTTTTTCGAAAGATGGTAGCTCTTGCGGTTTAAGAAAATTTGACATTTAAACATGATCTATTCAAATCGTCATTAAATACGCTGGTTCTCACTTACATATTTTTTCTTTACACGGTTACTAATATTACCACATACCCACCTTCATAATGTAGCTTGGTTTCTTTCTCTTGGTTTCATCTATTCATTATTTAGGACGTGTTCGAAGTTTGGGATAATTATTCTAGCTATGAAATTATTTTGAATGCAACCAAATTATCACAACCAGTACGTGTTGTAAATTTGACACTTCTGTAATAATATTAATAAACAAAAGCACGCAATAACTATAATTAAGCCGTATTACCGTAAGCCGTAGTTTATTTCTAAAAAAATAGTACAAATAAAACTTATTACAAAATATAGAAGAGAAAATTATTTCACTCCTGTCAAAATTATTATAAAACCAAAATTATTACAAACTTCGAACACGTCCTTAGTTGTAGTATACGATGTTGAAAGTAATAAGAGTAAATAGCAAGCAATTCTATAGATATTAATTATTATTGGCATTGCCCCGACTGTAAATTTCGATTGTATGTGTGTGTATATGTATTTTTATAAAATAGTAATTCACCGTTGTTTTATTTTAAACGATTACAAAGTACCATTTGTCAAATCTTCTATAAAAAGACCAAACTCCAGAAATATAATTTTGGTCACTATTCAGAGAAATTTCTTCATACCGACCACCTCCGTAAACTGACCAGAAATTTATAGTCCCGTAAGTGGTCGCCTTCGGGAGGTTTCACTGTGTCTTAAAAAGTATAAGGTTTACAAAAAACTACTTAATACAAAATGTTTCCAAAAATTAAAAACAAATAAAAATAAAAAATTAAAAAAAAATTAAATTTCTCAAAATTCTCTGTTCTTAAAAGAAAGTCGTGTGTTGGCCACACCTCCATTTTTTTATTTACAATCCAGTGATTCGAACCATTGATTGACAAGGCAAAAACGTACCCTTTACTCACCGGTGTTCAAACGCTTACCGACTAAACAAACGAAAATTTTTCTAAATAAATATTTTTTACCTTGCATTAGTTGGAGAGTAAATTTACTCAAAGAGAGAATTTTGTTTTCATTATCGTAGCGGCTTACTGTATTGTTCGAAATATAATTTTTAAACCCAAACCGGTATTTTCTACACTCAACTTATTAGGATTTTTGTAATTGGACATGAGACGTCTCTATGAAATCTAATACAGCTTTTGATCATCCGCAAATGTTGCAAGTTTTGTTCCTTTTGTGCTTGGTATGTCTCGCGTATACAATATATAATGTATTGGCCCCAGAAAACTTCCTTGTGGAAGTCCAGCCGTAATTTTCTTAAGTTTGAAGTATTTCTCTACACGTTTTACACGAATATTGATTAGCCAGGTATGACTTTGAAATCAGCTAAAACTGCTTCGGAAGATTTCTGTCTAGTTTATATTCCATGCTTCGGTACCACACTTTGTCAAAGGATTAAGATACGTCCAAGAAGCATCTCCAATTAAATCTGTGATTCTGTGCAGTTGATCTATGGTAGAGTGTCTCTCTATAAATCCAAATTGGTGAGTAGGAATGAGTTTTCTTACTTCTCTAACTGATTTTAACCTCTTGAGTAATAGCTTTGCAAATAATTTTTTTTTTAGGAAGTAGGAAAATCGGCCAATACAATGTTTTCTTGTAGTACTTTAACTATAAGTCCAGTGATTAGGTCATAACCAGGGCATTTTTTTGAGCTTAAGTTGTTGTAAATTTCATATCGTTTAGCTCTTGAAGTATTATAGATCATATGTTTTGGTTATCCACTTTATTTACAGGAATTATATTTTCTTCAGCTGTTTGCTTTGGAAGAAATTGAAATGTGTCTTCAAGATAAGCTGCAAATATTGCCACCAATTAGCTCGTTCTATATTCTAGTAATTGAGATTAACAGATATTTATTGGATAATTAAAAATTCGTAAAAACTTACAACTGTTGTTATAAAAATACAAATACTGCGTATTTATATGATAAAAACACCAAAATGACGCATTGCTTAATGCATTCCAGTACACGGTTAGTATATAGGCATACAACAAACCGCACTCTATTTTTGGTGGTAAAGTAATTAATTATATACTCGTATAATATACCAACTGGTGTACTCACCAGTTTAGTTTTGTAAAGATTAATAAAAAAAAAAAAAACTGTCCATTTAAAATATAAATGAATCAATAAAATATTTAAAAAAAAAAAGACTTTGGTCTCAAAATAATGAAATATCACGTCTTATTACCACAATAAGTAAATATTTTCTTCTTAAAAATTCAAGTATCGACTTAAGTTGTAAGTACATACCAAAAAGCCAATATTTCAACATACCTTCGCCATATATCATCTGACGAAAATTTTTCGTTTTTGTACATGTCAGTTACAAAGAATAAAGTATTAAATAAAATTCCACGTCACTACATATGTATATTGCGATAAACACCTTCAATATTATACTTCACAATAACTACTTACATATACATACGTAGACGAGTACGCGTACATAAAGTACTTTCAAAAAGACATTAGATAGGTTTATGTACGCACCTCATTGTCATTGAATTGAAATAATATTTATAAAAAGAAAACAAAACGTAAAAAACATAAAACCATTACGTCATTTTAGTGATGTAATCAACAGAACTCTCTATGCTGATTCATAAACGCTGTTTGTTTGCTACGTTTCAATGACTGCGTCAGCGGTTTTATTATTCTTCGTTGTTCTCGGTTTTATTTTATTTTTAGATTTTGCATTTTTTTTTTTGTGTAATCATACGTATTACATATTTCTACTATACTCGTACCTGCGTGGCTCCCAATGATGACGTTTTGATTTGGCGTGTTTACGTCTCTTACAATTTATTTATTATTTACCTGTGTGTGATAGACTGTAGTAACAACAAAAACATTTAATTGTTTTTTTGCTTTTTTATTAATATTACGCGAGTTATGACTAATCTGATATGGTATAGTAAAAATACCGCGTTATGTAATACCGCGTAAACTTCATAATAGAAGGGAATTTATATTGTATGTACATACGTGTGTGTTTGATTTTTTGCTCATGGGAACTACGACCACGAAAATTTAGCTTAAGCGAATTTATAAAAAAAAACAGGTCGGAAGTAATTTCTAGATAAATCATTAAATATATGAACTATCGTCATACTACTCGTTTATTGTAGACGTCAGATTTGCAATTAGCAATTCTAATTAAGTAAATAATTTACGTGTGATAATGTTGACCTTCATATCAATCCAATGCCAGCAACTAAGTATATTATCGTTGAAGACAAGTTAACATCCGGGTTATTTCCGCATCATTTTGTTATTGTTTGCCGTATTTGTATAAAATCAGGTTTAAGATGACATGACGATTGCTTTATACAAATAATGAACTATAATAATGTAAAAGAATAAATTGGTTCGTCCATTTCTCGGGTAAACGATTTAGATTATTGTTGCTTGGGTATATTGTTGACCATGAAAAAATATAAATTTGTTGATTTTTAAGAAATTGAAATCAGGTATTTTGTGACAATTTCGATTCAATCTCAAATTTTTTGAAAGTCTAAGACTCAAATTGAGCAAAACATCGGTTTTAATGAAAATCCCAAATCTAACCGAAAGACTAAAGTTGTAGTTTACATGTTGTACCACTAATTTCCAAATTAATTATGTACATGCACAACGAAAGTATTGAACAGACAACTATTTGAAAGTGACAATACAGAAAATGTTCGCATAGTTTTGGCTTTTGATCTTAAAGGTGAATCTTTAAAATTTAAAGTTGTTTTTATAGACCTAAGAAAACCGAATAGAGAAATAAATAGCTCTATAGGTACAAAACTGAAATGTAGGTACAAAATTACAATCCACTGTACTTTAAATAGGTCAGCAAATGTTTCTATGGACAATGCTAATAGATCGGGTCCGGATAGTGAGTGGTCGGCTCAAACCTAGTGCGGTGAAGGAAATTCCAGCTGTACTGATGTTTAGAGGTATGCAGACTTCGGATGCTGGAGCTCTGATGAGTGCGGTGCATTTCTGGGGATTTACCTTAAGCCCCGCAACCTCCAATCCACTTATTAACTCTCTGAGTATTGGTGCCAAACTTGTCGGGTCGCGGGTGATAACTAAAATGTCATCAGCATAAGCCAAAATCAGAGGAAGCTGCAACGTCCCACTCTGATTTTTATTTTCTGTTACTAGCAATTCATTTAAAATGAAATTGGAAATCCGCCGAGAGATTGGACATCCCTGTGTTATAAATTTGCCTTTCTTGACTCTTTCTGTATATGTGTTAAACCACTGGACCTAGGTGTTTTCCCAGAGAAATGCTTTAATTATGTGGTTGACCAACCAGAGAGGAACGTACTGCTGCAGACCCTCGATGACTACATCTAGATTGACGGTGTCATGACAGCGCGCCATTCTTCATCAAGGACTTTACGTACAGCAAAAATTTGCTCATGAGCTGAGCGGTTGGTTAAAAATGCTGCCTGATATGACTGCGGTTATTCTAAATGTTCATCCAACTTGTCAAAGGAGAAACTTGGAATAAATTTTATATCCCGTATTACATAGGGTTATGTGCCTATAGTCATTTGTTTGTCTTGGATTCTTGACCTTGGGAATCGGAACTTGAATGGTGTCGACCCACTCGGTTGCATGCTCGTTTTTTACACAAGCCGTTTCCATGACTTTGGCAAGACCTTTAATAATGTTGGCGGGTGCATGTTTCAATAGCTCAATGGGAATTCCATCCGGGCCGGGTGCCGTTTCAGGGCGGAGATATTTAATGATGGACTAAATTTCTCCTATGGTTGACGGAGGACCTAGGGGAAAATAATCGTTTTCTTCAAAGGTGTTTGGCCATTCTTCCTCAGATTTGCGGAGTTCGTCAAACCAAGAGGAGATTGAAAGGTATACTTTCCACAGTATGAGTTGTGACCCTTTTGAGTGGGGGAGTAGCATGATAATTGACAATAAGATTGTTGGTATTCTAGTAATCTGTGACTGGAGTAGGCGTCAGTCAACCGCTTCCTGGCGATTTGTAGACGCAGGATCATGGGGACGGGAGTTTTAATAATATTTCGTACTTTTAAAGAGCATTAATGCTCTCCGACGCATAGGAGTCAGGAACTTTTGTTATTAAGCAGCTGTTGTGATGCAGTTTTAATGCAGTCAGTGACTAGCGGCTACAGCTTGCTACTACTGGCAGCTGAACTGGTCTGCGCAAAAGAGACTGACAGGTTTGATATCCTGCTGCTAATTTTTGGATCTTTTAATAGCAATAGATTTAAACTCTTGTAGATATTGGTTTGAGGTGCCAATGTCGATTTACATACTGGCACAGAAAAGATAGGGCCTTCGGTCTTTCTTCTCTGAATGGTACAGTCAATGAAGACTAAGCGGCGATCGCTTATAGCCGCATAAAATGGGGCGGCCTTTACAGATTATAGCGGTTTCTCTTACGGGCTAATATTTGGTTCAAATGGACACCGGCTCGAAGAGCTTGAAGAGCTGGTTTGAACGGGTAAGTAGCTCTAGAGCACTTCCATTTTCGTTTTCAGAGTGCACATCTGTGCCACCCAGACGGGAGTTGAAATCACCAAGCAAGACAATATCGCGTAACGTAGGACAACAATCAATTATCGACGATAACGTTGAGAATATTTTTGAGGCTCGACGGCGATTGCATTGGGAGTTATGGGGTGGAACATGCACCGATAAAAAAAGGATCTTTTGCTATGCACCGTAATTATGACTGAATAACGGTCTGTTTCCTTATTTATTTTTTTTTTATTTATTTTTTATTTTATTTACAAACATTTTGAGTCAAGGACCAACCCCATACTTACACACACTATTTTGAGCACGATGCTCATTTACAACAAAGTGTGTAGATAAGGTGGTTTTACATAAAAATATTAATTTAGAAAAAAAATAAAAATTGCAGCCTATTGGAATTACAGGATACCAGAGCCGGATCATTAAATTGTCCCAGCTCATCATCATCAATGCTACATTAGCTTCAAAAATAATCCAATAATGCCGTGTTATCTTGAATTTTTATATTTTCCCAGCGATAAATGTTAATGATGAAAATCGGTTTAACTGTCAAACCACTTCATAACTGCGCCCAGGCTCAAACATTTTCGGATTTTGAATTTATATATAATTAATTTTAAGTAAACATATTTTTTTTTTTTTTTTTGAAAATAAATAAGGTCGCGACTGACTCAATAGTCAAAGCCTCGGCCCTTATCAAAATGTCAATACCTCTCCGTCTTGTTTTGGGACCATTGGAATTGGTGGCATTTGTAGTTTTCGAGGAACAGCTAGCAGCGCTCATATTTATTTCTTGGACACTACATATATGAACGTTATTGTCAAACAAAATGGCGTCGATGACGTCACGTTCTAGGTGGCAAGACCAAAGGAGGTGCAAGGGAGGTTCATAACAGGCGACTTAAATAGTGGTTGCTCATCACATAGGACGTCCGTGGCGATATTTTTCCTATGAATTTTCTGCCACGTTATTAAAACCGGACCTGTATGCACTGGAATCGGTAAATGGAAATCCATTTCAAATGGATGAAATTTTAGGCTATCGTAATGGGACCCGGTATACAATAAATTAATTTCAGTGTTATAGTTTCCAGCGGTGGGTGTGAAAATTACTCTGCTTTTTGTGTCTACGCAATATATAATAATTTCTACGTACGTATTACGTACTCCGCGATTGATCTAAGGAAAAAAACTCTGTATGAGCATAAGATTCCTTAGAAGCTTAAAAGATGTGCACAATGTGGTGGTGAATTAATATCTGGATTGTGTCTCCACTTTATTCACCATTTGCAACCACGCCATAAACGTCTTCATTAACAAATTTTTTAACAAAATGTTCCTCTACTTTTTTAAATTTCCTATGTTTCCTCGAACCACTCGGTTAAACTTTTCACAGAAATACCAAGTACATCTGTCCCTCGATTAACACGGTACTTGATTAACACGGATTTGATTTAACACGGTCAACGAATTGAGACAAAATCTTGATTAACACGCACAGAAGTATCGCCGCGTTAGTCAAGTACCGTGTTAATCGAGGGACAGGTGTATTAGTCGCGATTAACATGGTTTTGAGTTACACGGTAATTTGGCGGAACGTAATTACCGTGTTAATCGTGGGACATGTGTATAATTATTTAACACTCCATAGATACTACTAAACACATTAATTTAAACCTATCCTATAAACACTATTTTCGAGACCAAAAAATTGAACGTCTGACATAATCGATAGCCCTTTTTCTCCAGTGACAAATCTTAGCAACAGAACAGACAAACTGAAACGTAATAATAAAAGGTGTCTTATGGTTGTGAATAGTGTACCTGAACTTAATGATTTATCGGATAGAGTTCTGATAGAACAAATATTTGGTGCTGCTGGTTTTAATGAACATGAAAATGCATTTACACATATTTTTTGAGTAAAACGATCAAAAGCTAATAAATCAAATATAAGTTCGTCTCTAATCGTCGTATTTAGTTCTACAACCAATAAATCCAAATTTTTTATGAAGTACAAAAAATTGAGTAACTTCAATTTCAAAAATCAAAATTTGTACAATTTCTATTTACATATTTTCAATTAATAATTCCTTTTTAAACAAACAATTTTTAACCTTTAAAATGGATCCGGATTACTCTTAATACATATTTTGTTGGCTAGTATTTATTTCGTATCTCATTCATTAAATCACTTAGATCTCTTGCATTCCGTAGGATGTTGAACTTAGATCTACATTAGATCTACATCCTCCACACTTCCACACAACTCACAATCTTAGTGCTCACTCAAATGACGTTTTCACAAGCATTCCTTCCAGTTTCCATGGTTCAGCCTGATTCTCTCAACCGTTTGCAACATTCGCGTATCTCCTTTGAGCTCCTTAAAGAACGGAATTTTCAAAGGAGTACCACGGAGCACTCTGTACTTTATTCCTTTCGTTAGACTTTTCTCATTAAATTCACTCTCCCATTTTCTCCACAGATTCATCTGAAGCAATCGAAGTACATCTCTTGCATCCTTCCTTCCGTACTCCTGAACCATGTCATTCAATGTACCCTTTTTAGCTAACATATAGACTCTTTCATTCCCTTCTATCTGTCTATGTGATGGGATCGATTGTAAGGTCCCATCACGTTGACAGTCTAGAACGCATTCAAAAATCAAATCAACATACACATTGTCTTCCCTCCCACCTCCACATTTGAGCAAACATAAACCACTCTGGGAATCGGAAAATATTATTATTTTCCTTTCCCCTTCATTCACAGCCAGTTTAATTCCTTCAAACATTCCAATCAGTTCAGCGTTCATTATACGGATGCTTTTGTCCACTTTAAAATACTTTTCAACATTCTTACTAGACATAAAGATACCAACACCCACTCCATTCCCATTCGCACAAGCATCTGTATAAACGATATCATCTTGCACATACCGCTGACTGATTTTCCCAAACATAATTTTGGCGATAACTTCATCCATTCCCTTATTATATTCCTCCATATTCAAACATACAGTAAGATTATTAAGCACGGGTTGCGGACCAGCATTGCCTATACTCAGAAACATGTTCAAATTTTTAAGTGCAATGGTAGTTCTATATGTCGGTTTGTGCACCGCCCTACTATGTAATCTTACTATCATTTCATTCCAAAACTCAGTTTTCTTAGTTATTATTTAACATTTTGTTACCACATTTGGATCTCTATCCCGTTTAGGGATGGGAACCACCCCGCTGTTTTTCCGTTTGTTCGGTATTTTTGAACCCATCTACACTTTGTTGAGTACCTCAAGCAAATTATGTTTTGCTGAGTCACTCAACAACCGAATCATTTCATAACTTACTCGGTTCATCCCTGGAGTGGTAGATTTTGATCTATCTAACACTCTCAGGAACTCTCCCCATTCATACTTACAATCCATTCTTTCATTTCTACTCATTTTATCAACTTCATTTATTACATTCGAATCATTGCTTACATCCAATATTGCTATTGGCTTTGATTTATTTCATTTTCTCCGAGAATCTCATTCATCTCATTCACCCATGTCCTGTTATTCATTAATTCACGTTTTTTGGTAAATACTCGATTGTCATTCATGATCATTTTGTTCATGAAATGATCACCACCCAAATTCTCTTTTTCAACATTCCGAGTGTTAAACTTTCCATTTCAATCCACAACCTTATTAGAAACAGGTATTAAATTATATCACTGCGCAGAATTGCACTGAAATAGTACTTACGGTGCTGTTCAGGCTTCAACCTTTTTCGAAACGATCAATGGATTCAACCTTTTTCGAAACAATCGAACTACATCGAGCGGTAGTGGTATAAGTTCTACATTGATCAACAAGTTATCGGAATAACCGCCGTGTGGCGCTCCCATCGTTCCGATTTGAGTTTTGTATTTTTGTTAAGTTGGTACATCTGTTGTTGATATTCCCTCTAAATCTTAGCGTCATAGCTTGACATTTGCAAAAGTTACGTAGTCAAGAGTACATCTATCTCTGTGTGTGTTGGCGATTATTTACAATTTTAGACATGATTTGCGAGGCTGAATCCGATCCCACATTCATCAAAAGGATCATTACGAGAGACGAGACGTGGGTTTATGAGTACGACACGCAATCCAGACATCAGGCAAGCGAATGGCGTTCACCAAAAAAACCACGTCGTTTTCAGTCAAAAAAGAAGGCAATGCTCACGGTTTTCATGGATTACAACGGTGTAGTGCATCATGAATTTTTGCCAGAAGGCCAGACCGTAAACAAAGAGTATTATTTGGGCGTTATTAGACGTTTGCGTGAAGTAATTCGCCGAAAGAGACGAGAATTTTAATCAGGTAAATCGTGGATTTTGCACCATGATAACGCACCGTCGCACAGTGCAATCATTATTCGTAATTTTTTGACGAAAAATGCAACAAATACCATCCAACAGCCACCGAATTCACCTGATTTGGCTCCCTGTGACTTCTTTCTGTTCAATCGAGTTAAAAAACCATTACGGGAAACGCGTTTCAGCAGCCGAGAAGAAATAATGGGAAAATCGCCAACACACACAGAATAGATGTACTCTTGACTACGTAAGTTTTGCAAATGTCAAGCTATGACGCAATCAACAACAGATGTACCAACTTAACAAAAAAACAGAACTCAAATCGGAACGATGGGAGCGCCACACGGTGGTTATTCCGGGAACTTATTCATCAAGGTAGTTTGTATGTTAAAAGTGAGTTACCGAGGTTTTTATTTTTGGTAGTCTATAAACCTGCACGTAAAGAGTTTATTAAGGAATTGAGCGACGTTTCGAAACATTTCTCATCACGATTTATTGGTTTGGTCTTATGATACGGGTTTAAATAATTTTAGTCAAGAAATTTTGTAGAGGGATTATAGTGATGTTAATTGTCAACTTGATTTGTTCAATGAAATGGTAGATTATTTAGAAGAAAAGTATGTCCCACTTCGGACGTAAGCCTCCTTCGCTAACTAGTGAAATTCTAAATTTGATTATATTACATGATATGGCGCTTCATAGGTGGAAAACTGTTAGAACTGCAACTATACAATATAACAACTATGAAGTGACATTGAATACAGAACTAGTTATGTCAAATTTTAGGACTATTACCAGTCTCGAGACTCGAGAGTCTCGACCGATTTTTTCCAGAATTCTCGAGAAATAATTAAAATTTATAAATTCACTACAAACTGGGTAAATTATTCGTTTTCATTTTTTCTCAAGTTTTATAAAACGATATTTTATACAAAACAAAGACAGTTTATGGTTTTGTCAGACAACCTAGACCGATTTTCTGAAACGAAATCCCATGGAGAAATTTCTCTCATTCTGCGGTGATGTTGGCCGAACCGTTGATAATGCATCACATAGGCATTTTAAATTGGTTGTCACTCGTAACAATTGTTGATATTTGATCCATTACAAATCCTGTTACTGCTAGTGCTTCGATTGCAAGTTTTGCTTTTTTGAGAACATCACTGATTGCTTGTGCTTGTGCAGTGTATTCATCGTTCCACAAATGCGATAGTTTTAACTCGTGCAGCGTATTTTGGATCGGTTCTACCAACGAAATCACTGAACTGAAACAGTAGTTCTACAATTCCAGTCCGACTCAATGGCAAGTTTCGAAGCTGTCTCAAATAAATTAACAGTTAGATATTTTATAAATGTTATCGTATGCAGTTATCCATCCAGTCAAAATTCAGGCTCTTAATGAACCTGAAAATACTGCCAGCCGGTACGTGATACATACTATCTAGGCTTATTGCTATCCCTCCTAGATGTTTACTACACCATGTAGTTCTGCTAGAAAGACGGTAGCATTGGAACCCAAGGACTTCGAGAGGGCTATCCCACTCCCACATATTCCTACCCCTGCCTCGTCTTCCGTTTGATTTTACTCTTTCGAATTGCTGGGAATGGAAAGTCGCCTATATGTCAGCCAGCTTTACTACAGGAAGGCTAAATATAACTGTAGGGCGCCTGGTATCCAGAGTCCGCATACTTGACGGAACTGATTAACCTGTAAGCCGTTCATCCATTAGCATATGCTGTTCCACTTTAGATTAGGGTTTTTTGTCAAGGGTTTCTCCTTTAGCCTATGCTAAATGGCCAAAAATATGCCAAATGGTCTTAGTTACCAGTGGTTGCCACGAAAAGGCAGCACGTAAAATTACGAATTGTGAACAGGTTACCCCTTACATAATTGTACCCACCACGCAGCTACCTAATACATGACCAGAATAGCTCAAGTGGTGCACGCCCTACTGGAAGTTACGGAGCTGGTAGATCAATCTACTCAACTTTGTTCCTTCCTTCAATAGACTAGAATTTTTATCGACCCAAATTTAATAAACTCAGTTTAAATAACTGCCACTATGCGGATTTTGTTTCATTACATTGTGGAGAGAGAAAAATTAAAATGGTATTCTCGTTTCGAGAATAAAATAAAATTCTCGAGAATCGAGACTTTAATAAATGTTGAAAATTCTCGAGAATTCTCAAGAGATATCACTACACAGAACCATATGATATGAAATTGTCCTTTAATACGGCGTTTTTTTATTCGCTCCGGATAGCTGCTATCGAGAGCCGTCATATAAAAAATGGTTCCCGATAGCGCTCCGTATAAATAGGTAGATCCAAATATTTTTTATATGAAGTTTTTGGTAAACAATTGAATTAAAAATGATAGTTTGATGTTAAATAAGTTTAGTTTATCAATAAATAGCGCGTCAAATTTAAATTTAGGCATAGAAAAATGACGGCTCTCGATAGCAGCTATCCGGAGCGAATAAAAAAACGCGCTTTAAGTGTGTCGATTTGTTACTTGTTATAAAATTCTGTTGTCTGTTACTAGTGAGAGAATTGGACTTGATCTAATTTATTAAATTAATCTCCATTTTTGTTGATAAGTTTATTTTACTCATTATAAATAACATCATCCCCTCCTCATCATCCCCTTATGCATGGAAATGGACTAAACTAATTCCTAAGAATAAAACCATCTCTCCTTATCTGATTTTTGACTTAAAAGTAATTTTCCGTATTTGTCTAAGGTATGTGAGAAAATTTTAAAAGAACAGGTTTTACATACCGTAACGGATAAGCTACCACTTCAGCGATTTTACAAATTTTAGATGACATGAGGCGGAAAGCGGACATTAATAAAGCTACTATTTTAATTATACTTGATTTTAGAAACGCCATTGATTCCGTTCATGGTACCTCAATTAAGAAATTACACAATAACTTCAAATTTTCTCGGACAACGTGCTAACATATTGAAAGTTTTCTTTCTTAGGATGAAAATTACTCGTGTTTTATTACGAATGAGTGTGATGCTCCGCAAGGTTCAGTGTTGGGCCCGATTTTGTTTTCTGTGTATATTAATGACTTGCCTACAGTTTGCTCCGTCGATTATATTAATGCAGATATATTAATGCAGATATAAATCGTAATATCCTAAAGATTCAGGATTGGGGCTAGCTAGGGGAAAAATAAATCGTCATTAGGCGCATTCAGCTCCGCTAGCTGTTGGCAATATGTTTAGCAAAATCAACGCTTGTAGCCACTGATGCCAATTGAGTGATTAAATCAGTATCATCATAAATCTTACTTAATTTTTTCCTTTTCGTTTCCCGACCTAATATTGAAAATTGTTTTGATTTTAATATTACATAAGTATATCATGAGTGAGGTATTGGATTAAAAATGTGTTGTTTCCCGGGAATTTAAAAGGCCCGACAACGGACAAGCCCTATATGTACATAAGCAAATTAACTCGATTTGTTTCCATTTATCTTCTGCAGTTCAATTTGTAATTTCACTTTTCGATAAAACGTTGTTGTCATTTTAAATGGTTGAGGCATTATTTTATTTGGCATTTTTAAAAAAATCGTAAAAATCATGCATCGCAATCGATATGACATATGTGATGTTACAGTTTTGTTTAGCCACTTAGTTAGAGAAAATACCTTCGTTGAGTGTAACAAATTGCATTGCTTTGAAAACTATTAGGAATTATAATGCAAATGTTCAAAATATGCTATTTTAGAAAATTTTTTGACACAATGATTTCTTTGTGAGACCTGCGGTTTGATGTTGTACCATCACTTCCGAATCGAATTCGATAGATTTTATATCTCTTGTTTCAAGAATAAAATTGTACTCTGTATCATTTCTCAATTATGCGTATTTTGCTGCTATCTCAGCTTGATCGAATAAAACAACATTATTTCTACTTACATTTGCCACGTTTTTTTATTAGCTACGGATAGCAAGCTATCGGAAGCACATGGGAAATTTCTATTGGAAGTTTTAACTTCATGCAGTTGTATGACATTTCTTCAAAATAAAAAATCGGGAGAATAAAATAATCAATAAAATACAATCAATACAATTTTTAAATATTTATTCAACTCAAATAAATATTTTATTATTACATTTTTTGTCTGAGAATAAGTGCTCCTTATTGTGAAATAGCTTCTTATATTACTGCAAGATGTTGACAGTATTACTATAAGTAAGTCAACTGACGATGATGTTATAGCATCGAAATCGATCTTGCAGCAATATAAGAAGCTATTTCACAATAAGGAGCACTTATTCTCAGAGAAAAAATGTAATAATAAAATATTTATTTGAGTTGAATAAATATTTAAAAATTTTATTGATTGCATTTTATTGATTTAAAGTGAAATATCCACAAATACCGGAATAATGGATTTCGTTAATAATAAAAAAATATCTAAAAATCATCGGCAAAAAGATTTTTAAAAGCTGGAAAGCAAAAGGAAGGTGACAAAAAGCGTATTTTGTTGACCAAAATTGAATTCGAATTATTTTGGGTTTATTTGTTTTCCAAGAAAATAGCCAATTTGATCTAATTGACAAAAGCCAACCTTTCCAAATAAAATATAAATTTAATATGTATTATGACTCTGGTGGCAGGTACCATAACCAAGAATTAGAATTATGTTTAAATAAACCCAAATTTTTTTTGGGTTAATGTTATTCTTGCGGGGATTTATCCTATACAATTGTTGTTGTAAATTTGTCAAGGAAATACGCTAAATGATGAATATAAATATTATATTGATGAACTGAACATGCCTGGATGCGAATTTCAGTCCAAAAATGTGCGATGTGCGAGTGCGAACCGGAAAGTAATAGTATTCGTAAAATATATGTGTATGCGAGCAAAAACATTTATCATATGGAAAAAAGCAATACGAAATAGAAGTAGTCTTACTTTGGAAATTTTACAACAATGCCGCATATTTTCATTCCGGAATGAATAGTTTCAAAGCAAGGTTTTGTAGGTATAGAACTATTCTAGTAATAATTTTTAAAATTTTTGTTGTTTTTTTATTTAATTTTTAATGTCAATTGGTAAAAGTAAAAAGAACATTATTACCGGTTTTTATTTTGAGCATAATTTGCATTTTTTGCTATAAAAACAGATATTTGCAAAAACCAGGGTAAAAAATGTGATTTCCGCGAGTCAATTTGTTCAAGTCCCGAAGCAAGTTTTGTGTACAACTGACTATGTGCTTATAATCAATTATCTCGTTACATAAACGCCAGCTTTGTGGCTTTTGATGAATAATAATTACTTTAACTAATATTGGATATCAAGACACAGGTAATCTGAGTTTTATTATTATTTATTATTCCTAAATAGTTGCAAATCCCCTTCCTTTCTTATTTCGAATAGAAGAGTACCGAATATTTATTTATCAATTTATATTATTTGTAGTTTAGAAATTAGAGCAGATAACGCTACGTAAGAGTTCGGATTGCGTTAAGGTATATTTGGTTAACGCCAGTCTAGTTGCAGGTATTACTTTTCTAAATTTTCAAAAACTTACAACAGTACGATTGGCTGGAACTCACAGAGGTCCCGCACTCAATGTCGCAATGGGCACATGGCGCAAGCCAGTGATTCAAATCTAATAGACATAAGTGTACTGAATACTTAGCGCTAACTGAATGAAGTTGGACTAAGGCATGGGTGATAGACTAATGACCCATCAAGTTTAGAAAGTCTGGCGGGAACTATAAAACCCCCGAAGAATAAACCATAGAGAAAGAAAATGTGAAGTCAAATGCGAGTGTCTAGCAATAACTATGTAGATTTCTGGTATAATCGAGCTGTGAGAATTGTGAATTTTTCTGTGCCGCACAATTGATCATCCAACATGCCGCGACCAACCGCCGAGTCCACGCCACAACCTACCTCAAATGGAATGCGATAGAACAAGCAGTATCCATAAGTAAAGACTGCAATTGCAGCTGCAACAGAATAGTCCTACAACCAATAACCTGTAGAATATTACGTTAAGCTGTAATAAATAAAATAATTTAATTTAAAAATTTATATTAAATTCAATCAACACAAAACACTTACCATTGTAAAGGATCTTCGACAATTGACTAATAAAAAAACAAAAATCCTAACGCACCATAAAAAAATCACGTGCGACTTGTGAAATTTGGGAATGTAAGCAGCAAAAAATTTGAACCGATTTCGCCCGATTCAATTATTTTTGATACTTGCGATGACAAAAATCCACTAACCCAAGTAAAATATTTGACACAACACAATCGCAAAAAGTATATTATACACCGTGTACGTATACGAAACGCACATCGCACATAGCACATTTTTTGGACTGAAATACATGTCCTGGTACAAAAAACGATTCAAAACAAAGAATTATACTGTACGTATTCTTGGTATACGTGAAGAAACAGCTAAATATCTCAGAAATGTGGACTCCAATTCGGCTGTTTCTATGGTCAAGCCCGAGATTTGAAAAGCTTTTGGAACCTGTGCGTCAAGTGGGTCGGATACCCGGCATACGAATTCACCCAAAATACCTGGTTATAGAAATATTAATCAGTTACTTCAAATTCAAATTTAAATTTTGGGTCCGTCCCAAAAAAGATGGCTTTCTTAATTTGTGTGGTTTCAGTGCAAAATATTCCTGAAATTC
Organism: Tipula vernalis; assembly: GCA_958295665.1. Lineage (NCBI taxonomy): Eukaryota > Metazoa > Arthropoda > Insecta > Diptera > Tipulidae > Tipula > Tipula vernalis. The sequence goes on from OY282559.1 coordinate 269,326,179, forward strand.
TTTTAATTCATGGACACGTTTGGAACTATAGGCAAGAAAAATACAAATATTTCGGGCTAGGTATCGGCACATAAGTGCAACCAATGGCATAGGCATATAATAAAAAAAACATCGAAAATTATGTATTTGTTTGAATCCCGTTAAATGATGTGATTTAATGAAACTGACTCTTTGTATAATATAAATTAGCCTAACTGTTGGATAATTTTTAATATATTACATAATTAGCAATTCCAATTTAGTTGGTTAAGCTAACAAGTGTACATCAACATCTTTACAATAAGCTTCCCAAGCAAATATTTCTGCTTTAGAATATTTTTGCGTGTCTCCAGTACACAACTCAACTCTAAAATAATAAAATTAATTAATTTATTTAATTCTAAACTTAATGAATAAAAAATCAATATACTCTTCAGGATGTGATTTTGGACCAGGATTAACCGCCATAGAACGTGTTTTTGGATCATAATATTCCGAATTGGGGTCCAAATTTCTGTGATATTAATCGGTGGCTTCACATATACGTAGATTACGTACAGTATAATTCTTTGTTCTGAATCGTCTTTTATACTAGGCATGTCCACTTCATCAACATATTTATCTTCATCTTCGTCGTCTTCCGGCAATGATGAATCTCGATTATCCTTTGGTTTTCCGGCTTTTAAAAAGTCTTTTTGCTTCTTCTACTTTAAGGTATTCCTCAAAAATCTCCCTTTATTCTCCCTATTTTTGATTTTCATAGAAATGTCATACAAAATGTTTAAACCAAAATGAAGTTTGCCACATTTAGGGTTGTACAAAAAACAAAAAAATATTTAAAATTTCTCTTTGCTCCCGATGCAGCTCCAGATAAATAGGTAGAGCTAAATATTTTTTTATAAATTTTTAGTTAAAAAGTTGAATGAAAAATTATAGATTAGTTTTAAATAAAGCAATTATATGCATAAATAGCTTGTCAAACATCACAGAAAACTAGCTGCTCCGGATACAATCTATCCGGAGCTGATAACAAAACGCGGCTATTCACGATTCTTTATCACCCAATTTTGGTCATACTTTATCGATGTGAAGGAAAGGAAAAGTACGCAACAAAAAGGGATCGCAATAGAAAAAGCGTAATCAAAAGCATCGATGGCAGTTTACAAGTAAACAGCGGTTGTTTACATTTTTATCGTAAACAAGTGGAAACAACTTATTTGTGGTAAACAACTGGAAACATCGTAAACAATTGAACATAAAAGATAAAAATAAAATAGGGTTGTCTCACGACAAGAAAGAGAAAATTAAACGTTTCATTGTTTATGTACATTTTTGCTTCTTTGTTTCATTAGAAGGTGAAAACCACATTTAAAAAAAATGCGTTTGTGGTTATCTCTTTTCTCAAATAACGATTGAAAAAGGACATAAGTGGCCAAATCAGAGCAAATTGCTACAGAATGTTTTCAGACTACACTCGTAGCCGTTGTTTCTGACAATGCTTCTGCGATGGTGAATATGGGTCGACGAACGGAACTATGGCATTCAACTTGTAATAGCCATACAGGTAATCTTCTAGCAAAAGACATTATCAAACCTTACGATCAGCTGTTATTATCCGCGAATCAAATTACTAAAACGTTTAAGCATCCAGATTTGGAACTACTTATTCGGCAAAAAGGGGGTAGAAAATTACGAACAATTTGCGATGTTCGCTGGTGTTCCTATCGAGACAACCTGGTTTCTCTGCTCGACAATTTACAATATATGAAAGAGATTGCGGCGGATCACAAAAATGGGAAAAAAGTAAAGCAAGATGTTAAACTGTTACTTTTCGATGATGAACTAAGGGAAAACATACAAAAAGCCATAGACGTTTTCAACCCGGTATAACAACTTATTGATAAATGTCAAAATCGAAAATTTTCCTTGGCTGAAGCAGTCCATCTATGGATCCTATTACAACGCAATCCAATGTATGCAGACTTTCGTGAAGAGTTATCAAAACGGAAAAAAATGGCACTTAACACATACGCACTTTCTGCCTATTTCCTTCATCCTGCGTTCGAGGATAACCTGTTAGAGGATGATGAGAGAACTATAGCAGTTGAATTTATCATTGGCAGTTTATCTGTAGAAGGAATTTCAGACCTGGATCAGTTTAAAACCAAAAATGGATTTTTTAGCATGCTTTTCGAAGAAAAAATTCAGGATGCGATGGTTTTCTGGAACATGGCAGAATATAAATATCCTAATTTGTCAAAATTAGCAAAAAAGCTGTTACAAATCCCCGCATCATCTAGTGAGATTGAACGAATATTTTCGTCATGGTCATTTGTCCATTCTCCAAATAGAAATCGGCTAGGATTTGAAAAATCAAAGAAGCTTCTCGAAATTTATTACAGCCTTAAAATTTCTGACTCACTCAGCACAGATGAATTTTAACTGAATTTAATTCAGTAACATCCAATAGGTAATTTAATTTGTTTTGGATTTAATTAAATATACCTAAATATTTTATTATTTTATTTATACATTCTTTTTATTTTTGATAATTATATTTTATAATTTTGAAATAAATGAAATGCCAAAAATAAATACATGTGATATGTACCGAGCCGAGATACCAAAAACGAAGAAGTGGTTTATTTTTTATTACTGTTATTTTTTCGCAATATTCACTGGTTTTCTAAGTAATTTTCTTGTATAATATAATTCTTATTTTATGATGTTTACAATATTTACAATGTTTACAATGTTTACATAAAAATTCAGGTTATTTACATAAAGTTGTTTACTAAGTAAACAATAAAGGAAACAACAGTTTGTAAACAATCGGCACAACGCTGACAAAAGGCGAAAGAGAGTACATAAAAGGAATTCTCACTCAGTGAGCGCACAAAATCTCCCGGTGTGAAGTTTTCCACAGAATTCAGAAGTGTAGCTACACAAATTAACAGATTTCAAAAATGTAGCTACACAAATTTAGCAAATAGTGTAGTTGAACACAGGCAATGTAGCAGGATTAAAAATTAAACCGAGTATGAAATTAAAAATTATTTTTAATGGACTATAGACATCAGACGAATAAAATAAATAAATTAAATCTAAATGGTCTGTGGCTGCACTGGGCGAATATATTGACGTCGCCAAAATGGTACTCACTAACTCGACCCCTGAATAAAAAAGAGGTTAATAAGATGGCGAACAAGTAACACCGCAATTTTATGTGTTCTAATTTTATAATTTATTTCTGTAAATTAAACATTTTAATAAAGTGAATTTTCAATCGTTATAAGTATTGGAACGTAAATATAAACCATCGTTTTTATTATTAGTGTCAGAGTAGCAACATAAATCTCCGAGTTTATAATATCGAGCTCAGCACGTGCCACAAACGCGTGCGTACGGAAAGTGGAAGTATGGTTCAACCGGTCATAAACGATATCTAACGTATCAATAACCACCTCCACATTTGGTGACCCTGACGTGATCACAATTGCGATTAACGTGATAAAAATCTAACAAAATTTATAAAGCTGCATATCCACACATCAGTGACAACGATACGAAATACAAAATTACATACTAGGCCACATTAACTGTAAATCGTGGATCAGCACAACAATCTAGCGGAACACACGTGTTCTATAAAATTAACAGATTAACTTGCGAACACAACCACCGCGGGATTCGACGCAATATATTAGACGTTTCATCCTAATTTCATTTCTTTTATTTTTTTTCTCAATTATTGAGGCTTTGTATTATATAACTTTAAATTAAAATTAACGTAAGATACATATGGAGAAACGGCCTACGCGTCAGGGGTAAGTGAGTTCAATTGTCTATTTTAATTTGGTGGTTTTCAACTTTTCGGATTTCCATTTATAATTTTACCGGACGATTATCATCTCTCGTTCCGAACATTCGCTCAGTGACAAATTTAACCACAAACCCAGTGTCGATTTTCCTCCGCGTTTCAAACATTTCGTGTGATGTCTGTTAATATGGTTGCCGACGAAAGAGACGGAGGGGCGAAACCCAAAATAGTTGAAACGACGAATGTTTACAGAGTGTCAATAAAGTATGCACCTTTCAACAGTGACGATATAGAAATTTTGTTCACTCAATTGGAGGCACAGTTCGAAATTGGTGGTATTTCCCATGGATTCTGCATTCTCAACAGGGGGTCATAGATGTGTACATCTTCATCACCGATCGTAATCAGTTGATGAAAAATCCCTTTTGCATCCCGCCCCTATCGGGATTCGAACTTGGTACCTCCCGATCCAACCGCCGCAGCTTTAACCACTGCGCCTTTTGGTCGTTGGTAATTAACCTTAACAAGTGCGAATTCGCAAAGAACGAAATATCTTTTCTCGGATTTCAAAACACCACAAAGGGCATGGGACCGGACAAGCATATAGTAGAAGCAATCCAAAATTTTCCTCGACTAACTACGACTGATGGCATTCTTCGATTTTTAGGAATGGTAAATTATTACCGAATTTTTCTACCAACGGCAGCACACATGAATTCATAAAAGATCGTAAGAAGAAGGATAAATCGCCAATAAACTGGACCGACGAATCCACTGAAGTGTTTGAAACATGCAAGGCGAAGCTTGCAAACTGTGCTCAACTGGAATATCCCATTCAAAACGCCAAATTCGCTATTTTTGTCGACGCAACAAATACAGCAGTAGGAGCGGTACTACAGCAATATTTACAAAAAGGGTGGCCACCACATTTCTCTTATTCCTGAAATTTAAGCAATACCGAAACCCGTTACAGCACATACGACCGGAAACTTTTAGCCGCTTACTCGGCTATCAAACACTTTAAAAATTTTGTTGAAGGTCGAGAATTTACCCTATTTTCCAACCACAAACCATTGACATACGCATTACACCAAAAACTCGATAAAGCCTCACCCAGACAATGCCGTCACCTGGATTATATAGCACAGTATACAGCAGATATAGGGCACATTGCGGGAGACAACAACGTCGTCGCGGATGCACTTTCCCGGATCGATCAAGTGAACATAGGAAGTACAATTGACTATGCATTAATTGCTGATGCACAGTCTAAAGATCTAGAGCTCGCAAAACTGGTAGAAACAAACAAGTCATTGACATTCGAAAAATTCGCAGTTTTTGGAACCAATAAATAAATTCTATGCGACACATCAACTGGTACACCACGCCTATTTATTCCTAAGGCATTTCGACGACAAATTTACGAGTCGTTCCACAACGCCTCTCACCCCGGTATCTGCGCCACAGCGAGACAAATCCGAAAAAAGTTTGTGTGGCCAGCTATGAACCAAGAAATACGCTCTTGGGTCAAACGATGTGCACGTTGCCAAAAGTGCAAAATAACAAAGCACGTCAAAAGTAAGACTGGAACTTATGAACTGACCAGCAAACGATTCAATGAACGTCACATCGACATCGTCGGACCTTTACAACCGTCCGAAGGCAACTTATATTGTTTAACAATGATCGATCTCTATACATGCTGGCCAGAAGCCACTCCAATCCCGAATATTACAGCTGAAACCATAGCTGATGCGTTGTTGATCAAAACATGGATCATGGATTATTGGCCAGTTACAAGAAATCCTAGAGATGTCTAAGTAAATCTGAGTATGCTATATTATTGTTCGATTTTAGTAGATCATTTGGTCTATTAATCATTTTAATGCGACCTTCAAGGGGTGAGATATTGCATTTCCACACTTTTATTTTATACAAATAAAGTGTAGTGGCCAACAAGTGCCCGCTACACTTTAATTGTATAAACTAAAAGTGTGGAAATGCAATATCTCACCCCTTGAGGGTCGCATTAAAATGATTAATGGACCAAATGTTCTACTACAAGCAAACAATAATATGGCATATTCAGATTTACTTAGACATCTCTAGGATTTCTTGTAACTGGCCAATAATTGACCACTACACTAATTAGTTTTAATTTATTTATTTTACTAAGTGAAATTTAATTTTTATTTTATTAGTCTATAATCCATTAAAAATAATTTTTAATTTCATACTCGGTGTAATTTTTAATCCTGCTACATTTCTTGTGTACAACTACACTATTTGCTAAATTTGTGTAGCTACACTTCTGAATTATGTGGAAAACTTCACACCGGTATAAAATCTTGGTAATTAGCAAACGATTTAGGTGACAGCGACATAATGATAAAATCACGATTGACGCAAGAAGCATTAAGTCGGAAAATGCTACTTGGGTAGTCACAAACTGTAAGTGTCTCTTTCTCTTTCTAAAGATTTATAACCTCTTCATTATTTTTTAGTCCTTATTTTCATCTTATTTTCACCTATGAAGCCCACGTCCCAAATAAATTTGATTTTAAAACAAAGAAATCATCGTTTTTTCACTGTTATAACGCTGCATCTTATATTGTAGTACACCCGTTATTAAAAACTGATTACGATCTAAGCAGTAAACAAATTGTGCAAATCGAAACTGCGATGATAATCACAAAAAAAAAAACGTGCAACATTGATCATGATTTACAAAAATGTCAAAGCTGTTCAAGTAAATCTCATTAGAAGGGAAAGTAAATCAAAAATCTAAAATTGTTCTGCACCATAAATATCTAAATTGATCCGCGAATTTTATCATTAATCATATAGCCCATTCCGTCCAACGATCACAAACAACGTTATGCACTCACGCATACTGATATGCGCAGAATAAAATTACAATAAAATATTGTTAATTTATTAACAAAAACTAAAAGAAAAAACAAAAAAAAAAACGAAAATGATCATAATCGATTTCACTTTCATTTGTTTTAGTTTACTTTTGTTTTTGTATTTTTGTTCAGTTTTGATGATCGTTACAAAAAAAAAAAAACTACAGAAAACGAAAAAAACAAAACACATATTACGTAGTCGTTATTATTATTACTATTATTATTTATAGATTGTTACCGCGCCTATTACTATAACTATTGTTATTATTAATCTGTTCACAAAATATGGTGGTAGTAGTTAGTATAGTGGTAGTAGATGGAGTAGTAATAATAATAAAATTATGGTGATCATCAAATTAATTTTTTTATGATTGTCTATTAAGTGTTGCTGCTTTTAAAATAATTGATCGCGCAATTTTCATGGATGAATATATTCAGTGAAATTGAAATTGTTATTGGTTTGCGACATTTTTATTGTTTGCTAAATCGATTTGGGGTTTTCTGCGGTTTATCGTTTAGTGACTGTAGACAAAATATCTAAGTTGATCTCTGAAGGTAAAAGCTTCATCATTTTGAAATTTTGGAAGATTTTTTTTTTTTTTGAAAAAATGGTGGTGAAAGTTTATAATTATTGTTGTTGCTGGAAGTTATATGACTCAAATGATTCACGATATATACACATATACTATATATACACACACCACATCACCTTTCCTTTCTGTTGTTTTATTTAAAATATATTTTGTATTTTATTTTATTTTAAAACAAGTAAAAGAAATTTTTAAAAGTGCAACTCGTAAGACAAGGCGCCCAGCGCGCGATTCATATAAGAGTTAAAGAAAAAGGCGACTATCATCGTACCCATGTGATCGCGCTCGCCGCGCATACATAACTTAATTGGAATTTTGAATTGTATATGTATGTAGGTATATTGTTGTTGTTACTTAAAAAATTGCATTTCAATGATAATGATGGTTAGTTTTCTTTAATGGGTTGTTACTTTAACCTTAGACGCTAAAAGATTTATTTGATATACAATGTCTTTGCACACTATATTTATTAGGTACGCGGATGCACCACCCAGAGTTGGAAAATTATTTATTTTTGTTCGCTGGTTGTAAATAACAAAAAAAAAAATAAAATTATTTGAATTTTAACGTGGGTTATAAGGTCTGGTGATTAAAAGATATTTTAGTTTGAATAAATTGTATTACATATGTGCGATAACCCTGACCCCTTGACGACATAATTGCGTATTTTATTTTCTGTATCGAATAAAGTTTAGGCACAGGTGACCAATATTTTATGTTATTTTAAATACACACATTTTCTTGCAGTTTGTCGTTTCCTTGTCATCAATAATGTAAATGGAAAGGTGTGTGCTTTCAAAATGTATATATCCATAAAATATATTTCCGGGGCAGATCTTAGATGAATTTAATGATCTGTATACATATCTAGGCTAATAAAGTGTTTGTGTTCAAATTTATATCGAAGTAGTGAATTTCGAATATTGTGATCTCTTTAGGTTGATGTAATTAAGGTTGTCCTTCGATGTGATCATTGTTGCTGATCTGCCACATTTAATTCACCGACGATACCTAATGTTGATAAACCGCAATGTTTTTGTATCAAATAAAAAATACGTTATTTTCTAAGCGGCAATTGATCGATCTCTGATACTGTTGGCAAAACTTTAGTCCCAACTAAATATTTCGTATATTATTTCTATACTGTAAATGAGATCTCAATGACGCTCTCGTCAACTAACACGAATGCAAACACCAAAAATATACCACCAACAATTGAAGTACTACTTTGATCAACAAGTTCTCGGAATAACCACCGTGTGGCGCTCCCATCGTTCCGATTTGAGTTCTGTTTTTTTGTTATGTTGGTATCTCTGTTGTTGATATTCCCTCTAAATCTTAGCGTCATAGCTTGACATTTGCAAAAGTTACGTAAGAGTACATCTACTCTGTGTGTGTTTTCGCGATTTTTCCATTATTTGCTCTCGGCTGCGTAATGGTTTTTTAACTCGATTGAACAGAAAGAAGTCACAGGGAGCCAAATCAGGTGAATTCGGTGGCTGTTGGATGGTATTTGTTGCATTTTTCGTCAAAAAATTACGAATAATGATGGCACTGTGCGACGGTGCGTTATCATGGTGCAAAATCCACGAGTTTTCTGCCCACAATTCTGGTCTCTTTCGGCGAATTGCTTCACGCAAACGTCTCATAACGCCCAAATAATACTCTTTGTTTACGGTCTGGCCTTCTGGCAAAAATTCATGATGCACTACACCGTTGTAATCCATGAAAACCGTGAGCATTGCCTTCTTTTTTGACTGAAAACGACGTGGTTTTTTTTTTAACGCCATTCACTTACCTGATTTCTGGATTGCGTGTCGTACTCATAAACCCACGTCTCGTCTCCAGTAATGACCCTTTTGATGAATGTGGGATCGGATTCAGCCTCGCAAATCATGTCTAAAATTGTAAATAATCGCCAACACATACAGAGATAGATGTACTCTTGACTACGTAACTTTTGCAAATGTCAAGCTATGACGCTAAGATTTAGAGCGAATATCAACAACAGATGTACCAACTTAACAAAAAAACAGAACTCAAATCAGAACGATGAGAGCGCTACACGGTGGTTATCCCGAGAACTTGTTGATCAAGGTAGTATATAACAAGACATAATATTTACAGATATAAAAAATATGTTGGTGATAATTATCGAATGTGTACGTATTTTTTAGCTTTCAAAGGAAAATTAGTATTAACTTAAATTTGGATCGGATTGGATGACAGTTTGGGAAACTAATCTTGTAATTAAATAATTGTACAAAGAATAAAGTCATAAACAATAGTCAAGTGTTGTGGTGTACATTATTGTCATAATTTTGTGGGTTTTTTACCACCGTGTGTTTATTCGTGAGCCTTGTGACCTTTGCTATCCAGTGATTATTTTTGCCAGTGTATTTATTTTCCTTTTTGGAACAATTAAATTAAATTAAGAAAGTTAGAACCGTCGCTTTGGGCGACTTGTTGGTCCTTCGAGCCGGATTACCGCCAGTGCCGTTACAAACAATGTCTCTCACAGTTATATAAGCTGAAAATTGCCGTTAAGCACTTAACAGATTCAAGTGTGGGAATAACGACCTTGGGTCATATATCGGTTTTCGACCCATATTTGACTACATTCATTTCTTCGAATAAATATGGAGGAAACAATTGAACGAAAGAGGAAAACCATATTTGCTGCGATCCTGCACATTAAAGAGTTAATTACCAATCCGGAGCGTCTAACATCATCAGAAGCTATTGATATGCGTGTGGCTCGTTTAGACGAATGATAGAGTGCAGTACAGTCAATTGAATCAAAAATAATCCACGACAATTTAGCCATCGAGTCGCGGGCTGCAAAGTTCGAAGACGAATTCTTTGATGTGAAGGCTGATTTGTTAAAGTTAAAAAAGGAAAGGTTTCCCGTAAGGCCCGAGCAGCGATCCTCAGATACTGGGGTAGCACCTATTTTAAACGAAATCTTCCAACAACAAAGGAACTTGCTTGGCTCCTAAAGTGAAACAACCATGGTAGCGAATTGTAGTGACCTAAAGGACGGTTTTCAACTCCCAAAGGTCACCATCGAAAAATTTGATGGAGTTTATAAGAATTGGCCGGCTTTTGAAGATGCCTATCTTTCATCAATTCATAACAATGATACATTATCCAAGGTCACAAAATTTAAATTGCTGAAGCAACTATTGGAGGATGGACCGGCCGCAATAATTAAAAATATTTTGGAAACCGAAGCAAATTACGATGAGGCGTGGACGAAACTAATTAACCGCTATAAAAACCGTAAACACATCCTAATGTCTTACATAACAGCCTTCCTTGATCAACCAGCAGCCGTGAGCGGTCGTCCAAATGACATTCGCGCGTTAAGTGACAAATCGGATGAACTCTTAATTGGAATTCGGACTATGGGTAAGGAAGCTGAATATCGTGACGAATGGCTAATCCAAATCCTTCTTCGAAAATTGGATCCTGAAACTAGATAGGATTGGGTGAAGAAATTGGTTAAGGATGATTTCCCATCGATTCTTAAATTTTTGGAGTTTTTGAATTCAAAATGCGATGGTATGGATGAAGGCAACTCTGAAGTTAACCACCAACTACCCATACGTGCTATTAAGCCGCACATTCGGTCAATGCATCTAGCCACAAACGACCCAGTCTGTCCTTTTTGCAAAAGAACCGGGCATTCCTTATATCGATGTATAAAATTTAGATCATTGAATGGAAATGCACGCCGATCTGTTGTAGCTCAATTATCGATTTGTGAGAATTGTCTCAAGCCAGATCATGTTGCTTCATCGTGTACGAATCCATATAGTTGCCGACATTGTAATCAATTACATAATTCGCTGCTTCACGATTTTAAACCAACTTCAGAACAATCATCCAATCAACAAGGCCAACCTCCCAATAAATCCACGGCATGAATAACTTATCACAAACCGATAGCTTCGTCTCCGCAATCAACTTCATGTTCTCAGCCTCCAGTAGCGCAGTCTGGATTTGACCCTCAATCATTACAATCAAATACACAAATTAGCAATCCCTCACATAATTGCCTTACCGCAATACAAACACCCAATTCGATATTCACGGACAAGCCACCAATTTCTGCCGGCCCGCTTACAGTAATATTACCGACCGCGCTTGTGCAAGTTCGTGACCGTTCCGGAAACCTAAACATAGCATATGCATTGTTGGACTCTGGATCGCAGTGTTCTTTAGTTTCTGAGCAGCTAGTACAACGCCTGGGATTGACTCGTGCGCATTCGTCATCTATAGTCAGCGGCTTATCTAATAAAAGAGCTTCCATCACCAAGGGAGTTGTGAGCATTGAAGTGTCGTTGCGATTTTCTCATCACAACCGTTTGCTAATCAACGCGTACACTCTCCCAACAGTTGTCACACTCGGCTCAGCGGAAACTGATGCTCTAAACACCGAAGCCTTTAAGGCGCTAAATTTAGAAGTAGCGAATTGTAAACCATATCTCCAAGCTATCGATCAATGTGAGCGTTTATACCAATCAACCGTTCATCGTGAAGATGGTGGAAGGTATATGGTTAGCCTACCCTTTAAGACACCAAGAATAAGGTTAGGACATTCTAAATCCGCAGCCGTGAGGAGACTTTTATCCATGGAAAGAAGGTTTCACAGAAATCCAGCTCTTGCAGCGGCTTACCGAGACTTTATGGAGGAGTATCTACGCCTTCATCACATGGAGTTGATTCCCGACAGCGAACCTTCTAAACCTCAGTGTGATACCTTTTATTTGCCACACCACGCTGGTTTTAAGCCCGACAGTAGCACTACGAAATTTAGGGTGGTGTTTGACGGATCCAACAAGACATCTTCTGGGTGGTCGTTGAATGATGCTCTGCTCACGGGTCCCACTATTCAGAATGATTTGACAACTATTATTCTAAAATTCCGGAAATATGCCACCGTATTTGCATCTGATGTCGAAAAGATGTATCGGCAAAAACGCGTCACATCTCTTGATGATGTTTTTTAACGCATTGTGTGGCGCCATCATAGTGATGAAGAAATTAAAAGTTACCGTCTGAAGATCGTCACCTATGGGACATCGTGTGCACCTTTCCTCGCGGTGCGGACGCTTCATCAAATTTCCATCGATAATAGGTCCACGAATCCCGAGATTGCGGAAATTATCACTCGCGATTTTTATATCAACGACTTACTGTCGGGTTGCGATAATGATGACACCGCACATCATCGCGTGAATCAACTTGTAACGATTTTGGGGCGCGCCGGATTTCACTTACGTAAATGGAAGTCGAATTCCCAAAAATTTCTTGAAACCATTCCGGTCGAATTACGAGACCCATCGAGTTTGCAATTCTCCGATAACACTTCAACAACGAAAATTCTAGGGATTCAGTGAAATTCAATGCGTGACATGTTTAAGTTCACCATTGAAATCCCAGATTCTTTCACACCAACCAAATGACAGCTTCTTTCCGAAATTTCAAGGATATTCGATCCACTTGGTTGATGATCTCCAACTACTATCAGTATGAAGTTATTGTTCCAGCACATATGGCGTCTAAAAATAAATTGGGATGATCAACTACCTCAACCAACTTTGGATAGTGGGTAGTCGGTTGTGAGGAGAACGCTTGTCATGTTGAATGAAATTCAAATCCCTCGTTACATCCATCTATCTCGAAAGGTCAATGAGGTTCAGTTGCATGTTTTTTGTGATGCGTCAGAACTTGCTTACTCAGCGGTAGCATATCTTCGTGTGACAACAGCAACTGGAGATATACAAATTTCACTTCTAATTGCGAAAACTAAGGTGGCTCCTCTCAAGCAAGTTACACTTCCGCGTTTAGAGTTGTGTGGATCCCTCTTAGCAACAAAAATTATGAAGTATGTTAGTGATGTTTTCAAGGAGCATGAACTAAAAATCTTTGGTTGGATGGACTCCTCTTAGCATGGCTGTCAGATGATCCAAGAAGGTGGAAGACATTTATAGCCAATCGAACGTCGGAAATCCTTCGTTTTACGTCAAGATCACAATGGTTCCACGTTCCATCTCATGAAAATCCAGCGGGCTGCGCGTCAAGTGGCATCGATCCAATAAAGCTAATCACGCACAATCTATGGTGGTCGGGACCGAAATGGCTGTACCACGATGCTACTGACTGGCCAAGGTGCAGCTAAGGTATCATCGATTCCAGAAGAACGTCAAACCACCTCTACGGCAGTGACCGTCATTATAAAAAACGACCTCATTATGTACCTGCTTAATAGATGGTCTTCATTATCAAAAATCATCCGTATTGTTTCAACATTTTTACCATTCCGCAAAAAGGTCTATGGAACGGGAGTCATGCCATACATCGATGTATTGCGGAAAGCTGAAGAAATAATCCTGAAGAATGTGCAACGTGAGGTTTTTAGAACCACAATATTCTGTCTGCAAGAGAAACGAACAATCGACAAAATGAATTCTCTTGCATCATTATCACCGTTTTTGGACGAAAACGGAATTCTTCGTGTCGGCGGACGGTTGGAAAATTTGGTTTGCAATTATGATGTTAAGCACCCCGTCATCCTGCCTAAGATTCATCGATTGACGGAGCTAGTGTTAAGTGAAGTTCATCTGATTAATCTGCACCCTGGACCGTCTTTAATGATCAGTTTGTTGCGTCAGCGTTTTTGGATAGTCGACGGCTGTAATGTGGTAAGATATTATGTTAAAAAATGTATCCGTTGTTTTCGTTTCAAGCGCCTGATCTCAGCTCAATTAATGGGGAATCTGCCACTGAAGCGAGCTACTGTGAATAGACCGTTTACAACTGTTGGTGTCGATGACATGGTCGTGGTCGTGTTCCAGTTACCAAGGCGTACATATCACTTTTTGTATGCTTTACCGTGAAGGCCATTCATATTGAATTGGTCAGCGACATGACCTCTGAATCCTTCATTGCTGCACTATGACGTTTTATAGCCCGGAGGGGAATTCCAAGCGAAATTATATCAGACAAAGGGACAAATTTCGTAGGTGCCAGACGGGAATTAGCTGAATTGTGTGACTTGCTTGAAAACGAAAGGAGTCGCTCAGACATCAACAAATTTTTGAACACCAAAGAATCAATTTCAAATTCAACCCTGCGAGTGCTCTCCACTTCGGCGGCTTGTGGGAATCAAACATCAAGTCAATGAAATATCGTCTCCGAAGGGTAACCTCGGACGCTACCAAGACCTTTGAAGAAATGACAACTCTTCTGTGCCAGATCGAGTCGTTACTTAATTCACGACCAATTAGCCCATTGACATCGGATCCAGAGGATTTACATTTTTTGACACCGGGCCATTTCCCTATTGGAGAGGCCCCCACTACCCTACCCGAACCATCTTTACTTAATATTCCAATGTCAAAACAGTCAAGATGGCAAAACATTCAGCGAAGGATGCAAGGGTACTGGCAACAATGGTCGCTTACGTACTTACATAATTTGCAGCAACGACCCAAATGGCAAAGGAAGCTGCTAAATCTATCTATCGGTGACATCACCCTCATTAAAGAAGACAACCTGCCTCCATCCAAATGGTTATTAGAGAAAATCATTCAGCTACACCCGGGAAAGGATGAAATTGTTCGTGTCGCAACTTTGAAAACCGCATATGGATTGTTGAAACGACCAATTGTCAAACTATGTCAACTACCACTCAATGATGACGATGCCGAACGGAACTTGTAATATTAAGCCATCAATATGTTACATATTTTGCAAATATGGTAACCGGGGGAGGATGATCGATCTCTGATACTGTTGGCATAACTTTAGTCCCAACTAAATATTTCGTGTATTATTTCTATACTGTAAATGAGATCTCAATGACGCTCTCGTCAACTAACATGAATGCAAACATCAACAATATACCACCAACAATTGAAGTATATAACGAGACATAATATTTACAGATATAAAAAATATGTTGGTGATAATTATCGAATGTGTACGTATATTTTAGCTTTCAAAGGAAAATTAGTAATTACTTAAATTTGGATCGGATTGGATGACATTTTGGGAAACTAATCTTGTAATTAAATAATTGTAAAAAGAATAAAGTCATAAACAATAGTCAAGTGTTGTGGTGTACATTATTGTCATAATTTTGTGGGTTTTTTTACCACCGTGTGTTTATTCGTGAGCCTTGTGACCTTTGCTATCCAGTAATTATTTCTGCCAGTGTATTTATTTTCCTTTTTGGAACAATTAAATTAAATTAAGAAAGTTAGAACCGTTCCGTTTTTAGCAATTATCACAAAACAAATTATGCTTAATTTAATTCGTTATAAAATCGTTTAAAAAAGTCCTCTTGCTTCTTAGCCCGTAGATTTTTCTGCGAGAATACCTCTAAAGCACAACAGTCCCTGAATTAAATTGTTTAATTTAAAATTTTCTTTTGTCAATATTTAATTCTAACGCAATCTCGTTGTCTTTAGCCAAAGACAGAGTGAAACCAGATTCTCTATATTTTTCAAACAATTATAACAATTCTTTTTGATGTTTTGTTGCCAAATTTATTTCCATGGTCGAGCTTTACAATATTTTACTGATGAAACCAACATTTACTCAACAAATCGTACCAAATCGTAATGTTTACAAGGCATTCATAACTATTCGGTCATTTCGAGAAATCTAAAAATAAATCATCCCGCGGACGTTCGCAAAGCTCCAGGACCAATGACAATAATCGTCAGCGCAGCAGTTCGCGATCAAAGGAACAAGTGGCAAAAAAACCGAATTGCTGGTATTATCACAAATACGGTTTTCAAGCGCGAAGGTGGCAAAAACCATGCTACTTCAACAAAGCGAACTAACCGACAACGAAAAGTCCAATTCGTCCACGTTTAAATTGTTCGCGACGAACGCTACAACGATTGATACATACGGTTGCAAAAACCTCACTCTCAACATAGATCTTCGTAGACCATTGACATGGAAATCCATCATAGCAAAAGTCGATCGGTGCATTCTTGGAGCTGACTCCCTATCACATTTCGGTTTATTGGTCGACATTAAAAATAACAAGCTCATCGACCCAAACACGAACCTCGATGTCAAAGGAGAGCCAATTCAAATTCCTTTATACGGCATTACAACAATAAAGTCCGATTCAACACTTTCCGAGATTCTGGAACTACTACACGACTTCAAGACAGTAATTCGTGAATCGACAAATCTAAATACTGTGAAGCATAACATCACGCATTGTATCGAGACATCCGGTCAACCATGCCATGCAAAAGTACGTCGGTTGAACGCGGATCAGATGAAAATCGCCAAAGCTGATATTGAAGCTTGGACAGCACAAGGAGGGTGCCGATCCTCGAAGAGCAATTGGGCAAGTCCGCTCCATATTGCAAAAAAGAAAGACGGAAACTGGCGATTATGTGGTGACTATAGGACATAAATTTCGATAACAAAACCTGACCGTCCAGGTCCATATCGAAGAACGAGACATAGGAAAAACCGCAATTATCACTCCGTTCGGATTGTTTGAGTTCACCCGGTTGACGTTTGGATTACGTAACGCGGCTCAAACATTCCAACGTTTAATTCACGCAATATTTCGAGATCTGGCATTCGTGTTTCCGTATATCGACGACCTACTGATCGCCTCACAAAACTCGGCAGAGCATCTGAAACACATACGGATTGTTTTCCATCGCCTAAGTGACACGGGACTAGTCATAAATCTTAACAAGTGCGCATTTATGAAGAACGAAATATCTTTCCTCGGATTTCATATCACCGCAAGCGGCATGTCGCCTGATAAAGACAGAGTGGAAGCCATTAAAAATTTCCCACGACCAACTACGACTGATGGCATTCTTCGATTTTTGGGGATGATAAATTATTACCGAATATTTTCAGGATTTTATACGAATTTTTAAAAGGGTGAAAGAAGAAGAAGGATAAGTAAATTTGCAATTTTCGTCGACACGTCGAATACAGCAGTAGGAGCAGTATTGCAACAACAGACACAAAAAGGACGGCATAACCACTGTTCTTCTACTCACGAAAGCTAAGTGATACCGAAACCCGCTACAGTACGTATGACAGGAAACCCTTAGCTGCTCACTCAGCTACCAAACATTTTAAAAATTTTATCGAAGGTCGAGAATTCATTCTATTCTCTGACCATAAACCACTGACATTCTCACTACGTCAAAGTCTCGAAAAAGCATCGCCTAGACAACGCCGACACTTACACTTTATAGCACAATATACATCGGATATTCGTCACATTTCGGGGAACAACAACGTCGCGGTTACGCTTTCACGAATCGAAGAAATTCAAATAGGAAACGCAATTGACTATGAAGAATAGCAGATGAACAAATGAATGATCAGGAGCTCGTAAAACTGATGGAATCAAACGCGTCTTTAAAATTCAAACAATTCCCAGTTTTTGGAACCGATAAGGAAATTTTTGCGATGTTTCAACGGGAACACAAAGGCCGTTTATCGCTAAATCATTTCGTCGACAAATTTACAAGTTACTACGAAAAATATTTCTCACTGCTGGTCAAAGGTATCGAATCAACGGTTTCAATAAACCGGTTTAAACCTTGTTTTATAGCGTTGCCGCAACCTGATAAATATACAAATACATCGAACGAAGAAGTGCCAACCAACCCGAACACTACGCTAGAAACAACACATTCACCACCGTCACATACCGGTGAAACTGGCAGATCACTTAAGGGAAGAGTAACGTTTCATCCCAAATCTACTCAACAAACCAAATCCAGAGGGGGCCGCGCCATCGTTAGGCCAGCTCGTTTTCAATAATTTTCAATCGTTCACTGCATTCACTGGGTGAAGGATAGAATTGGCATCACCTTTTTCGGTTTACTGGGTTGATAAAACCACGGTATTCTAAAACCACGTTATTCTAAAATGACGAGATTAAAAAAATCAAGAGTCTAAAAAGAATGACAGCAAGAAACGGCTGCAAATAAGATGGCTGCAAATTAATCAACGTTTTGATTATATTTGTAATTTTTAATAAAATATTAATAATTAATTAAATAAATAAACGAATATCGATTAGCTGGTGAATAAAATACAAATAACAAAACAACAATTGTTAACCGAATTTTTCGTAAATTTTCTAAAATTTCGTAAAAAGCGATTTCGTAAATCGAGGGATGGGTGTAATTCATTTTCGGATTAAAATAAAACACGTGTAGTGAACATAACCTTGCGAATATAGTGGAATGTTACTAGAAGGATCTTTTAGGTCGCGGTGCGAGGTGGCTTATCGCCCACATGGCCCTCCAGTAAGTAAAAATACTAGAGGGAACACATAACATTAAAACTCACATCAACACACCCACAGGAAAAACCATTGTTAATTTATGTTACCGATATTACGAGGGTAACACCACTTTGGGTAATATTACCTAAAATTACCTATTTTACCCGTAATATTACTACTGAGAATATTACCGGTTACATCACTACATATGTATAATGTATATACATTTTAATTTTAATTCTAATTAAATTCAATTTTAGTGAAATAATAATTAAAGTGTAATTTTGGAAAATGCAATCCACCGGGATGCATTTATCAGGCAATGTTTTATATTTATGGATAAAGAAATTATTTATTTCTTACTTAAGTGCATGATTTTGACTTTTGTGTGATTGTACATGAAATTTAATTTCAATTTTAATTACAAAAATCTAATAATTGGATCGTATTATAGATTTTAACTTAAATAGACATACGTCATAGTTAATGTCATATTAGATTTTATTTTTACGCACAATTGTATGTGTTCTTATGTTTTATTTTATGTACAATCGACATAAATACATATATGCTTGAAACATGATGTATGACAGAACCAACTACTATAGCCGCGTACTATATATTGTTGGTTTTTGTCTTATAATTTGCAAACAACAACAAAATAGAGAGACTTTTTGTTGATTTATATTTTTTCGGTTTACATAGAGTAAAAGGAATTTAAAGTTTATCGAGTTCTAGTGCAGTTCTCATGGAAAACACGGCTATCATTTAAATCTTTTTATATAAATTTTATTAAATAATTGAATCTTATATTACGTATTTTGTTTTTCTGGATCGGTAGGAAGTTGATGATAAGTTTAAACTTGAATTAGATGTTTAAATGGTTTTAAGGTTTATGTTAATTAGATTTTATATAATAAAACACAATATTTCGGTTTTGTCCCTTCTTTAACGTGATATTTATTTTATTTCTAAATGAAATTACGATCGTTTCGGATGTTACTCCTTTATCAAATTTATAACAAACATTAACTAAAATTATGTTAAAAAACTGCTTTTATACCCTATTTTTATTTTTGTGTGCCTACGTGCCTTTTGAATGTTCTTTCCCCCTTATTTTGCTTTTCTTCCTAAAGGGGTGGTACCGCCCTTCTTTTTAGTATATACCATCTGGCGTGTGCTTTATGATAAAAACATAGAAGAATTTGTTGACCATCTCATTTTTGTGGGTGTGTATGTGCAAAATGATATTAATTACGGATTTACAATGAGGTCGTAAATTTTGTTGCGGCCAATTTTCTCGTTTAGTCAAAATGGATTATATCGTTCCTTGTATATTTCCAGTTCTTCTAATCTGTTCATTAGTAACCCTTTTCGTATTCTGTGTAATACCTGTGAGTTTGTGTTGATGTCAGTGTAATTATGTTTTTCTGTAGTCAAGTGTTGTGCATATTTCGAGTCGATTTTTGGTTTTCCGATTTCTTTTATTTTATCTGTAAACCTAACTTGAAAACTTCTACCAGTTTGTCCAATAGGGAATTTGGGGCAGTCATGTATTGTTATAGATTCCGTTGTCTATTGGTGTATTTATGTTACGTTGTTTGAGTCGATTCCCTAATTTGTTGTTTGTTTTAAATGCCATTGTGTATCCGTGTTTTTTAAAAACCTTCGTTATATTCTTGTTGATGTTATTATTGTGCTTTATGGTGATGTATTTCTCTGTTTCTTCATTTTGCTTGCTTAACTTGGTCATCATATTCTGTTGTTTCTTCCAAATGTACCTATTGTTCATTTTGCAATTAAGTCCGTGTTATAACCGTTTTTTATTGCTATGCGTTTAATGATTTTTAGACCTTCCATATAGTCCTGATTATTCATCGGGAACGTGTTTAGTATATTTAATAAAAAGTTGAACGCTGCCATCTTATGTTGGTGTGGGTGGTTAGATGATTTGTCAATGGCGTGATCCGTTTGCGTGGCTTTTCGGTATAGTTTGAATGTATGCTTGTTGTTAACATTTATTTTCAAGTCTAAAAAATTAATAGCTTTGTTCGTCTCTGATTCTAGAATAAATTTTATGTTTGGATGTTTGTTGTTTATGTTCTTGTGAAGATTGCTGAGTTGCCTCATTGTGCCGCTAAATAGTATTAGAATATCGTCCACGTGTCTGTGGTAGTACCTGATTATTTGGTTTTTGGTGTTCGATTCTGTTAATATATGCTGATTTTCAAAGTGATTCATATATATGTTAGCTAAGGTTCCTGATAGAGGATTCAGTCAGTCTGTGAATAGAATTTGTTATTGTGTTGAAAATAGTTTTGTTCTGTAACTGCTTTGATAAGAGTGATAATTTCGTAAATTTTTTCTTTCCTGATTCCGTTTTTCTGTAACAGTTTCTTGGTTATTTGAATTGTCTCTTGAGTTGTTATGTTTGTATACGTGTTGGTTATGTCGAATGACGCCAGTTTTGCTGTAGGTGGTACATTTATTGATTCTGTTTTGTTGATTAGTTCAATGTTATTTCTGATTGAATGATGGTTCTATAATTGTATATTTTTGCCGAGAAAATAATTAATTTCTTTAGCAACTTTGTACGCTGGTGCGGTTGTGAAGTCTACGATTGTTCGCATGGTCATTTCAAAAACACGGATACACAATGGCATTTAAAACAAACAACCAATTAGGGAATCGACTCGCAACCTCATTGTAAATCCGTAATTAATATCATTTTGCACATACACACCTACACACCAGATGATCAACAAATTCTTCTGTTTTTATCATAAAGCACACGCCAGATGGTATATACTAAAAAGAAGGGCGGTACCTCCCCTTTAAGAAGAAAAAAAAATAAGGGGGAAAGAACATTCAAAAGGCACGTAGGCACACAAATTTAAAAATAAAAATAGGGTATAAAAGCAGTTTTTTAACATAATTTTAGTTAATGTTTGTTAGAAATTTGATAAAGGAGTAACATCCGAAACGATCGTAATTTCATTTACAAATAAAATAAATATCATGTTAAAGAAAGTGACAAAACCGAAATATTGTATTTTATTATATAAAATCTTTTTATTGATGATATTAGTCCACGAGTAAACAACAAATATGTTATATTAATTCTTGTTACAGTACGTAATAATTAATTAATTAGATATAAAAGTACCATGAATAAGGAAATAAGCGTTGTTATTTGAAAATTTTCTTAAATGTTTTATCACGTAAATTAATGGAAAGCGGGCAGGGGTGAAATTACAACATTAATAATATTTTTTTTAGGTCCTGTTGTAAATTTAGGGAGTCCTTAGTATCCGGCCCTGGATTCCAGAGTAATGATCATCTAATAATGTAGTTAAGTTGTACTGTATTGTGCTTGTTAAAGATCCAAAATCACTTCACAATTTAAAAATAAAAACAATCAATTTATAACCTAAAAAGAAAAAAAAAGAAAATAATTTAAAATTCAATATTATATGTTAAAATAATTAATAACTTATCTGTAAACCTGTTTATAATTGTGTTTTATCCATATGTTAGTCTTGGATCTTTCTGAAAAGTAAAAGAAGGGTTTAAACTACATCAAATACGATTAAACATAATAATGATAACTTACCTAGTCAACATTTAATTTGTTTTCAAGTTGATTTTAATGTTATGAAAAGAAATGTCAAATCATTATAGTCAATTTCAGATGAGAAAACTATTCAGCAATGTTGCAAGATGAATCAAATATATTTTTTTTGGAAATTCAAAATTAAGTTAAATAAAGTTAACTCAGAAATATATATATATATATATATATATATATATATATATATATATATATATATATATATATATATATATATATATATATATATATTAATTGAGAGTGCTTTCATTTTGGTCCTTCGAGCCGGATGGTGAAACCGCGTGCTTAATTGTTACATACGTAAAACGTACAGCCATTTTGTCAATCAGGAAAGTTACCTGATATATGTAAACTCATATTAAAGTCGGAACCATCTTGAAAATTCTTCAAGAAAAATCATTCATTCAACATCATCACATTTTGAAATTAACCCGTGTGGACAGTGAAATTGGTTTTATGAGGTTAATTCTACTAAAAGCATCGTCGTGAATATAATCAAAACATCGGATAATTCGATTTACACCAATCGTTATACAAGTCATCCAGTTCTACGAAGTACATCGATACACATCATATCACAGTCACTATCTTTAGTGAATCGTCATCGTTCAGTCATCGTGAAATATTAAATATAAAATAATAAAGCATTTGAGTACCGTACCGATAGTTTCATCGAAGTTATTCAACATATTTCGTCGTTAACCAGGAGGTACTCCAGTAAATATTTCATCATCGCTATATTGCAATTATCAGCATTACCAGTCGCAGCATCAAGGAACCAAGGTCGTATAATTAAAATCAGTACATACTGAAGTCAGAATAAGTTGTAAGTTATACTAACATTTACGTTTCTATGATAATATTTATTTTTTGGTATACTATTTTGGGTAAGCAGAAATAACTGTTTCTTTTGTAGGTGACAAACCACTGATTCGTTAATTTTAATTTTTTTTTTATTTTTTATTCGCATAAAGTTAATTAAATAAGAATGTCAAACCGTTACTCTGACGAGAGTGATCACGCTAGTAATAGGGACTTTAGGCCCATATCAAAAACTGTGACTTTATATTCATTAAAAAGGAAACGTGCTGCATTTAAGGGCCAAGTAACCCAATTTAGAAACAAACTATTGAGCCTAAAAACAATAGGTGAAGTCGAATCTAACATTCGTAGATTACAGTTGGTATATGACAAGTATCATCAAGTCCAACTTAAGATAGAGATCTTAGATGAAGCTGCTGCAACTGATCGTATATCGTTTGAAGATGATTACGAATACGTTGAAAGCGCTTTGTTAAATAAGCTTCACGATCTTAAGAAACTAGAAACTCAAACAAAAGAACCGGTTTATGGTGACGTTTCAGCTAATAGTACCCAAGTAGAACAAAATATTCCCGTAATGTCGATAAAACTCACAGAGCTCAAGTTACCAACTTTTAGTGGCTTAGAGAGTGAATGGTTAGCCTTTAGGGATATTTTCAAAGATCTAATTCATAACAGAACTATCATCGATAATACAGTAAAATTTGTTTATTTAGTATCACACATTCGTTCCGGAAAAGCATATAATTTGATAGAAAACCTTCCGGTAACGTCTGATAATTACAACGTGGCATGGGAAGCGTTGTGTAAACGCTACGACAATGCCATTCTAATTCAAAGAATTCACATGAGAGAATTGTACGAAATTAAATCTCCTCATGAAAATTCAGCAGTTGCTTTGCAAACATTTATTGACCAGTCTGTAAACAATTATAGTGCTCTAAAATCTTTGCACATCGAGGTTGAGAAGTGGGACTTAATGCTAATCCACTACTTAACTGAAAAACTCGATAAGGCATCTAAAATCTACATAATCAAAAATTCAGAAACTAATAAATTATTGAACTTCGACAAATTTATCAATTTGTTGAAAAATCGTGTACGAATTTTAGACGCCATCAAGCTGACAGCCACTTTAAAGTATCCAAGTGATAACAAACGATCTCGTTATTTTAAAGGAAAATCAATCTCGTTAGTCTCTAATAATATAAAGTGCTCATATTGTAAAGGATCACACCTGATTACAAATTGTCCAGGTTTCTTAGATATTAAAATATCTACGCAAATGCGTTTTCAATACGCACGAAGTAATCAATTGTGTACCAATTGCCTGATTTCTAAACATAGATTTGGAACATGTGATAAACCACCTTGTAGCAAATGTTCTTTGAAACATAATGAACTGCTTCATTTCGGGACAAACACAAGTTTTCGAAACTCTAAGAGCTTTTCAGCAACTACAGGGCTAAACGGAAATGAATCTGGTAATAATCGTCGAGAAGAATCAGGTAGTGTTGAAATTTCTGGATTATCATCGTGTCAGTTAAGCAATACTCAAGTCAAAAATTCGACTAGTTTAAGAAATGTCGAACAGATTCTGATTGGAACTACGTTGCTTAATGTTGCAACAGAATCCAATGGAAAACTGTTGTGTAGGGCATTATTAGATAGTGGATCACATTTAAACTTCGTGACTGAAAGTATTGTTAAATTATTGAAGCTGAAAAAACAATCAACCAGTAAAGTCGTATCTGGCATCGGTGGAAGTGAAACCGTAATCAAAGCAAAAATTTCTCTAACAATTACGTCCAGAACATCTAATTTCTCAGCAACACTCGATTTCTTTATCATTCCAAAAATCACAAATCAGTTACCAGCCAATCCAGTCAATATTGATTTAAATTTAATTCCTGCCGAAATTCCGTTAGCTGACCCATATTTCCATGTACCAAACAAAATCGATATGTTACTTGGTGCTGAAATTTACAATCAACTGTTTAGTGGTCAAGCTATTACTGGTACTTAAAAATCTACCACCATTTATGTCAAGCGTGTTCGGATATGTAATTAGTGGTCGAGTATGTTCTCGTCAAAGTATTGATGAAGGACCAGCCACTGTATTGTGTACGAATGAAAGTCTTCATAACGACTTAAAACGTTTCTGGGAAATGGAAACAATTTATGTTAAAAATGATTTTTCATTAGAAGAAAAATACTGTGAAGAGTATTATATTAAGAACGTCAAGCGTCTCCAGTCCGGTCAGTATTCTGTTTCATTACCTATAAATGACAATATAAAACGCCTTGGTCATTCAAACTTCACATCGCTTCAACAATTTTATTCTATAGAGAGAAAACTAATTCGTCAGCCTGAAATTTATCAGCAATACCGTGAATTTATGAGTGAGTATTTGTCGTTGGGACACATGATGTTAGTTCAAGATCCACATAGGATAAATAATTCATACAATAAGGCATACTATCTGCCACATCATTGTGTAATGAAAGATACTAGTACGACTACTAAATTAAGAGTAGTGTTTAATGGATCGTCGAAATCAGCGTCCAATGTATCTCTAAACGATTGTCTAAATAAAGGTCCCACGGTTCAGCAGGATTTGCTGTCTATCATTCTTCGATTCAGGACACACATAGTTGCTTTTACAGCCGACATTACTAAAATGTACAGGCAAATTCGCATACATGATGACCAACAAGATTTGCAGCGAATTTGGTGGAGAGATAACCCTGCAGATAATATACAATGCTTTAAGTTGTGCACAGTTACCTATGGCACTAAAAGCGCTCCATACCTCGCAACTCGCACCTTGCAATAGTTGGCATTCGATGAAACAGCTTCATTTCCCGCAGCATCATCGGTCTTGATGAATGACTTTTATGTCGACGACGTGCTGACGGGAGCTGATAATGTCACTGATGCACTAAACATGAAGGAGGAATTATCCAAACTATTATTTAAAGGCGGTTTCCAGTTAAGGAAATTTTCCTCAAATGTTCCTATTCTCTCGGTACCCCATGAATCTACTTCGAAAAAATCATTAGTACTGGGACTTTATTGGGACACTTCGCAAGATGAATTCGAAATGAATTTTTCCAAATTTTCTCTAAATAAAATGTGTAACGAAACATTCTATCAGAAATCTGTCATTTGTTTAACCCTTTGGGATTATGTTCCCCAATGATGTTGGTTTCAAAACTTATAATGCAGACAATATGGACTTTGCACACATTAGATTGGGATGATTTGATCACAAATCAAATTCGGGATCAGTGGATCGAATTTAAAAAACAATTAATTGAATTGAACCAAATAAAAATTCCACGATGTATCCTAGTGCCTCAATATTAATCTGTGCAGATCCATGGGTTCTCAGACGCTTCGGAAAGGGATTTTGGTTGTGTTGTCTATATGAGAAGCACAGATAACTATGATACCCGATCTCCTGTGCTAACCTATTTATTATATATTGTACTAATAATTTACTAACTATCGATCGCATTGGTGTCTGTAACCGGGTCGAGTTTGTTCCAACCAATAATCCTATCCTATCCTACGGTTTTGTTATATTTGTATGGGTGTACGGTATGGGCCTGGGGGTCCGGGAGATCCTGCTATAATGCTTGGTCGTACACTCATAATCAATTAATCTAAAATTTTCCAGATAGTCATTATCTGTGAAATAAATTTTAACTATTCGGCCCGACCAATCTTTGCTTCGATTTTTATTCAAATGTTTCTTTTACGTTTCATTGCAAAGGTTTGAAGCCAAAAATCACTGACTTTTTGATTTTGTTGAAGCCAACGTTGTCTCATTTTTCTTAATGATTTGTAAAAATCGTCGCTTATAAACATTTTGAATTTTATTTTTTATTGTCGTTATCGGTATTGTGCAAAGAGATGTTTAAACTGTCAATTCAGACAAAAAAAAACATGTAACCACCAACTCAAAATTTCAGTCAAATCACTTTCGGTTTAACATGTATCTTTAGTATCTGTGTTGCCTTTTCGTTTTTCAAATTGTTAATATCAACTGAAAAAAATGGAAACGCAATACGGTATATTAATTCTAACTTAAATTGGAGCGTTCATATTTCCAAAATTAAGCTCAGATAGATGATCTACAAATATTAAAAAACAAAGCTTTAAAAGCAATTAATTGTTTGCCGGCTTTAGCTCCCACAAGTATATTATAGGTATAATAAGAAGGTTCTTCCAGTAACATGCTTAGTTGATTTTGAATATTTGAAAAACATTTATAAAACTAGTTACACGCCAATTTTTCCGTGAACAAATTGGTTTGTTTACATTTTTTTTATGGAGTTTCGGTAAAAACAAGACAAATAAACGTTGAAGATTATATTAAAAATTTGAAATACTATTTAACATATTTTGCTTAAATTAAATGATCCGATGACCCTTTAATATCCAAGAAAATTATAAATAAAAATGACGTATTTTACGTCCATTGTAATTTATAATAAGTTTAGTTGGTGAATCAGCTATAAATATGTCAAAATTATCTGTATTAATTTTTCATTTTCCTGGGTATTAAAGGGTTATGTATTATTTCCTTCTCAAAATAGATGTATTAATCTAATGTAAATTATTATAATCGCTTTAAACATATCATATCGTGGCATTTTTTATTCAATTTATCTCAATTTTATTATAGCGGTTTTTGCAAATCTTCATATAAAAAACAGTATGCAAACGTTTTTGTACACCGACTAGCGAAACTAGCGAAATATTTATGAACTAATTTCATAATCTATAAAGGGCTGAATTTGTTTAATCCGTTGGATAATGGGAAAAAAGACATAAGAATTTCAGAGTTTAAATGGGTATTTAAAGAATAAACTGTTTAAAAATTCTCTCGGTCATTACAATTTACAGCATTAAACTTAAATCAATCTTAATGCTAAAACTATCGAGTTTGCAACATGATTATTTTATTTTTGGTTATTATTTTTTAATATTTTGTTGTAAATTTATGTTACTTATCACTTCTTATTGGAATAAATTCATACCAATAATTTGTAAATGATTTATATCAATACCATGATTTGTAAATTTATGGTATTGATATAAATCAATTAACATCCAACCAGATTGTTTTCACAACGATGAAATTATAAAGCTGTTGCATGGAGAACAGAAATTTCATTATAGTATCGGTTGTGCTCTATTCGCTATAGAGGCGATCGTAGTAGACAGCCAAATTCATATTTGTCCAATATTTGTCCAGTATCGCAAACGTCATATCCGTTTACTCTACTGTAAGCCAATCAATTAAAATTTTCAAAATTGTTAAATCAAAAGTGCATTGTGTTTGAAATCTAATGCAACGATCGGCTTTTCTTCCATTGCATATCAATTATTTGCAAATGCGGTACCATTAGTTCTTGTAAATGTGTTCTTAAGCAAACACCTAAAATAAGATCCATTGTAATATGGTATCCTTTCGTGAGCTGGAGGCTGTTAAAGTCGTCATGTTGTATCAGGAAGATTATACGCAAGTACAAATCGCACGAAAGAGTGAACCAGTCTTCGGTTTCACGAATACTTAAGCGATATCGTGAAACCGGAGAGTATAAAAGAAAGCCCGGACAAGGACGTAAAAGGTGCACAACCGAGCATGACTACCGAGTTTTAAAAATTAATGCGTTACGTGATCGAAAGTGTATTTCTACTCAACTAAAAAATGGGTTACTTGGTGCGCGCCAAGTGAATGTTAATGCCAGAACAATTAGACGAAGATTAAAAGAAGCGAACCTAACTTCAAAACGGCCCGTAAAAGTACGGAGCTAGTGGAGATTGGTTTGAGGATGAGTGCAGACTGGTATGTTCGGAATATTCTTGACGATCACGTTTTACTATATGTGGGCTTCATAGGTTATAACAGTTTTGTGTTAATGCATGATAACGCTCCAGCACACATAGGTGCAACGGTATGACAATATCTCCAAGATATCGGCATTCGTGCACTTAAGTGGCCACCAATGAGTCCCGATCTGAAATCGATCGAACACACGATCATTAGAACTAGAAAACCCGCACCTGATTCGTTGGCAGAGCTGAAAGTTGCAGCGGAAGAAGAGTGGAATCTCATCCCGCAAGAAATGATACAAAGCTTTCTATTTAGTATGCCCAGAAGGATAGAAGCTGTTATAAGAGCACGGCGGGGGAGGGGGGGGGGTGGATACTCATTACTAAATTAATCAAACTAAATTGTAATAAAGAGCAACATCAACACCAAAGCCAGATATTTTGTTTTCAAATATGTATTATTTTTGACAGTTAAAACCAAAAAAAACTTGTTTTTTTGTTTTTGTGACAAATGAGTGTGTTTTATGGCAAAACGTGATAGAAAATATCATGATAATTTTGATCAGTTTTGCCCGACTGAACACTAGGATTTTTGATAAAATTGTCAAAAAATTAGATTTTTAGTGTTTCACACATCTCTGGCTTTGATTATCCGAATATTTGACAGTGTGCTTAGGGTTAAAACATCGTAATATAACAGTACAATAATAGATGGCGCTTTTTACTTAGTTAATGCAATTCCTGTTGTACTAAAACCTTTATGAGTTTCTTGTATGTGATACGATTTTTAATCTAATAAGAAAGTAAAAAGATTTATTATGAAAAATTATTATCAGAAATAATTTTCTCAGAAAAACAGTAAATCATGGTTTCTGTCAATGATTTTGACTCTAATCGCAACGTGAAAGTTATACTATATCAAGCTGATAAGGGACCATATCACCAGTAGTTCACGAAATAGCCGATTAAATTCCCCATCCATCAAGCAATGAAGGTATCCCGTAACCAGAGAAATAAATGTGCTTCGAATTTTTAACTTCAACTTGCGGTTTTGCATTAAATTGATAAAACGCCATCAACGGCCATTGTCAGAAATTTGGACTCAAATTGTGATAGTTCAAGAAATAGCCGATTAAATTCCCTATCCATCAAGCTATGAAGCAAGCTTCTAACCAAAGAAATAAATTTGCTTGGAATTTTTAACTTCAAATTACGACTTTGCATGAAATTGATAGATCTATCCATTGTGATACCACAGAATATCTCCCCTTTTACCCTTATTGGAACCATTTCGAGCTACTTATGTAGCGTAAGATGTCCCGCACTTTACTGTTTTCGAGATCCGAGAGGCAGTCCATCCTGAACTTACCCAAGTGTTTGTGCCTTTTGAGAGCCAATGCTGGACACGAGCAAAGGAAGTGGACCAACGTCTCTTCCTCCTCTTCGTCCAAGCAGCTTCTGCAGAAGTCATTTGCCTCCAGACCCAGCCTTCTTGCATGTTCTCCAAAAAGGCAGTGTCCCGTAGGGATATTATTGCCATGACCTCCTCAATTGCTACGACTTCAGCTTGGTACACGTTGCAGGGAGACGAATAGAAATGTTTACATTTAATTTGTCACAGAATACTCCAGCTCCCACTTTGCCGTCTAGCTTCGAGCCATCTATGAAGAATTGCAACGCTTCGGTTTCCGATAACGGTCTATCCCTCCAGGATTCCCTTGAAGGGAAGAAGGTCCGAAATCGCTTCTCGAAGCGTAGAGTAGGTTTAAGGTAGTCAAGATTCGTTAGCACATCCTTCAACGATCTAATAATAGTAGAATGTCCTATACTAAGACACCTCCACTGAGAGACGTTTGCAAGTCGTACAGCCGTATTTGCCGCCATCTGTTTGCCAAAAATGTCGACCGGAAGAAGGTGCAACATAACCTCTAAAGCACTTGTCGGTGTCGACTTCAATGCCCCGCTAACAAGCATACAGGCCGTTCTTTGCACTCTTTAAATATTACTTTTATAAGTTACCTTGGCCAGAGCTGGCCACCAAACACCCACCCCGTACATGAGTACAGGTCTCACTACAGCGGTGTAGAGCCAGTGTACCAGCTCCGGCTTCAGATCCCATCTACGACCAATGGCGTTCCTATAGGAGTACAAAGCTATAGTAGCTTTGTTTATTCTCTCCAACATGTTGGGCTTCCAACTAAGCTTACTGTCCAAGATAATGCCCAGATATCTAGCTCTATCAGTAAAAGCAAGTCTCGTGCCATTTAAGGTAGGAGGGACAACTACCGGGATTTTGTATTTCTTAGTGAAGAGTACCAGCTCTGTCTTGGACGGGTTAATACCAAGTTCACATTTGCCAGCCCATTTCGTAACGATTGTAACCGCATTCTGCATTACGTCTACAATCGTGCCCAGGAATTTCCCAGCAACAGTTAAAGCTACGTCATCTGCGTAAGCGATTACTTCAATACCCTATCTCTCCAATTCAAGTAGTAACCCGTTTACCACTATATTCCAGAGAAGAGGGGACAGAACCCCCCCCCCCAATGCGGGGTTCCACTAGTTACACACCTCTTGATGGTGGAGTCCCCCAACTTCGAGCTAACAATCCTGCTGCCCAGCATATAATTGATTAACCCTATCAGAGGAACGTCCACCTCCAAAATTGACAATCCCTCCTTGATTGCCCCCGCCTTCACATTATTAAAGGCGCCCTCTATATCCAGGAAGACCACCAAACAGAATTCCTTCGAATTAATCGATTTCTCAATCGTACACACCAAGGCGTGCAGAGCAGTGTCCACAGATCTACCCTTTGTGTACGCATGCTGAGACGATGCCCACTTCCTGCTACCTATTTTATCTCTAATGTATACATCCAGCAGCCTTTCCAAGTTTTCAAAAGAAAGGATGATAGAGTTATTGGTCTTAGGTCCTTAGGATAGACATGTGAGCTTTTCCCCGCTTTCGGTATGAACATCACATTGACCTCCGTCCAGTACCTAGGAATATAGCCCAGCTTCAAACACCCTTTGTATATAGCTTCCAGGTAAGAAAGAATAATTAATGAGTTGTTTTGAAGTTCCGCTGGTATAATTTGATCCTGACCAGCTGAAATAAATGGTTTAAAACCCCTCAGTGGCCATAGGATCTGTTTCCTGATTACGATATCTTCTGAGAACACTGATAGTGATTCCTGATGATTGCTACGCACCAACAGGTCTTCAAAGCTCCCTGGGAAGTGTGTCTCGAAGAGAAGCTCCAAAGATTCTCCACTAGAAGCTGTCTAAGATCCATCCGGTCTTATCAAAAAACTCGGAATAGCTGTACTTTTGGAAAGAATCTTCCTAAGGCGGGAGGTTTCGGATACCTCTTTCATTTTATCACAGAAGATTCTCCAAGACCTCCTTTGTGCCTTTCCAATTCTTTCTTATAAATTCCGAGTTTCGCCTTATACAAGTCCCAATCCTGAGCCTCCCTTGTATTTTTGGCTCTATTCAAGGCTGTCCTACAAGCCTTACGATAGGCTCCCAGTTCCCTGGACCACTATACTGGATTTTGCCTACCTCTAGGCTTAGCCAGTGGGCAGGCAGCGCGAAAGGATCGGTTGCATGTGCTAGTAACGCTAGCTACCATGTCCTCCAGCTCCCCAACGGTCGTCGGGGGCTCCATAGCCCTCGACGGTAACATATCCTCCAATAATTACCCATATTTGCTCCAGTTGGTCCTTCTAGGATTCCTTAAGCCTTCCCGGGTAGCAGGGTGAATATCGAGGCTATAGGTTAAATATCGATGATTAGAAAAAAAGTGTTCCTTATCCACCCTCCAATTTTTAACCTTATGAAGAATATTATTTGAGGCAAGGGTCACGTCTAGAACCTCCTGCCTGTTACTAGTAATAAATGTGGGTTCCCGCCAAATATTAAACACTGAAAGGTTAGTACTCATCAAATAATCAAAAAGCGACTCACCCCTTTCATTAATGTCCGTGCTTCTCCAGATAGTGTGATGCGCATTAGCATCAACTCCCAGTACCACACCTACCTTCACAGGTTATCCGGAGGAACCTCCTTCACTTGGTCCATGTAGGCTGAAACTAGCCAGAATCTAAAAGTGCCTACTTCCAGGCTAACTGCAGTAGTGTCACCATTGCTGGATTGAGAGAGAAGGAAAAATTAATATTATTTTTCCCAAGAATACAAGATCTGATCTTCCCAGACTTACTAGAGGATATAATTTTATACCCCTTGGTTCTGAGGCCACAGATCCTGTTGTTATTAATCCAAGGTTCTTGGATTAATATCACATCCTCACCCGACCTAAACGGCCTGAGGAGTAGAGCTGCCGAAGCAACCTTAGAATGGTGAAGGTTAATTTGTGTTATCTTAATCATAACCTTTTAACCTCTACCTACCTCTATAGTATATTCCTGCTACCGCAGGAATATTATTTCTCGGTATTTTGGGATGCGCCGGATTCGTCCGTCTCGCTAACCCTCGTACCCTCTGTAGATGACTTGTCAGTGCCCGGGCTGCCGACTTCCTCCTCCATCGGTACAAAAGCTCCATCGCTTATGTGCCCCTCCTCATCTTTCAAGTGAATCCTTACCAGTCCGAGGTGGCCGGATTCACTCTCCCCTCTACCCTCAGCTTCTCCCCCTATGCTGCTGGTACCCCCTTCAGGCCTGGGCGGGTTGCCACCATCCTTCAGTTGTCCTCCCGTACGCGCTTCCTCCCCATCCTTTTTATAAACGTTGAGAGTAATTGATCCTAATCCGAAGTCAATTACTCCCTTCGTTTTGTGCAGGAGGGCAAGGGACTCCTTATTTATAACCATAATTGATAACTTCGAGCCCCCCTTTGCCTCCTCCAGCTTGACGACCTTCCAATTTCCGGTCGGAAGATTCGGGTTACTGGCCTGAATAATTTTCAAGGCCTCGTTAGGGCTAGCTGGTTTGGATGGCAGCCAGACACGTACCCTCGGCCTGCTGGGAGTTTCCTCCCGGCTAACTGCCGCAAGCATTGCGCCTGGCCACACCTCCCCTATTTTGGCTATAGCCTTTTTATAAAGATCCACAGATCTAGAGTCCGAGCATGCAGTCATCTTCACACGCCCTTGATACCATCCCGCATCTCTGCAGGATGGGGGTGGTCCTGGATTTTATCCCAGTACCTTTAAAAAGACGAGGTTGAGTACATTATACACCAACCTCCATCTTTCCGCCGTGATGCTCCCATCTTCTTGACTTTCGTCAATTACGGCTAGCATCAACACATGCTCCCTCAGGACCTCGCTTAACAGCTTTGTCCCTGAGTTAGAGTTTGGCTTCTTGTCAGTCAGCCACTTGGCCCGCTTGCTGTTGACTACTTCCACCTCGCCATGGGACCGCTGTTTTTTCGACAAATGTTCCCTTTCTGAGCTTCCGCACCCCACGGTGCTCCTAGCCCAAGCTACCGATATTCTATGTTCTTCCGTGAGCTGCCCCTCGGGGGTAGCAGCCCACTTTTCGAGAATTCTAAATGCCGAGCGGCGATTTCTGTACCGCCTTTTCGTCGGAGGAATTTCTCTCGTCCCCTCCCCTGCGCTGCGTTATTACCGCTAACCCCCGGGACTAGTGCCCTAGAGTCAACCACCTTTGCACCCTCCGAGGCCCCACCCGTCTGGTTCGAAGTACCTCCGGTGCCCTTAATTTTCTTATTGTTAGATCTGTTCATTATGATTACCACGAGTATCGGAGAAATAAAGATCCACCTGCGCAGAGATCCGTATACGCAGGTAAGGCTAATTACAACTGGACGTCGCCAGGTATCCAGAGGGCTCCGTCCACGACTGGGCTTTGTTAAATGGGCCCCCAGCCTGGCAGATCATCAGCACGGGTCGCTTTTACACCTTAATCCAGCCCATTTGCCATCATTTAGCGTGACCCGCCTTATACCTAGGTCACTAATTAACACCCGCTTCATGAGCGTGGACCCGGAGGCGACGATAATTATAAGGCAAGGTATCCCCTAACCACAGAAATAAATTTGCATGGATTTTTTCACTTAAAATTGCGACTTTGCATGAAATTGATGAAACACCATTAACGGCCATTGTTAGAGATTTGGACTCATGTTGTGATAGTTCATGAAATAGCCTATTGAATTCCTCATCCATCAAGTTATGAAGGTATTCCCTAACCAGAAAAATAAATTTGCTTGGAATTTTTCACTTCAACTTACGACTTTGCATGAAATTGATGAAAGACCATTAACGGCCATTCTCAGAGATTTGAACTCAAGTTGTGATAGTTTACGAAATAGCCGATTAAATTCCACATCCATCAAAATTTTTAACTTTAAATAATTCCAAAGGCCATCAACGGCCATTGTCAGAGATTTCGTCTCAAGTTGTAATAGATCACGAAATAGCCTATTGAATTCCCCGTCTATCAAGCAATGAAGGTATCCCCTAACCAGATAAATAAATGTTGTTCGATTTTTTAACTTCGAATTGCGATTTTTCATGAAATTGATAAAATGCCATTAACAGTAATTGTCAGAGATTTGGACTCAAGTTGTGATCGTTCACGATAAATCGAAAGATTTTTACGAATCCATCAAGCTTTTAAGGTGTCCACTAACCAGAGAAATAAACGTGTATCGTTTTAATCTTCGAATTTTAATTTCCGTTTTGAAGGCAAAACACCTTATATCACAAATTTGGACTCAGATTCTGATAGCTCACGTGACATCTGAATATATTCTCCATCCATCAAGGTGAAGATTTGAACTCAGGTTCTGATGGTTCACGTGAAATCTGAATATATTCTCCATCCATCAAGTTGAAGGTATATCCCCTGTCGCCAGAAATTTCCTCCAAATTTTAATCTACAAATCGCAGTTTTGGCATAAATATTAACGGTTCATTTATTTAGTTAATAAATTAGCTGACTAAATTCGATGTCCGCTGACCCTAAATAATATTCCCTTCCAGAAATAATTTTTATTCGAATGATTCTTTTCGTTTTTGTAATAAACTTACATTTTTAGTACTAAATATTTCAATAGGAATCTAGATTTTTTCAAATTGGAATTCTATTTAACAGTCTTACACTACCCCATAAAAATGGGAATTTTGGGAAAAACTTCACAACCATTGGATTAGTTTATTGTTCGAAAAGTTAGACTGAATTTATTCAGAATCTATTTCCTAAAACGCCTAAAGAAATAAATTGTGTTTGTTTGCGGGTTAGTCTTGATGAAACTCGAAGCTTGTACTAAAAGTGAAATATTGAAAACCATTGCTGTTGCCATTGGGTATTTTATGATAACGGTGAACGAACCATTTTAGATAGGAGGGTAAGGTCTGTAAAATATTGAAATAAAAGCCTCAAGTGAACTAAATTAAAATGTTATCTTTTTAGATATGTTAACGATGCCGATCTGAGAGATAGTGCAACAACATTGTTATTCAATCACACAATTTTAAATGCACTTTCAAAAAAATCAAAAAAATATTCACATATAAAATATTTCCGGGTGTGTATTCCGCGGCATTCATTGTTACACATTAAACGCGCAGTATTGTAATCAAAATGTAAATCGGATTTGTTAATTAAAATATTATTACAAAAAAAAAAAAAAAAAAAATGGTTTTGATTTATTTTCGCAACGTTCTCGAAACGTTACAGTTGTCGATAAGAAAAACAATAGCCTTTTAAGGTTTATTTCGCTGATTTTTTTGGTCGCCGCCGTACGTTAAATGGTATTTTTTGTGTTGCATTGTACTGGCGAAAAAATTATGCTAATTTTGGGTTGATTTTTTGTCGTCGTTGTCGTAGTCGTAGTCGACATCGTATTGATGTGGTCAGTTTTTTATTTGTGAATAAATTATTATAAATACTGTAGTTTGGTTATGTTATGTAGTAAACTTTTTGAATTAATTACCACGAATAGATACAGACATATTTAATTGTTTATATAACAATTTTTAGTGGTAGACATGTTGCGGATTTTAATGAATGAAAAATTTAAAACGAGTACGACTGTTGTTTATGTTATACGTATAAGACATATGGAGATGGTATATAAAATTTTTTATAAGTAATGGAAATCGGAACACAATTTTTTAATTTTTTTATTTTTATTGAACGAGGTGTGATATAATAAACAACATATGAAAGAAATTGTATTCAGTTTTGTGTTTGTTGATTATCGAATAATATATAATAAAATAGTTTTTTTTTGTATAAGCGTGCATAAATAGATAGTAAATCGAGTGGTTTTCAATCGAAATGGTAATAAAACTAAATTATATACAGGAAGTAGAAATTAATTTTTGGAATTGGATTTTTTTTGTTATTAAGTCGATTATATAAAAGTATTAGCTGATATTTAGCATTGCATCAATTTAGCATCTCCATAAAATATAGTGTTTGAGGTATATTAGCAACCTTAACACTCTGCAATGATCATAGTTATTTACGTCTCTATAAACTTTCTAAGTGAAATCTCAAATCGAAATGTAAATAGTTTTTTTTTTTTTTTAAGTTATTAAACAAAACTTTTGATATCCGGGGCGACCATTACAAAAAAAACTATTACGTTATCACGGGGGTCACGCTTACACATATATATGACAGTAAATGGTTTAAAATTCATATATACGAGTATGTACCTACATTGATAGATTGTAATTAAAACACAAACAACATGTAAACAACTCGCGCTGAACTTTTAACATTTCCATTCTTTTCGAGTCGTACATCCAATAAAACCTTGTATTTATAACTCAAACATAAAATATGTACTTAATTGATATTTCACTCAGCTTATACTTTACACGACATACTAACTAGCAAGTTGTTTGAATGAGAAAAAACTGGGCATACTAAACGAAAAAACAATTTGAAGAGTTGATTATTCGAGTCAAATGTCTTGCATGGATTGAACTTTATGTATTATAAATTATAAAGTTTAGAGTGATGTAGAGAAGCTTTGAGAAAAAAAAAATTGAAAGTGAAAATATTATGTTTGTAATGTTAAAAATGCAAAACATTAAATATTTACACAATTGAATAGAATGGATTTTTATTTATATTTTTTCAAAAATTGATTTGAATTAAATTTTTTATGTTTGGTTGGTGTTAATGTCTTGATTCGTATGAGAATTATTAAACAAGAGGTAGGTAATAAGGCGTATCCAAATTAATTACAGTATTACGGTAATAACACATAATTTTGACATGTATTTGTACTGTCTAATAACATTTAAATTATAAATCGCATATTACCTAATTTTGTGTAATACCTGTATTTTATACAGTTGAGGTGAGGACGATGATGACGAAGCCTAATCTAAAACTTTAGCTTTATATTCATTAGGAAGAGAAACCAAGCTGTTGGAATGGAAATTTATACAATACAGTGTTTAACATATCTGGCACATGTTAAATACTTCAGTGTATATGTTGCGACATTCCATGTGCATAACATAATAATTCAATTTATGTATTTATTTTCTTTTTGTAATTATGTTTATATGTTGTTACTGGTACCTCTGTACTCTTTATGTCCTTATGTTGATTACGTGAGTAATTGGTAACCAGCCTTAATTCGATCAATTTGTTTACGATCAATACTAGTACTCTTACATTATATTGTCAAAATAAAAGATGAGAAAAATTATTATTACACAGTTTGTTGATGAGATAACTCGTAACCGACAATGAACCACTTGATGATGAAGTGGAAGAAATG
Organism: Tipula vernalis; assembly: GCA_958295665.1. Lineage (NCBI taxonomy): Eukaryota > Metazoa > Arthropoda > Insecta > Diptera > Tipulidae > Tipula > Tipula vernalis. Next base: position 269,364,823 of record OY282559.1, read on the forward strand.
TGTTTCGTAACCAAGGCGAAACTAAGTCAGGTTCTGCGAGAACGGTTAGCTCACAGAAAAGTCAATATCACCCTAGATAACACCGTTAACCAGACGACTGTACATTCCGAAGTAAAGCTTCCAAAACTTCATATTTCTCCGTTCTATGGTGACTATTTAAAATGGCAAACATTTTATAACATGTTTGTGTCAACCATTCATGAGTCAACATCGTTAACTACTGTTGAAAAATTTCGCTATTTGAAAGGGTTATTGCGAGGAGAAGCATCTAAGCTACTATTCAGTTGAGCATTACTGAAGCCAATTATATTTTCGCTTTAAATAAACTAAAAGCAAGATTCGATCGCAGAAAATTTATAGTAAACTCATTTATTCATAAGTTCATGAATCAACCCCACATTTTACATGGTAACGCTGCCAATCTAACAAAATTCATGGACACCTCAGATGAAATAATTAGGGGTTTGAAGGCACTGGGTGGAAACTTAGAATCAAGAGATCCTTGGTTAATTCACATGTTGCTTAGCAATATTGGCGATAAATCAAAAGCAGCCTGGGCAGAACACTCTTCAGATAAAGATGAGCCTACATTAGATGATTTTTTAATATTTCTATCAAAACGTATTGATACCCATGAGTCATTAAACTCAGCAACGAAAATTCCAACAAAAACAGTCGCTAAAACTCAGGTTACATGAAGTGCTCTAATTTCTACGCAAGTTGTTCATAAAAGCAGTCCTAATCACACTCGAAAATGTGGCATGTGTAATAGTGAATTTCATTCTCTTCTCAATTTTGATAAGTTTCGGCAGCTTGGAGTGGAAGATAAAAAGAAATTCATACAGGAAAAACATCGATGCTTCAACTGCCTAAGTCAAACGCACAATGCTCAACTGCCAATCAAAATATAGATACCAAGTTTCCCACAGAAAGCATCATACGCTATTACATATAGATATTATGCCAACCGATCAATTAAAGACACCATCAAGCAATCATGGTAACGAGGCTAACATCCATCTCAATACCGGTAGTACAACACTAAGTGCTTGTCTGTTAAGTGACTCCTATGTTAATTAAATAGACTCAGGCTCACAAGTGAATCTTATAACTGAAACATGCAAGCAACGTTTGCAACTCAAGAAAAGTAAGTCTGATATTACTGTTTCTGGAGTTCGTCATGGAAAACGTCAAAGAGCAAATGGCATAGTCAACTTATCAATATCTTCAAATCCCCACGGTACTCTAAAAATTACAGCGGTAGTGTTACCACAAATCTCCACTAATTTATCTAAAGTATCAGTAGATGAAAAAGTAAGAGAAGAATTCAATCAAGTACAACTCGCGGACCCTAAGTTTTATGAAGGTAAATGTATTGATATTCTTATTGGTGGCAGATCAGTTTTTCACGTTGCTGCTACCAGGTAGAAGATTGATCAACAACAACCAAGTGGTATTACAAGAGACTATTTTTGGTTCGGTAGTAACTGGTAATATCTGAAGGCAACGAATCTCAACGGATATGGCTATGATTGCATATCTAGGCGTAAACGATCCTCCAGATCAACTCGATGATCTTATAAGAAAATTTTGGGAAGTGGAGTCCATACCAAATAATATAAATCAATTATCACCAGAGGAACGCTATTGTGAAAACCACTTTCAGGCAAATACAACGCGAGATGATGGGAACCATTTTGTGGTCCGGTTACCTTTTGTGAAGCCACCAGAAAATCTTTTCAACTCGTTCGGACAAGCACTACGAAGACTACAATCATTGGAAAAGAGATTTGAGAAAGATTCCAGTTTTAAGCAAGTGTATGCAGATTTTATTGGGAAATATATAATATTAAACCGCATGAAAGAAGTTCCAGCCACTGAAGTAATGAAAGATAGTATCCTTTCGTCATATCACCAAGGAGTAAAACGAAATCTCAATTCAAAAACTAGTCTCCGAGTAGTATTCGATGGCTCCGCCAAAACAAGCTCTGGTTAATCTCTAAATGGTATTTTTGCCGTGGGACCAACGATACAACCAACATTATTCAGTATACTTCTCAGATTTAGAGAACGAAAGTTTGTGTTTTTTACAGTTTTTTACATACAAAATGGCAAATGATTTTATGGCGCTCTCATCCAACTGAACCACTTATCCACTACGAATTACTCCCCGTTACCTATGGGCTGGCCTCAGCCCCATTTTTGGCCATTAGATCCATGCAAAAGATTGCGGAAATTGAACATGATCAATTTCAAACCGTACTTGAATTAATCACGAGAAATATGTATGTAGATGACATCATGGCAGGCGCCGACACTCTAAGCGACGCAATTACGTTAAAACACTTATTTATCACAGTTATGGCGAAGTATGGGTTCTCATTAAAAAAGTGGAAATCAAATCATGACCAGATTTTGGAAGAAATCCTAGAAGCAGCAAGACAGGAAAAAATTAAACATATCAACTTGAATACCAATGAATAGGAGGCCAAAGCAGCCAAAGTTTTGGGTATCTCGTGGGATGCTACTGCTGATGAGTTTACGTTTATGTTAAACTTACCGAAACATCCATACTGTTGTAAACGAAACGTACTGGCAGATTCTAGTCAGCTTTTCGATCCCATGGGATAAGCGTCTCCAGTGGTGGTTAAAGTCAAAATATTCATTCAAAAGCTATGGGCTGCTAATTTGCAATGGAATGATCCTTTACCTGCACCACTCGCTACTGAATGGTCAACCATTATAAATGAGCTGCAGAATATAAACTTTATAAAAGTTTCCCGATTCATTGGCACTTATGCTAATTCAATTGTTGACATTCGTGGATTTAGTGACGCCAGCAAGGTAGCATATGCCGGTGTCGTCTATTTTCGTATCTTCCATCAAAATGGCTACGTTGAAGTTCAGCTAGTCACATCAAAAACAAGAGTAGCTCCCGTGAAACAATTGTCCATACCTCGGTTGGAATTGTTAGCTGCATTATTGGTCACTAATTTGATTCGCGTAGTAAAATCCGAAACACAGATGAGGGTACGAGAAGTGCATGCATGGTCAGACTCAACGATTGTGCTAGACTGGCTTTCTAGTCACCCAAGACGGTGGAGTACTTTCGTTGGGAACCGTGCTGCTGAGATTCTTGAATCAATTAAACCAACATCTTGGTATCATGTTGGATCTTCGGATAATCCTGCTGATTGTCCATCCAGGGGCATGACTCCAGACGAATTGCAAGGTCAGAAACTTTGGTGGACAGGTCCAGAATGAGTTGACTCATACAACGGGAGTTCTCATATGGGACGTGTGAAGAAGAGCGCGATACGGCATTTGCATTTAATTTGTGCCTTAGTAACTCATGGTTTCCCAATTTACTCAGGAGATTCTCAACATTTTCAAAATTACTGAGAATAACAAGTTTTATCTTTCGGTACGTCAATAATTTACGTCATAAACATATGTTCACGCGAGGTTCGTACTTGCTTAGAGAAGAAACATTAGACACATTAAACAAAATTTGCCGTTACGAACAAAACAAATTTTACGAACCAGAAATCGCGACGCTTCTCCAAAAAGACACACTCAAACCATCAAGTTCAATTAAGTCTCTCCATCCGTTCGTTGACAAACATGGAGTTCTTCGTGTTGGTTCAAGCCGTTGGGTACCTCTGTACTTTTTATGTCGCTATGTTAATTTCGTGAGTAATTGGTAACCAGCCTTAATTCAATCAATTTGTTTTCGATCAATACTAGTACTCTTACATTATATTGTCAAAATAAAAGATGAGAAAAATTATTGTTACACAGTTTGTTGATGAGATAACTCGTCAAAAATTGTTGAGGCAAAATAATAAAAGGGTCGATCATTGTAATTTGTGCGTGTTGTTTTTTTTGGTCAAGTTTTGAATGCCAAGTTCAGCGTTGTTTATATAAAAAATTGCTGTTCTAATACTCCACTGACGTTGCTCATTCTTGTGGACTACAAGTGCAAATAAAATCGAGACAGATCCAGCCATTACTCGGCGGAAATAGTGTGAGCCGTCCAGTATACATTTCCATGAGGTTTGGCGACGCATTATATAATATTTCAGGTAACTGGAATAAGACTCGAGAGATAAATCCAAAAAACAAACTATCGGCGCAATCTGAGCGTAGATTTTAAAGGACCCCACATAGTTGAAAACTTTGTGATATGGGATGCTAATATAGCATCGTATATTGATCCAACTTAAGTTTACATCACTTTATGATACAAGACTTGCTTCGAAGTCTGTTTAAATATTATTTGCATCAAATACGATATTTAGATTCATCAGCCAATATATTGAATAAAATTTAAGGCTAGCATTGGTTTTAGCTGTCTCAGTCAAAGTGGCGCCATTTATTGCTTGGTGTGGAAATATTAATAACTAAAAATCGCTGTTTATTTAATTAAAAAAACATTAAATCTTTCTTTTCCAAAATTTGCAAACATAATACACAATTGAATAAACATTAGTAAATTCCTATTTTAATTTAAAAACCAATTAAATCTTCCTTTTCCAAAATTTGCCATCGTCGCCTGTCAAGTGAGACAGCTAAAACCAATCCGTGCCTTTATACCTGTTATGAACTATAACAACAATAACATCAATAATAAAATATAGCACGTACAACATAAGTTAATGCACCAAAGACTATTAAAATTTGGTAAAATTCTTGGTCGAGGGAAAAGTCAACACTCTACAACAACAAAAAGAACGAAATATAAAAAATTTGCTGAAAGAACAAAAGGATCTGGGAGAACAGATCCAGACACTAATCACAAACCTTAAAAAGGATCCAGCTGCCAAAAAATCAAAGGCTCACCTGAGAAAAAGAAAAGAAGAAGTCGCAGATCTGTACAACAAATACAAAACAAACGACCAGATATTAATAAGCTACTCTGGCATAAACGATTTGCCTTACATAGAAGCTACGACGGTTCAAGATAACAACAATGATAAAAAAAAAAAGCTGTGGAGAAAACAGTTAATAAAAATAAACCACTTGCAAAGGCTCATCAGGCTTAATTAAAGATAGAAAAGAATCCGAATTTCTTACACAAAAAAATCAATCAGCTAAATAAGGCGATAGAGAAAATTGATGAGCTACACGAAGAGATCCTCCTAGAAACAATACAAGAGGATCTAGAAAATCAGGAATATTTTAACAACAACTACCATTTTGAAATTATCAGCCTTATTGAAGATTGTCCTGCTACGTTACAACAGGCAGAATCAACAACGCCCAGCAGACAAAAGAATACAGGTTAAAACAAATTGAGATACCAAAGTTTAACGAGGACTATCGAGAGTGAGTGGGTTTCCATGAGCTGTTCTCAAAATTAGTGAATCAAAACGTCAGATTAACTGATTCCCACAAAATGATGTACCTGAAAACACATTTGGAGGGAGTTGCGAGCAATGTCATCCAATATTTGCAGCCAACAGGAGACAACTATGAAAGTCCGATGGAAATACTAACTACCAGATATCATAATAAAAGGTTACTAGTAAACAATCAAACTAACGATATTCTCTCCCTACTAAATATACAACAAGAAACGGCATCTGCAAGTAGAACATTGCATGACATCGTCATTGCATGAGTCGACCATATCGGCGGTTAGTACCATATTTATCGAAGAAATTAAATAAAGAAACTCTCAAATCATATGAGATGTCGTTAAAAAATCTAAGAGAGCTTCAAACCACCGACGGATTTCTCAAATTTCTGGAACAAAGATATCCATGTCTAGAAACCTTACGATTGCCAAAATTACACCAGTAAATGATAGCCGTCACCACAACGAATATAAACAGCATACATTCAGCGCAATGACAATAAAAAATCAGTCATGTTTCTTGTGTTCAGACAATCATAATTTGAAATGCTGCCACAAGTTAAACAAAATGAGTCACATAGAACGGATGCAACTAGTCAACGGCATGATGAACTACTGGGCATAGTTTGCAACAATGTTCCAATCAAGCAAGATGTAAAGAATGCAAACTGATGAGACAAAACTTTTGGCAACCGCTCTTGTCAAAACCACAAGTTTCGATGGAAGGGAAGAGCTTTTAAAATTGCGAGTAGCAGGGACAGCAGAGACGCAACGATTTCAACAACAACGTCAAGCAACACTACCTACAGATTTGGGTGACCGCATGGTAACATGATGATGGCAAGAAATCTCGCCCCCCTCACAACCGCCGATGGAAAAAATGGTGGAGGGAATAATAATAGTTGTTTACAGCTTTTCAGAAAAAAGAGTTTATGTTGTCATTGTGTCTTCTTACAGTTGGAGCAGTAGACGAACTTTAAAATTGAATAAATTACTAAAAAATATATTACTAACAAATTTACTAACTATCAACTACTTAGGTGTCTGGAACCGGGTTTGAGTCTTTGTTGCTAACATTCCTTTCCCATCCCTCGATGTTGTTATATGTAAAAAAGGTGTAGGACGGCGGCCTGGCCAGGGGCGGATATCAAACTTCTTATTATTTAGACTTATGTGGTTAATCGATGTGGCGTCTTTCTTTACGGGGTGAATAATTGCTATGTTTTTAGGCTTCATGAAGGAAGAATGGTGTCGTATTGTGTGTGTGTAACATGGATAATAGTGTGGTGTGTGAGTGGGGGAGACTTGCTTAATTGCTTGATCGTACATCGCATTCAATCAATCAAATCAACAAGCTAATGTTTTAGTTCTGAATACTATCACTAAATCACTTCCTGACAAGAACTTATTGGGTTTAGATAGCGAACAAAAGGAAGTAATCCTAGCCGACCCTATAGACGATTTGAGGTTCGGATATCACTTGACAACAACAAACTCAGAGAAGTCGGAATAGGAAAATCAAAGGGCAAAGCAGCAGTTAGATTGCTTCAGACATAGAACAAGATTCAGGAAGGATGTAAACTTTAAGAAACAATATCACAAATTCATGAACGAATACATCCAACTAAACCATATGGAGCTCATTAAAAATGATTGTTTGACAGATGCTTCTTGTACTTACTACATGCCACACCATTCTGTCTGTCATTAAAGAAGATGGCACAACTACGAGATTGAGGGTAGTGTTTGATGCTTCCAGCAAAACAACAACAGACACATCATTAAATGAAATGATACATTTAGGTCTAACCTTACATTTAGGTATAACCTTACAAGACAACTTATCAGGAATATTGATCAGATGGAAAAAAAACATCGTTATATGATTGCAGCAGACGAGACATTAAGGAAACGTTCTGGCAAATTAAAATATGTAGCCCGCAAAGATCAAGATTTTCAACGAATACTCTGGTGGTTTGAAATAAATAAACCAATGAGCAGTTATAGATTAAAAACTATCACCTTGCAACTCATTGCAACAACTCAATTCTTTGAAAACGTTTTCTATGTGGATGCTCTTCTATCTGGAGCCAACACAATGGCAGAGACAGTAACTGCGCAAAAAGTGTTACTAAACCTTTTTTCCGGTTGAGGTTTTAAACTCGGGAAATGGTGCAGCAACGAAAAGGCTATATTAGAAGAATTTCCTGGAAACCTGAGAAAAACTGGACTTCACACAATATAATTTAATGATACAGTAAAATAACTTGAACTCCTCTGGAATTCTTCAACAGACACTTTTCAATTTAAAGTATTTTGCCAGAAGATAAAACAACAATATAGAGAGGAAATATAGAAGCTTCAAAGCTTTCCGACCCGCTAGCATGGTTAGCGTCAGTGGTGATCCAGGCAAAAATTTAATAATCGCACTTAGAGGAAATTAGAATACACCATTGGGTAAATTACACAAGCGGCACTGAAATTGAATTACATGATTTCTGTGACACTTCTACGCAAGCACATGCTGCAGTGGTATACGGTAAAATAAACAATATAATTACGTTAGTTACTGCCAAAATGAAGATTGAACCGTTAGATCAAATAATATCACTACTTAGATTAGAGCTAATGCCGAATTGCTACTTACTAAATTACTAAAACTTGTAGCACTTGCACTGAACATCAACAACAACATATAAAGATTTTGCTGGAGCAATTCCACAACTCGTTTAGGCGGGATAAGAGAAAACCACAACAAATCTTTAATAATTATGGATTGTTTTAAAAATTATTCTATCTCCGATCACAGAGATGCCCACAAGGTCTTGCCCATATTTTCGGATAAATTGGCCATGTGCCAGTCTACGTGGTCAACCTTATCCAATTGTGATGAACTATACTATACTTCATAGAATTTCAAATTTCTAATGATTTTGATGGTTTTAAAAATTGTTGTATCACCGATCACAGAGATGCCTACAAGGTCTTGCCCATATTTTCGGATAAATTGGCCATTTGCCAGTTTACGAGGTCAATTTAATTCAATTGTGATAAACTATACTATACTTCACAGAATTTAGAATTTCTAATAATTTTGATGGTTTTAAAAATTATTGTATCGCCGATCACAGAGATGTCCACAAGGTCTTGCCCATATTTTCGGATAAATTGGCCATGTGACAGTCTACGTGGCCAACCTTATTCAATTGTGATGAACTATACTATACTTCACAGAATTTCAAATTTCTAATAATTCTGATGGTTTTAAAATTGTTGTATCTCCGATCACAGAGATGTCATCAAAGCCTTGCCCATATTTTCGGATAAAATGGCCATTTGCCAGTTTACGTGGTCATTTGGTCAACCTTATCCAATTGTAATGAACTATACTATAATTCACAGAATATAGAATTTCTAATAAATTTAGTGGTTTTAAAAATTATTGTATCTCCGATCCCAGAGATGTCCACATAGTCATGCCCATATTTTCGGATAAATTGGCCATGTGCCAGTTTACGTGGTCAACCTTATTCAATTGTGATGAACTATACTATACATCACAGAATTTAGATTTTCTAATAATCTTGATAGTTTTAAAAATTGTTGTATCTTCGATCACAGTGATGTCCACAAGGTCTTGCCCATATTTTCGGATAAATTGGCCATATGCCAGTCTACGTGGTCAACCTTATCTAATTGTGATGAATTATACTATACTTTACATAATTTAGAATTTCTAATAATTTTGATGGTTTTAAAAATTGTTGTATCTTCGATCACAGAGACGTCCACAAGGTCTTGCCCATATTTTCGGATAAATTCGCCATATGTTAGTCTAGGTGGTCAACCTTATCTAATTGTGGTGTACTATACTATACTTTACATAATTTAGAATTTTTAATAATTTTGATGGTTTTAAAAATGGTTGTACTTTCGACCACAGAGATGCCCACAAGGTCTTGCCCATATTTTCAAATAAATTGGCCATTTGCCAGTTTACGTGGTCAACCTTATCCAATTGTGATGAACTATACTATACTTCATAGAATTTCAAATTTCTAATGATTTTGATGGTTTTAAAAATTGTTGTATCTCCGATCACAGAGATGCCCACAAGGTCTTGCCCATATTTTCGGATAAATTGGCCATGTGCCAGTCTACGTGGTCAACCTAATCCAATTGTAATGAACTATACTATACTTCATAGAATTTCAAATTTCTAATGATTTTGATGGTTTTAAAAATTATTGTATCTCCGATCACAGAGATGCCCACAAGGTCTTGCCCATATTTTCGGATAAATTGGCCATTTGCCAGTTTACGTGGTCAACCTTATCCAAAATTGTGATGAACTACACCATACTTCACAGAATTTAGAATTTCTAATAATTTTGATGGTTTTAAAAATTATTGTATCGCCGATCACAGAGATGGCCACAAGGTCTTGCCCATATTTTCCAATAAAAAGGCTATTTGCCAGTTTACGTGGTCAACCTTTCACAATTGTGATGAACTATACTATACTTCACAAAATTTAGAATTTCTAATAAATTTGGTGGTCTTAAAAATTATTGTATCTCCGATCACAGAAATGTCCACAAGGTCTTGCCCATATTTTCGGATAAATTGGCCATGTGCCAGTTTACGTGGTCAACCTTATCCAATTGTAATGAATTATACTATAATTCACAGAATTTAGAATTTCTAATAATCTTGATGGTTTTAAAAATTGTTGTATCTTCGATCACAGTGATGTCCACAAGGTTTTGCTCATATTTTCGGATAAATTGGCCATATGCCAGTCTACTTGGTCAACCTTATCCAATTGTGATGAACTATATTATACTTCACAGAATTTAGAATTTCTAATAAATTTAGTGGTTTTAAAAATTGTTGTATCTCCGATCACTGAGATGTCTACAAGGTCTTGCCCATATTTTCGGATAAATTGGCCATGTGCCAGTTTACGTGGCCAACCTTATCCAATTGTGATGAACTATACTATACTTTACATAATTTGGAATTTCTAATAATTTTGATGGTTTTAAAAATTGTTGTATTTTCGATCACAGAGACGTCCACAAAGTCTTGCCCATATTTTCGGATAAATTGGCCATGTATGAGTCTATGAACTATAATATACTTCACAGAATTTAGAATTTTTAATAATTTTGATGGTTTTAAAAATGGTTGTACCTCCGATCACAGAGATGTCCACAAGGTCTTGCCCATATTTTCGGATAAATTGGCCATATGGCAGTCTACGTGGTCAACCTTATCCAATTGTGATGAACTATACTAAATTTTACAGAGTTCAGTACTTTAAGTAAAATGACATAAAATCTGCCACATGGTGCATTGCATCGCAATTAACTGCGGTGTTCGACAAGGAGGATCCCTATCGTTGATACTCCTTAGTCTCATTATATCTGATATAGCAACGGAGTGTGTTGAAATTATTTTAATTTTTAATTTAATTGGTTTGGTGGGTTCGAAATTGTGTTGCGGAACGTAATGTCGCTTAGCGGTGAGGAGCCACAAGGTGCAGATACTTGGGATCTCTTTTACTTAATGATAATATTGTAGTGGAAGGTATTAAGAAGCGTCTTGCCGACAAAATGATATTCTAAAATAGTTTTTAGATAAAGTTCTTTAGTATGGCCAGTTGGAACGGGAATTACCGATTATTTCTTTACATATTTTCGATCTGCCTCAAAGTAGATAAACCTCGGCAGCTGCATAGTTTATGGAAATGCAACAGACAACAGCTTTTATGACATTGCCAGTTGATATTTTTGAGAATTTGGCAGCTGTTGAGGTTTCTTATATTGATAAATTTATTAATAATTAAAAAACTTGTATATTAAGTTAAATTAAGATATATTTAATATACATCTGCCGGGAAATTTAATCCTAATCAAAGGAAAATAAGAAAAAATGGGTAAGAGCACGTGCAGCATCAGTAAAACTTTTAAAGTTAGCGTAGGGTCCCAGAATTAGAAAAATCATTTTAGAATCTCATTTCCGTAGTTCATGTCAAATTTAATCCAAATCAGTTGTGGAATAGCTGAGTTCTAACCAAACATGCCATATTCCACAACTTAATCTAAAAATAATTTTAAGGTCCCATTTCCATCGCAAATGTCACTGAATTCGATTCCAAAATAGATAGGTTCCATCCTAGTTAGCCTTATTCCAGAACATCATCTAAAAATCATTTTAGAATCCCATTTCTAACGCACATATCACATTCAATCACAATCGGTTAAGGAATAGCTAAGTTCCATCCTAATTGGCTATATTCCAAACTTATTAAAAATTTTAAATTTTGTGAAGTATAGTATAGTTTATCACAATTGGATAAGATTGATCACATAGATTCACACATGACCAAGTTATCCGAAAATATGGGCAAGACTTGTGGACATCTCTTTGATCGGAGATACAACAATTTTTAAAACCATCCATAATTATTAAAGATTCTAAATTCGGCGAAATATAGGAGAGTTAATCACAATTGTATCAGGTTGGCCACGTAGAGTGTTATATGGCCAAGTTATCTGACAATATGGTCTATCCGAGGATATGTGCAATACCTTGTAGACATCTATGCGGTCGGCGATATAAAACTTTTAAAATAATCCAAAATTATTAAAAATTCCAAAAACTGTGATATATATTATAGTTCATCATAATTGGATCGGCTTGGTGAACCTTTCCAGGATCGACGCTAAATAATTATTTAAACTATCAAAAATCAGTCAACTTTTAAATTATCTGAAATATAGTAATGTTCAACACAATTAGATGCTTTTGGTTAACGAGATAAACAGATGGTCCAGCTATCTGAAAACGATGAAAATAATGAATGTGAATGTCTTCCTAAACTTTCCTAAAATCACAAAAACAACAAATTGTGAGAATGTATGAGTACTACGCATTAACGAATAAATTATTGTCATTATTACTCATTAAGTAAATGACAATAAAACTTTTGTATTGATACGTCTAAATATTATCTGTAATATTTTTTCAATATTCCATTATTAATTTCTGTATGATAATTTATGTTGATAAAAATACTAATGATCAAAACATACGTCGAATTTCCGAACGTTTTCCGATACTTAGAAACACCGCCCCAAAATCCTAAGTGTATTTTTGAGTAACTGTGAATGTAAACTAACAGAAAAACATCATCATTTGAAAAGTTATAGAGACTAAGGGTGTTTAGTATACAAAATCATATTACGGTTTCGGTATATGTCTTACGTAAATTTCCCAAACATTTTCCGCAACTTAGAAAAACCGGCCAAAAATACTAAGTATATTTTTGAGTATATGGAGAAACCTCATTTGTATGTTTGAAGAGTAATACATTGGTATAACTCTTGCCCCTTGGGCTAAAATTACGGGAGGGGGGAATGATATTTCTTTTTTTTTCAGTAGATATGTTATGAGGGATTGGCCTCTTTATTTTTCTGATTTACCAAATCGAAAATATTGGTATTGCCATGAACAATTAATAAATTTGTCTATAAAAAAGCCGAAAAAAACAATTGATTTACACACAGACAAATTAAACTCTTAAGAAGAAATGTGTCCGCCAGGTGGCCACCTCTAGCAATGATGTAAATTTCGGTTTATTTTTGAGCATTTTTATGGCATGGCGGCAGTATTTTGGTCGAAATGTTGGCAACTTAACCCACAAAAAGTGTGGTGGTGTCAAATTGGGCTATGTAAGTGGCCATAATGTCGCCGTACGTTGATATGACACTTCCACGAAACATTTGTTGCAAAATGGTCATTGTTTGACCGAATGTATAGCGTGTTCCCGTTGCGGTCCTGCTTAAATTAAAGGCCTCGAATACCAAGTTCGCCCACTTCTTGTATCAAAAAATTCGCGTAACATCACGTTGTCTCTCTAGCGATTATCATTGACAGTAACAGCCTTCCCTTCGTTAAATACAAAAAAGTACTCTCTAATGATTCGTTTCGAGCAAATCTCACACCAGAATTACTTTTTTATCGAATTGAATTTTCTCGTGAATAATTCGAGGTTTTTCGGATACCTAGTAAAGACTGTTTTGCTTATTTTGCACTGCAATTGAACAATAGTGCGGTTCATTGGTCATGATAATTTTCAACCAAAAGTTTGGTTCGATTTAATTGGCGAGGGTAATTGGCATTAAATTGTATGTTAATATAATTTTGTTCAAAATTCGACGCAAAGGGGTGCGATTACATACCAATTGTGGTGCACGTTTTCTTGTTGATGTTCCCGCGTTTTCATTGACATCGTCACACACAATATCAATATTCTCGCTTGATAAACGTCTCGTTCTCTTCTAGGCGTCTTTAGACAACGACATTTTAATCGAAATGCTCTTTGAGAGCAACCAACTGAAGATTTATTTTCATAAAACAGTTTAAGCATTTCTGCTCGTTGGCCGATTTTTCTAAGTTGCGGAAAATGCTTGGGAAATTTAAGTAAAACATAAACGGAAACTGTAAATGATTTTGTTGAAACACCCTTAGTCAACTTAGAATGTTCTGAAACACCCTTAGTCTCTATAACTTTTCAAATGAGCGAGCGGATTTTAAACATTTACCTTACTTGGCAATTTGTACCCTGCCGAGCGAGTTCATCTACCCTTTCTTTCCTCGCAACGCTGAAGTGCCCTGCCATCTACGTTAAGTGAATGTTAAACTGATCTGCCGTCTCATTAAGAGATGAGGAACTGCTCAGGGTTACCTTCGACGTAAGAAAATAAGGTTATAGATTGTCCGTAAAAATGCGGATATCCCTTACAGATACTACATTATATCTCAACCAATCCTCGGCCTCAATTATCGCCATTAATTCAGCCTGAAAAATGCTGCAATAATCTTGTAGACGAAACGGGAGGTTCACATTTAGTTTCTCTAAGTTTTTATCAGCAAATTTTGGTTAGCCTTACTATTTAAGGCTGGCCACCAAACAACAATCCCATATAAAAGTATGGGCCATATCATTGAAGCATAGAGCCAGTATAAGATATGGGGTTCAAGACCAAAGGTGTATAGCGCTATAAGCGCTTCATTTCATATAATTTAAATTCCAATTGGAAAAATAGCCAATTTAACAGTGTAATTTTTTGTTATTTTTTTAGCATAAACTTCACACTCATCATCCCTGCTTAGGACTCTATATTTTGTAAATCAAGCTTATGTAGCAATGTATTGCAGTTATACCAATTAGCATGTTATTATAAAATTTGTCCATTTTACCTTTACAAAATTTACCAAAATGAAGGATAACTGAAATGTCAAACAACTGAAAGGTAATAAAATCTTAATAGAATTAACAATAATATAATTAATTAAAGCTTAATATAGAACATATATGTTGTCGTCGTATAAGTTGGTTTCGGCTTTATAACCTTATTACCTTTCGCCACGTATTTTTGTTTTTGGACCTAATTCAATTGTGGGCAATATTTATTCCATCCCGTAAAATAGCAATAAATGTATGCAGCATCTTAATTCCTGTTTATAAAATCCTTTTAACAATGGCTTATTAATAATAGAGTTGTTCCTATTTCCTGATTATATTAAGGTCAGTTCGCACCTATCTACAATTAACATTCGTCATATAACGATACGTTACATAACAATTTTGGCCTCAATCAGTTGCGTCGATCCACTAAACTAAATTTTCAAAATATTATCAATATTGAATTTTAATGACTTTTTTTCGTTGTTTTCTTTTGTTAAAAACGGTTGTGTGTAATTTTATACAATCGAAAGTGAAATGTGAAATTTATACAAAAAAAAAAAAAAAAAAAACACAAAAAACATCATCATCATCGTGCCATTACATAACGTCTTTCAAATGTGACACAAAAACAAAACAACAAAATTGACATTAAAATAATTTAACAAAAACGGAAATCAAAATAACCAACACGCACACACAAACGTACACATTTACTCGTGTACATCAAATTAATAAACAATTTTCGGTTGTCTGTTTTGGAAAGCCCAAGACAACTTTTTTCGTTTTTTTTTTTCTTCATTTCTTCAAATGAAAGTGAAATTTAAACATTTTTCTTACTTTACTTCATCATACACAAATTATTAAATAAATAAAATAATAAAAAGCAAAAAGCTTTAAAATACGAGTATGTACAGTAGAAAAAATTGAAAGTGAAATTACTTAAAGAAAATTGCGTCAATTCATGCGGTTTAAAACTAAAAGTAAAGAAATAACACAACATTAAAGGTAATTTTCTAATATGAATTTAATTGGCTTTTGTTGCTGTTATTATTGTTGTTTGTACGGTACTAGCTGCTGCGCTTACATTTGATAAAGAAAATAG
This sequence comes from Tipula vernalis, assembly GCA_958295665.1. Lineage (NCBI taxonomy): Eukaryota > Metazoa > Arthropoda > Insecta > Diptera > Tipulidae > Tipula > Tipula vernalis. Next base: position 269,380,543 of record OY282559.1, read on the forward strand.
TTTATAAGTAAAGTAGAAAATAAAATTAATTTTTAACGCTAAAGAAATACAATAAACTTACAAGCTCTAGAATAACTTTAACACATATAAAAAATGGAATTTTTTTTTGTTATTAAATTTGTTAATAATAAATAATTTGTAGTTATTGTTGTTGGTTTGTTTCTATTTAAGTGATTTTGAAAGCGAATGATATTTTATTTTATTGTTGTTGCTATTGATTACATTTTTTTTTCTAATTCTGTCACTAGCTATTATTTGGCTTATCATTGTTCGAATTGCACGCGTTTTTAGTATTTTAAAACGATGGAAAGGTCAATGGCAAAAGCAAGAAATTTTTGGTTTTTTTTTGGCAATTTAAATAGGATTGGTCAAATTTTGGGTTGAGAAAAGAAAATATTCGCGATTCATTCAGTGTATTCAAATTAGGTAATTTGCATGCATGGATTTGCATTTTAAGTGTAGCTCCTACGCTTTCTCAAATTGGCTTTTGTCATTTATTCCGAAATTATTAAAATTATAATTTGTAATTGATTCCACCCCGTATTGTGTTTTAGATTTTTATAACCGCTCCGCACCTAATTGGTTAATTTATTTATATAATTCATTTTGAAATGCTATAATCCCTTTTAATAATTTGTCAAGATTAGATGGTACGTTGCATAGTAATTTTGTGTTTTTGAATTTACGTCAGATTTAATCAATTTAGAGAGTGTTGATACCTGCATGCCAGACACTGTAAGTGACGTCTCCTCTGCACATCTCAACATTTTTTTTTTTTTTAAATGTTGCCAATGGCTTTATTCTTGAATCTTTCTACATAAGAAACTCACCTCTTACAAAGTTCCAAATTATAATTTTAGTATCTAATTCATTTACTAACTTAACAATGTATGGTAACCTATCTAAACTACAAAATATCAATTATATTTCATTTATGTATTTGATATGTAGTGGCTCGCTCATTTGTTCATATATTCACACATTATATAAAAACATTCATCATTCAATTATTAAATTCACTCACCACCACAATCAACAAGATTACTCTCAGAAGAACACAATCAGAACCAAAGGAAAGCACCCATAAAATACCAATCGCACCAACGCAACACACTTCACACAATTAAAACAACTTTTCTTTTTTGACTGTCAAAAAATGTTACCCGCAAAAAATATACACTTGGTTTTCTTTCTAAAAGCAAAAAACGGAAAAAATTTGGTTAGTGAACGAAAACGCAACATAAAAAATTTAAGTTTAGCAAACGGCCATGTTGGTTGGATTTTAATAATAATAAATTGCGTGCGCGAATATTCACGGTGGTAAATTATACAATATCATTACTTGTATTGTCTAAAAGTTATATTAAGTTTGTGAACAAAATAAACCCGCATTGTGCGAATTTGAGGATTACAAAATCGGGCGTTGTTTCAATTTTAAATCAACGACTCGATAAGTGGTGACCGTCCGACTAAAAGGACACAATAAAAACATCAGGGGACCATCTGCAGGAGCAGAAACTGACAAAATACGTGGCGAAGGCCCACATTACTACATATTTTGTGAAAAACTGGTGAAATCTTGCTGCGAATTTTCGTATCAAGATAAGAGGTACCTTATCCAGTACAGATCTCAACAAACAATAATAACGGGAGCCCATATATATCTAATATGAGTATATATAGCCTATATATTCAAGAAGTGCAACTATAATTACATAACCTGTATACATAAAAAAAAATCGGCATTAAAATTTCATCAGCATCTTGTTGACAAGCAACAACAACTGCAGCAAAGAAAAAAAACAACAGCATCAACTACAAAATAATAACGGGAACACAGCGAAGGATCCATACAAACACAAAAACCAAATCAGATGAGTTTTATTGTTTTTATACATTTTACATATATACAACATTTTTTTAATCAACTCAATTTAATTAATTTATATTTCCAAAATTAACTTACATATTTATTTATTTTGTTTCTCTTCGAATTCACTTTTTTTCTTACATAATTCTGTAATTATTATTTTTAATTTATTTAATTTCTCTAAAACTGGAAATTCTTTACCACTGCGACGGTTACATTCTCCGCATATTAAAATTTATTTATTTATTTTTTTTTTCTCGCTATAAATTTTTTTGGCGTTGTTTTCCCACATAAGGACGTGATTTTCGTTCGATCTACGAAACATTTTTTTTATAATTTCGTTTCCAGACATTATAATTTTTTTCATTTTTTATCATTTACTACGTTTTTTTTTGTCTCAATATAAACGAGCCCCCCCCCCCCCAATACGAGGTGACACGCCCGTCCTGTAATTCGGGGGTATCTCGTAAGCTAACAAGTGCCACGCATTTTTCATACAAGGTAACCATCCCTCATTAATTTCTATTCTATTCTAATTTTTGAATTTTATTTTGCGATTTCTTAAATTCCGTATTTTGACAAAATGGCAGACGAGACAGAAGCTGGCAGTTCCGCAACAAGCGAAACTAATATTTCAAAAGACGTGCATATGAATCATGACGAACAAGCCGGTCCACCAGAAATGTCAATGCTGGTAAAACTTCAGCCGTTCTGGGCGGACAAGCCAATAAACTGGTTTAACGCGGCAGAAATCATGTTCGATATACAAAACGTAAAAAGCGACAAAATGAAGTTTGTGCACGTCTTGTCTGCCCTATCTCCCACCACGAGCGATGTGATTGCAGATATCCTCGCGGCTCCACCTCAGACGAACAGGTATCTGACTATTAAGCAAGTATTGATAGAACGGCTATCACCGCCAGGTGAGCGATAATTAGAAGCGCTCCTGAGTGGTCAAGACATGGGAGATAGGCGCCCGATTGAAATGCTAAGACAAATAAAAACATTAGCCGGCAGCAAATTCACACAACAGATAATAAGGTCATTATGGATCCGAAGATTGCCCGAGATCATCAAGATTGCGATGGTAGCTCAACAGGACGCTACCCCACTTGATGATCTCGCACGTACACCCGACAAGATGTACGAGGCAATCGGGGCTAAACAACAAATATCGGCATTCAGGCAACCTTTCAGCTCGACGGTGCGAAGACCCCCGGGCCAAGATGAACAACGACCCACCGCAAGCTCAAATACACTCGAGGACTGACTCACTCGGCTCGAGTCTAAACTGAATAACCTGCTCAACGCGAACAGGAGCCGATCACGCGAAAGACAAGCCTTATCACCATACAGAGGCCGTCGAATTCGCTCACAAACACGCAGCCCCAGCACACACAGCCAACATGGTATGTGCTGGTACCACTACAAGCATGGTAGCGCGGCACGGAAATGTTTAGCTCCCTGCAAATTCGGCCCAAGCTCAAGTAAATCCATGAACAACATGGAGGTGGACAACACAAATCAAAAAAACGAATAAACCACCGGGTCGAGACGGCAACGCACAACACCCACAAAACAAGCCGTCTATTCATATATGACATAGCAAACCACCTGACTTTCCTTATAGATACTGGCGCTGACCTTTCGGTTATTCCAGTAAAATATTATTTGAACTCACTCTTTCATAATAAATCAAATGATCTAGTTCTTTCGGCCGCCAATGGCTCAATTATCAATACCTACGGCACCAAGTTGCTACAGGTTAAAATCGGACTCAAACGAACCTTCACCCATGCCTTTATCATAGCTACGGTGAATCGTCTGATCATTGGCGCCGATTTTCTAAGCAAATTCGGACTTCTGCCCGTGTCAAGACCACGCAGGCTAGATCCCGTCCGTCACAAAGCCGCTTTTACAGAATTCCAGCACATGGTGGAATTAGGAATTTGAAGGCCATCTGCATCTTCCGTCTCTTGTCCACTTCACATGGTGAGAAAAAAGATCAAGATTGGAGACCATGTTGAGATTATCGCAGGCTAAATATGGTCACAACACCTGACCGATACCCGATACCTCACATTCAAAGCTTTTCCATGCACTTACATGGATGTACAATATTCTCCAAAACTTATTTGGTCAGAGCATACCACTTAATTCCCGTCGCACCTGAAGACGTTCATAAATCGGCAATCAAACACCATTTGGCCTCTTCGAATTCACCCGAATGCCATTTGGTCTTCGCAATGCCGCGCAAACGTTTCAGCGTTTTATCAACGAAGTCGTTCACGATCTTGATTTCGTTTTCGTTTACATTGACGATATTCTTGTGGCTTCACAAACTGAGGAGCAACACAAAAAGCACCTGGAAAAGCTTTTCGACAAACTAACGCAGTTTGACGTGCACATCAAGAGTACAAAATGCGTCTTTGGCGCAACCTCTCTTGATTTCCTCAGCCACAAGATTACCCCTAATGGTATTCTGCCGTCTGAAGAACGAATTAACGCCATTAGGGAATTCCCAGCTCCAACCTCAATCAAACACATTCAGCGTTTTGTCGGTATGGTAAATTACTACCACCGATTTATACCAAAACTCGCTGAAACACTCGCTCCAATTCACACACACACTTAGCAGACTTACTCAGAAAGCCTTAGACACCCAAGAACTTTTCTTGGCCCCACGAATGTCAACATGCATTCTCGTCGATTAAAACTGAATTAGCGAAAACAACACTTCTGGCACATCCACTGAGTGACTCAAAGTTCAGCTTAACAACGGACGCATCAAACACTGCTGTCGGTGCTGTACTGCAACAGTACAATAAGAAGTGTTGGGAGCCCTTGAGATTTTTCTCAAAGAAACTCTCGGATGCAGAAAAGAAATATTCTGCATTCGATCGGGAATTACTCGTAATCTATCTGGCAGTCAAACACTTCAGATATTTTGTTGAGGGTCGGGACTTCACCATTTATACCGACCACAAGCCTCTGACTAGAGCAATTCACTCACAAACTGAACGTAATCCAAGGCAATCACGTCACTTAGATTACATCAGTCAATTTACAACGGACATCCAACATGTTCACGGACATGAAAACGTTGTCGCGGACACACTATCCCGCACAGCTGACAACGAAACGGCCGCAGTCGAAACTCAAATCGACTTACAAAAAATTGCAACCACACAAAAGGCTGACTTAGAACTTCAGAATTTATTTTCTGGTTCCGGACGTAATACTAGTTCATCAATGAAACTAAAGCTTTTCAAATTACCTGGCCTCGAAATCATCTGCTAAACGTCCACTGGGAACAATCGCCCATACGTCGTAAATTGATCACTACTCGTTATTTTTGGCCCAGTATAAACAAAGATGTAGGCCAATGGGCCCAGTCTTGCTTATCCTGCCAACGTGCCAAAGTTCAAAGATACACAAAATCACCCCATGGACAATTCGAGATTCCACCTGGTCGATTTGAACACATCCATTTACATAGATATCGTAGGTCCACTTCCTCCATCTAATGGATATTCATACTTGCTCACCTGTGTCGAACGCTTCACTCTTTGGCCCGAAGCTTATTGCATGACAAACATGTCAGCTGCAACCATTGCCACCACATTTGTCAACAATTACGTGTCACGATTCGGCGTGTCCCTACAGAACACAACTGATCAGGGAACACAATTCGAGTCAAAACTTTTCACAGAGTTAACAAAACTCCTCGGATCTCATCGTATACGTACAACGGCTTATCATTCACAAGCCAATGGCATGGTCGAACGCTTCAATCGGCAACTCAAAGCCGCACTCATGGCCAGAAGCAATACAATGCATTGGAGTTCGGAAATACCAATCGTTCTACTTGGAATCCGAGCAACGGTGAAAGAAGATCTTAAGTGCTCACCAGCCGAAATGGTTTACGGACAAACTATTAAGCTACCCGGTGAGTTCTTTGTCGAAAATCCTCTTTCACCGTTACCAACTAGCGACACAGTCGTCGACCAACTGCGACAAACCATGCAAAACCTTGTACCAAACTCAACTCGTCAAACCAAACAAGATGACGTCTTTGTTCCAAAATCACTTAACAATTGCGATTTTGTTTTCATCAGAACAGACAAGGTTCGCACGGGATTATCTCCTCCCTATGCAGGTCCATATCAAGTTATACGCCGACTACGCAAACATTTCGTCGTATCGATTAATGGAAAAAACCATAACATTTCAATCGATCAACTCAAACCAGCTTACTGAATCCTAAGTTCGGCTGATCAAATATCAAGCCATCGAACACAAAAAACCGTCCGTATTGCATCTACTCATACAATTATTCCTTAGGGGGGGGGGGAATCATTCGTGGGGGAGTCCTGTAGTGGCTCGCTCATTTATTCATATATTCACACATTATATAAAAACATTCATCATTCAATTATTAAATTCACTCACCACCACAATCAACAAGATTACTCTCAGAAGAACACAATCAGAACCAAAGGAAAGCACCCATAAAATACCAATCGCACCAACGCAACACACTTCACACAATTAAAACAACTTTTCTTTTTTGACTGTCAAAAAATCTTACCCGCAAAAAATATACACTTGGTTTTTCTCTCTAAAAGCAAAAAACGGAAAAAATTTGGTTAGTGAACGAAAACGCAACATAAAAAATTTAAGTTTAGCAAACGGCCATATTGGTTGGATTTTAATAATAATAAATTGCGTGCGCGAATATTCACGGTGGTAAATTATACAATATCACTACTTATCTTGCCTAAAAGTTATATTAAGTTTGTGAACAAAATAAACCCGCATTGTGCGAATTTGAGAATTTTGAATTCCTTATCTGCAAATCAAAAATTATAAATCGAGTTTAATTGGGATTCTACGTACTCTATTCGACCTTCTAACTGCCGGATATTCTATTTTTGGCAGAGCCGATAGCTTGTCATTTTCAGTCGAGGAACTGTCAGCCACGACTGATGGTGTTCTCGCAATAACCTCAACGTCGCCATGTGTCGCAATAGGAGCGTCCTTATCGCTTATCCTCTGTGGTGGTACCACTGTAATATCACTCGGACCGGAAACTTCATTACTCATTTCCTTATTGCTCTGTTTACCAATATTTGAGTTCCTATCTAAATCATTGTCGAGACCCACTCCACTATCATACACATCAGGACCTATTTTACGCATTGGATCTATATGGCGCGTACAGAGTCGCCCACCGTCCAACTTAATGCTATAATGCAATTTCCCCAATCTTGCCGCACTGCTACTCTGTCCCCCAACCGGAACTCTCTAACTTTTATGGAATCTGAGATATCGTCCCTCCTTTGAGAATCCCTTGGTACAATTAAATCCATTCTTGACCTAATTTGACGGCTGAAAACCATCATGGATGGAGATTTTCCAGTTGTTGGGTGTATCATCTTCCGATATGTGAGCAAAATGTTACAAATTTCCTTTTGCAAATTGTCATTATCGCATTTCAAAATTTTTAATTTGTTCTTAATTGTCTCTACGTATCGCTCAGCCTATCCGTTGGTAGCAGGATGATAAGGTGCTCCCATTTTATGAGTCACACCATTTATTTTTAAGAAATTCTCGAACTCTGCAGAAGTCAACTGTGTACCTCTATCACTAACTAGTACCATCGGTATACCGAAAGTTAAGAAAATCTCTCTTAAAACTTCAATCGTTGTTCCTGCTGTAATGTTTTGTAGAACACGAACTTCGGGCCATTTTGAGTATGCATCCACATAAACTAGGAAATACACTCCGCTAAATGGGCCTGCGAAATCTATGTGTACCCTTTGAAAAGGTTCAGTAGCACGTTCCCAGCAATGTTTGGAGACTACAGTAGGATTTGGCCTAACCATCTGACAACCTGTGCAATTCCTCACAATTTTCTCAATGTCACGATCTATGTTCTCCCACCAACAATATCCGCGTGCGAATGATTTGATCTGTATAACCCCAAAATGTGTGGAGTGTAATTCATCCAGGATTCGTTTTCGCAGTACTGTAGGTATATAAACGCGAATTACACGCAATAAACAACCCCCTTGAATACTAAATTCTAGTTGGTCAATATTAAATCTGTCATAAGGTTCTACCAAACGTCCATTTTTCAACCCCTGTAATAAATTTTGTTCAACCTTTTATCTTCCGCTGTGGCAGCGGCCAACTCTGGTACTGTAACAGGCAAGGTTTCCATCATATTGACCTCCACTATGTCAATTTCTTCCATTTTATTATCTCTCGCCCCCTGGCAACCGAGACATAGCGTCTGCGTTTCCATGCCATTTCGTATTTCGATAGCATATTTCGTAATTAAATGACTGTAAAAAAATGCGTAATGTTGCATTCGCATCGCAGACATCGTTTGTAACCCTTTATGTGGCGAAAATATTTGCAGAAGAGGCTTATTATCTGTTATGAGTGTAAATTTCCAAGAATAGAGGAATTGGTAAAACTTTCGTATTCCGAAAATAATTGCGAAAGCCTCTTTATCTATTTGTGAATATCTCTGCTGCGTCGCATTTAATGTTTTTGAGGCATACGACCAATATGTTCAGAACCGTCTAGACATAGGTGACTCACACTGCCCCCACTCCGTAATGCGACGCATCAGTTGCCAGTATCAAAGGCAGCCTAGGATCATAATGCACCAAAAAACCTTCGGACTGCATTTCGTTTTTAACCCGTGTGAAAGCCCACACTTCACAGTGGTTGCTCCACTGAAATGGAACCTCCTTTTTGAGCAAGTTATTAATCGGGTACAATAAGGTACTCGAATTTTTAAGGAATCGGCCGTAATAATTAACAAGTCCCACAAATGCACGGATTTGCTCTTGGTTTTGGGGTCTTGGCATATCTTGAATTGCCTCAATTTTATTTTTCATTTTTGAATGCCTTTACGGTCGATAATATAGCCACAATACTCGATCCTTTCTGAAAGGAATTCCAACTTCTCAACGTTAACTCTCATATTGTAACTACTCAATCGCTTAAGTACCTCCTCAAGCCGCATGAGGTGTCTATGGTCATCTTGACCGGTAATTTTGATATCATCCAATAAAACTGAGACACCCGGAATGTCTTGTAGTATCTGTTTGATATGTCTTTGCCAAATAGCTGGAGCTGAGGCCACCCCATACATCAACCGTGTAGGTTGGTACAGCCCTTTAGGCGTATTTAGGGTTAAAATTTCTCTTTCTTCGGCACTAACTTCGAGTTGTAAATAAGCCTTGGTCAAATCAATTTTTGTGAACTTGTCTCCTCCGGCCATTGAGGCAAACAACTCAAGGCTTTAATCCAAAGCTTAGGTCGCAACTCCACCGACTTCTTTTTTTTATGTTACAAATATCTAATCTACCCTGGGGGTGCAAATTATAATTACCCTCTACTTTTAAATTCTGATCTGAAGGATCTAAAATATTAATTTAATTTGAATTCAATTTGTCTTGCTTATTTTCAACATTAGTATCTAAATTTGTATTAAAATTCATACCAGAAGTGCCTCCGTAGTTATTGTCCCCATCATTATGTGTTGCCTTGTCCAAATCGGTAGTTTAATCATTTTTATCTGTAATATTAGATTTCGTCTATTTCGATATCGTCTTCATCCTTTTCCTCCACTAAAACTGTTTTTCCTGGGAGGTGTCGTGACATCTAATGTATTAGAAACATGACAATATACATATATCGAAATAAATTTACAGGTTCATCAGTTCGAGTGGCCAATTTGTTGGTATGTGCTTCTAGTTTTGAGTAATATTTCGAACTGAATTCTTTAATTGTTTCTTTAACGGTTTTAATCCCAAGGTCGTGATGTATATTACTATTTCGAAGGTACCCAGGAGCATTGGTAATATCGCGAAGTATTTTCGCTTGGGTTCGTTGCAGGAATTCTCTGTTTGAAGCGCTGGTGGATCCCCATAACTGAATACCATATGTCCATATGGGTTTGATTATCGCTTTGTACAGTAAAACTTTATTGGCTAATGACAACTGAGATTTTCTTCCCATCAGCCAATATATTTTGGAAAATGTATTTTTCGACGTTAACCTTCTATCCAGATGCAAACCTAAGTATTTTACCTTCGTTTGCTGAGGAATATTTTTATCGTTTAATTTCACTGGTGGGCAGGTGCGTTTGTTTAGCGTGAATGTGACCTGAGTAGCTTTGAGATTGTGGGCAGCATGCTTATTGGGCGATATGATGACATTTGCGTTTCATTTTTCCCTGGCTTATGTATCATTGTGATCAAATATATCTTCCATTTTTGAGGAATATAACCGGTTCGCATGATCGCGTTGAATACAAATGTTATTAGTTTTATGCATGTATCTGGCAATTCCCTTATCATTTTTCCAGTAATGAGATCATGTCCTGGTGCCTTTTTCGGGCTTATGCAAGTTTTAATTGTATTCTTAACTTTCTTTCAATTATACTTTATAGGTTTGTAGGATAAACCATCATCCGTTGGCTGGGGTAGCACAAAATAACTATCTTCTTCGTGTGGGACGAATACTGTTGCTAGATGAAAGCATTGGCTTTTACTTCATCACTTCTCGCCCAATTTCCAGTTGGTAGTCTAATCGGTGGATTCGAATTTGTTGGCCTTTTTAAGTTTTTTGTTGCCTTCCACAAGGAATAATCTGTCCTCTCGGTTGCCGAGAGATCACTTAAATAGTTCTTTATGCGCTGGTTTCCTTCTTCCCGCAAAACAAATCTTAGGGCCTTAATAGCTCGATTCAATTTCCGTTTCAATAACGGTGATTTTGCTTACTGCCATTGACGACGAATTTGTCAGAACTGCTTATGCCGGGTGTAGCCCTTTCAGCGGATAATGTCATGACATGTTTAAGATTTTCTGCCGCCGCATCAATATCAGCTGGTGTGATCAGAGGAATATTAAGTAGACACTTGGGTTCGACTAGCCTTCTATATTGATCCCAATTAGTTTGCTTGTTTATAAGACGGTTCGGCATTTCGTCCCTCCTCACTGTTACTATTACCGGCGAATGATCAGAAGACAGATCATAGCAAGTGGCCTTAGTATATGTACGTGGAATGCCCTTAGTTATACAAAAGTCAATTAAATCAGGAATTTTTTTTCTATCCGTGGGCCAGTATGTTGGGTTACCGGCAGATAAATAATCCAGGGACTATTCCTCTATAGCATCCTAAAGTTGTTTGCCTTTTGGCGATGTTAATCTGGAACCCCAATGAGTACGTTTAGCATTGTAATCACCCCCCGCAAGAAATTTATTATCCAGCTGGCTGAAATAATCCAAAAACTGCTGTTTTTTTATATCATGTTTTCTAGGACAGTACACTGCCGATATGAAACAGTTTCCAGACCACTCCTGCAGACAGATGCTCGTTGATTGTATATGATCTTTCTTATATTTCGTAAGTTCGTAGTGTTTTAATCTTCGCTTAATCAATACAGCAGTGCCTCTATGTGCTTTAACATCTGGGTGCTTGGTGTCGTAAATAGAGTACCCATTAATTTTTTATTTAATTTTAAAAACTTAGAGTTTATTTTAAATTCTTTCTTTATTTTTTGTGAATTTTTATTTTTTACAAAAACAACTAGTTTCGAGCAGATCTGCTCATCATCAGGTTAATTTAAAACTAAACATGAATTATAAAGTTTAAAAATTTGGACCAAATATTTTCGTCTGCATAAAAATTAAAATTATTAACTACATGAACATTCTTGATGTACATATTTTATATACAAACACAGTTGTGGTTATATACTAATTATATAATCATAAATGTCGTTGCGCTTTATTTTGTCGTTAAGCAAGTCGTCGTTGTTTCTGTGTTTGTATATTTCTATCTCTTCATACCTATCCATCGTGCTGCTTTTATTAATTCGATGCAATACAGATAGATTGCTGTCAAAATTAGTGAATGTGTGATTTTCGTTTTTTATGTGCAGTGCATAATTCGATTTGATAGATGTTGTTGGTTTTTTAATTTCTTGTATGTGTTCTTGGAATCTTGTCTTAAAACTTCTCCCAGTTTGGCCGACATAAAATTTTGAACAATCGTTACATATTATTTTGTAAATTCCGGAATCATCTGTTTGTTTTGGTTTTTCTTTCAGTTTTTGGAGCATTTTGTTGTTGGTTATGAATGCTACAGTGTAACCATATTGATGAAATAATTTTTGTGTTATTTTGCTGTGTAGATGATTGTAATTCAGTGATATGTATTTCTTTATTTCTGTGGATTGCGTTGTTAGTGTGGTCAAATTTGATCGTTCTATTTTGTTTATTAATTTTTGATTCATGTTTCTTATTATGTTTTGGTTGAATCCATTCTTCTCAGCTATGTGTTTTATTGTGTTTAATTCTTTGAGGTAGTTCTCTTCTGTCATTGGGGTGTTGTTCAGTCTGTTGATCATGTGTGTGTATGCGGCATATTTGTGTTTTATCGGATGATTTGAACTTCTATTAATTGTATGATCTGTATGTGTTGGTTTTCGAAATATGTTGAAATCATGTTTATGTTCTATGTTTGTGATTGATAAATCTAAGAAGTGTATTTGTTTATCAATTTCTGTTTCAAGTGTAAATTGCAATTGTGGATGAATGCTATTGGTGTAATTCTTTAGTTGTGTTAACTGTCGTTGTGTGCCGACGCCGTTTGCATTCCATATGGCTATTTTGATTATGGTCATTTTTGGCTTTTTACGACTATCTGCATCATGGTTCTCTCCATCATCCCAAGAAAATACCAAAATCTATTTGTTGTACCGTTTACCCCATATACATATATCGTTTCCAGAGTATTTTTAACCACAAAAAAGAAGGATTCCGTAGTCCAAATTTACTTGTGACACTTCAGCAACCAAAAAAAAACCCAACATTAGGTCAAAGTGGCCAAAAAAATGCCAAAGTAATTTACCTTTCTATTTTGGTTACTAATAACTTTTGACTAAACCATTGTTAGAAAGTCAGACAAAGAAACTCATACTAAAACCCAGAAACACAACTTACATTGAAACTCAGACAATCAAACTGTTACTCAAACCGAGACGTAAAGCTCGCATTTGAACTATGACAAACAAACTGAAATTCAGAGAGTATAAGTTACAAGTAGAAGACAAATTCGTGGCTTATGTGACTGAAACAAAGTTACTGACAATAGGCAAGTGAAACTTAACTAAGAAAGTTTAGCTGAAACGAGTTCCTCTGACCTTGCTGCAGGTTGAATTTGTCTGCTCAAGCTTGAGTTACAGTTTCTTGCTTTTCTTCAACTTTTTGTTCATTGACCTTTCACGAGCGTTCAAGTAAAGTTTTATTGTTGTCATTAATGACCTATTAAGTGGATTTATATGTCTTTTCCTCAGATTTGTTTATTCATCTCTCTTGAGCATCAAACTATAGTCTGCTAACATGTTAACATGCCACCTTCCCTGATACTCCTTTCCATTTCCCTTAAATCCTGGGAAGTGGAATCCAAAAAATGGAGGTTTAAGTTCATAAGTTTACACAAACTTCTCTAAAACTGAGCCAGGCAGCTTTCTCATATTTTTGCATGGTTTTAATACAATTTTTGTCTTGAAATAGTTTTCGTATTTGAGGTCCGTTAAAAATACCTTCTTTAATTTTGAGCAATTTTGACACAAAATTGGGGTTTTGTGAAAAACTGGTGGGTGATGGAGCAAAACGGATACCGGATTCATATTCAATGCATCAAAATAAATAATAATTGACATGTCAGACCTCGGGTTCAGAAAAAACTTTTTTTTTTGTATGGCGGTGTAATTATTGTGAGCACGAGAGTGAGTTACTTAGTTAGCAATCACATATATAAACAAGGATATAAAAGAATGACAGAATGATTTGGGTTATTGTTATGGAAGTCGCGATGAAGATAACTGATCTTAAAATACTTAGCATTCTATATATCGTTTGTTAATAAAATTATTTATAGCTAAACCAACCAAAAACCGTGTCCTTGAATAATTGGTCATGGAAAGAATTTCGTTGTGAAGCGAAACTTGTAGTAAGTAGTGTATTTTAGCCGGTTCTACCCAATTTGGGATTGGGATTGTGACGTCACAAAATGATGACAAAATCAAAGGTGAAAAGGTCAAAGGTCAAAAGTCTAAGGTCTAAGGTCACGGTCAAAGGTTAAAGGTCGAAAGGTCAAGGTCACCAAAAAAGAATAAAACATTTTTTCAGGTGTAAACCCCTACATTCAGGGCTAATAGTCTACATTTAGGTGGCAGTGCATTCATTCAAGTGTTAAGTTATATGTAGAGCATACTTTCAGGGAAATTTAGGTGTTAATTGCATATATTAAGGGTTAATGTATAAGCATACTTTCAGTGGAATTGTATAATTCAGGCGTTGAATTGCCTACATTCAGGTATAAAGTTGTATTTATAGCATAGTTTCAGTGTAATTGTATACATTCATGCGTAAATTAGTCGTTAAAATATACTTTCTGAAGAAAAGCATACATTCACGGTGAAATTATATATTTATTGCATACTTTGAGGTAGTTTGCATTGCATTCATGTGTAAAATTATATTTACATAATCGTTTATACATATCAGTTTTAAGTTAAAACTGATGATTACGTATTATTATTATTCAGTTTTAACTGATAACTGATATGTATAAAAATAATAATTGTGTTGATTATTATTGAATTTAATCTAGATAAAAATCATAAGTAGATCATGCAGGAGTAGATTTGATTTTATGAAAATTATTTCAAGATATTTAAATTAACCGACACTAGTTAATCAATGGGGAGTAAGGGGCGCCGGTTTAGATGGTCTTAATATACTAGCCCAATTGTCTACCTCACCTGCACGTGGTACTTCCTGCTAATTAACTAACGAGGCTCTGGCGACCGAGATACGGCGGAATAACCGACCACCGAGAACATAGCAAATGATGTTCTCTTCAATGAACCACTACCAACTGGTACTGGTTAGGTTGGTAGTTGAAATATAACCAGTTTTAAGCAATGAATACAACACAAAAAATAATAAATACTCCAGGTGGTAAGCCAAATACCCTCTTATGAGGCTGGATCAATGGATTCTGGGATTAGCCAATCATTGTTAAACCCATTCGAAAAAAGTTCAATGTTGTCAAGATGACCAAACAAACATACTAACTCTGCAAATCAGCAGAAAGACGAAAACGCTGAACTCTGTCAAAAACTCAGTGAAGTAGATGTACTTTTAACCCAACTAAGAAGCGAAATTGAAATACTAAAAAAAGAAAATGCAGAAATGAAGAAGCCCAAACCAATGGAGATTTCTGAAAACCTGCTAACTTGTTATAATGAAACAAGTACTCACAACAGTTATAACAATGAGTTCCATACTGATGAAGAGGATCTCATGAGAGAAACAGATTGGGTACTGAAAAGGAAGAAAAGACCTATCAAAAAATCGAAAAGCAGAATTCTCGCCTGAAGTTGGAGATCATTCGCAAACTAATGTATAAGTAACTGGTGATACTAATACCAAACTAGCCCACCAGCAACAGCAACAAAAGGGTCTACCGAAAGAAAAGGCTCCTCCGCCAATTAATGTAATCGGCATAATAGAATTTGCTAGTATACAATCTATAATGAAATCAGTAGCCACTAAGGAATATAAAGTAGTGACACTAAACAATAACGTGTGAAAAATCAATACACCAGATTCCGATACATATAGAGCTCTAGCAACAAAGCTCAATGCGGAAGGTAAAGAATGGTTCACATACGAAGATAAAAACGAACGCGCAATTAGGAAGACATAATGGAGGACCTAAAGGCAAAAAATCTGCAAATAGAAGATGCAGTAAACATCCTAAAACGAGAGAGGTGAGAACTATCAAGTCAAAAAAAGAGGGCTTCCACTCTTTATACTTACTTTACTTTTAACAAAAAGGAGAAAGTTGAAAACATCTTCAACATCAAAGCAATTCTCAATATGAGGGTTAAAATAGAACCGCTTAAGAAAAACACGAGGCTAATACCTCAATGCAAAAAATGCCAAGGTAATGTATAAACTGTAAAGGGCATCATCCTGCAAATTATAGAGGCTGTGAAGTAGCCAAAGAACTTCAAAGGCTAAGAAACACAATGCATCAGTTTCCTCAAAATCCAAAGGTTACCAGAGAGAAACCAACTAAAACCCAAGCGGAGCCAAAACCACCAGGTATAGGTAAAGAGCGGAAAAGTTATTCACTAATTGCACAGCAATCATCTAATGCTATAAATGGTAACCACCTTGAAAGGATATGTCGAAGCATAGAAGCCATAAATATACGGCAAGCAAAGCAAGAACGTGGTCTAGAAGCTTTATATAAGCGTCTAGATATGCATCAAACCTTGAAGGAGGCAACATCCCCCATATACTAAAATGAGCAAAACATTAAGAATTGTCACCTGGAACGCGAACGGACTAGCGCAACATGTTCCAGAGTTAGAAATTTTTCTAAATTTAGAATCGAAGAGCCATTTGACAAAAACATCATTTATTATAATACGGGATCATGAATGTTACCATGCTGTTCACCCAGGAGGAAAACCCAGAGGAGGATCAACAGTAATAGTGAAAAAGAATCTCAAACACTATGAAGAACCTAGTAACGAAGAAGAAAGTATGCAAGTTAAAACCATAAAAGTTGAAACTAACAATAATAATGAATACAGTATTTCCTCTATCTACTGCCCTCCACGCTATAATCTAAACAAAGAAGATTATAATAGACTCTTTAGATCACTAGGATCCAATTTTATTATTGGTGGTGACTTTAATGCAAAAAACACCTATTGGGGATCAAGACTTACAACCCATAAAGGAAAAGAGCTATTCGAAGCCGGACGAATAAACTCGCAGTTCCACTCTGGAGGTAAACCAACATTCTGGCATGCTGATATAAATAAAATACCAGATCTCATTGATTTTTATGTAACGAAAGGGATATTCGAGGATTACATGTGCATCGAAAACAGCGAAGGGTTATATTCCGATCATACACCTGTTATCATGATTCTCAGCACAATGATAATTAATAAGGATAACCTGCCTAAATTAACAAATAATAGAACTAATTGGGACCTATTCCAAAAACTAATTGAAATGCAAATAAATCTACGAGTGCCGATTAAAACACCGGTACAATTGGAAGACGAACTAGAGGTATTTAACAGTACTATTCAACAAGCAGCATGGGAAATTACTCCTGCTAGTCACACCGAATCCCGTAGGAATCAAAATTATCCTATTGAGGTCAGAGAGTTAGTTAGAGAGATACGGAAGGCAAGAAATACCTGGCAAAGGACACGCGAAAGCCGCCTATTAAAAATGGGGAAGGAACCTGGGCCAAAAGCGACAAGCAAAAACCTATTTTATTTGCGGCTCACTTGGAAGACACCTTTCAACCGTTACCTAGGCAAACAGCAGAAAACATAATAACAGTTAACAAAATTGATGAATATAATATTCGATGTGTAACATTACAGGAATTAAAAGATGAGATCAAGTGTAATTTGAACGCAAAAAAAGGTCCAGGATATGATTTAATTACTGGACAAGTTCAAATTATCAATGCTGTCTTCAGACTAAAATATGTCCCACGACAATGGAAGGTTGCTGAAGTAATTATGATCCCCAAACTAGGCAAACCAGCGAACGATAAAAAGTCGTACAGACCGATTTCACTACTTCTTGTAATTACAAAATTATTTGAAAAATTACTGCTCAAGAGACTCAAGCCAATAAAAGAAGAGAGAAATTTGATTCCACCACACCAATTTGGATTTAGAGAAAATCACTCTACGATAGAACAAGTTCACATAATAACGAATATAATCGAAGACTCACTTGCGAATAAGAAAATATGCTCCAGCATCTTCTTAGATGTAGCACAAGCTTTCGACAAAGTTTGGCACCAAGGACTTGAATTTAAATTGCATCGAGATCTACCTAAGCAATTCTATCAAATTCTTAAATCTTATATCGCGGACCGACACCGAGAGTACTCTGAACTAAAGAGAATATCAGCGGGCATATCACAGGGTAGCGTACTCTATATTGTACATCCTGTACACCAGAGATATGCCAAATACAGAAGGTGCCACCATAGCAACATTTGCAGACGATACAGCTATTCTGGCGATTGGAAAGTGTTAATCGGAAGCAACGACCAAATTCGCCTAAACGAAGCAAAATCGGTTCACGTAAACTTCACAAACCAGAAAGTTAACTGGATTATAGTGGAACTTAATTCAAGGCCGGTTCCAAATGCAAATACAGCCAAATACCTCGGCATGACTCTCGATTGCAAGCTTAGATGGAAAGAGCATGTTAATAAGAAAAAAGAAGAATTGAACATTAAATATAGGAAAATGTATTGGCTAATAGGTAGAAACTCTGAGCTTACAATACATAACAAATTGCTATTATATCAGCAAATACTTAAACCAGTATGGACCTACGGTATCCAACTTTGGGGTTGTACCAAGAAGACAAATGTACAAATGATTCAATGTTTTCAAAACAAAGTGCTGCGTGGCATTGTAAACGCACCATGGTACATTAGAAATGATAACCTCCATAGGGACTTAAACATGGAATATGTAAGTGAAGAAATACAAAATCATGCGAAGAAACACATTCAGCGGGTATCTCGGCACCAAAATGCAGACATACGAAGTTTGTTGGATACCACCAATGCAGTAAGAAGACTTCAAAGGCAGAAACCTTTGGAAATGGGCAGTTGTTTTTAATTAGGATAGAGAAAAATAATTACTATGTAAATTCAAACGGGAGTAACCATTGGGCTACTTACTGCCCGTCAAATGTGAATCTTCATTTAAGAAAGATAATTACTAAATGATTTGTAAATCAGTTGTAATATTAAATAAAGGAAAAAAATATAGAGCATAGTTTACATTTATAGAGTCAAGTTACATTTTGTGAATATCGTTTTAGCAATAATCGGAATTTTTACAGTTGTAGACCGAATTTATATTTTGTGAATAGGAACAATAACCTATTATCCAATTTCTTGGGCACTTTATCTAAAAATCATTAATAATTCCTTAGCATTCTTGATTTGGTCGCCTCAGCGATGCTCCTCCAAATATTCTCATGGAATGCAAGAGAACGAAAGACATCGTGACCAAGTGTTTTTATCTCCCTTTCAAAGTCATCCAGCCATCGGTTTGGTGGTCTGATTTCATTTCTGATCTTGCGATTCATTAGCATTCTGTACCCGGTTCCTTCTTTGATGGGAGCATACTTATTTAAAATTTTGTAATCAGTTAAGGATCAATTGGCATGCCAATTACGAAATTTCAGAACTTTATCGAAAAGTAGTTTGAAAATCCTTTTCCATTGTACATGTATAACCGTAATGAACGGATACAAATAGCCAAGTTCTATAGCATAGTTGCAACTACTCTAGAACCGCGCCTTAAAATATAGTATTTTAAGAATACTACGTTCACCGTTCATGTCGAATTTCACAAAAATCGTTAACGAAATAGAATAAGTTTCGTCCTAATTCGGTATCCAAGAACTTAATAGAAAACCATTTTATAATCCAACACCATAACCGGTTAGGAAACGGCTTCCAGTACTTTACCAAAAATTTACTTTATCAAAAAATCATTTAAGAATCCCATTTACATCGCAAATATCGAATTTCTTCTTAATCGGTTGAGTAACAGTCAAGTTCCAATCTAATTGGCGATATTCTAAAATTTTATTGAAATCGATTAAGACATCCAAGTTCCATACTAATTCGCCGTATTTTCCCACGTGTCAAATTTGATGAAAATTGGTTAAGAAGGCAAATTCCATCCAAATTGACTATAATCAAGAATTTCATCTAAAAGTCAGTTTAAAAATCATTTTAAGATCCGATCTCCACTGTAACTGTCGAATTTCATCATAATTTGTTGAAAAACACTGAAGAAACGAATTTCGTTTAATCGGTTAAAAACAACCGATTTCCCAATTAAAAGAAATAGTTAGGTACCACCCTAATTAGCCATATTCCATAACTTCATTAAAAAATCGTTTAAGAATACCATTTCCATTCCACACATTTCGAATTTTATCAAAATGGGTTAAGAAATATGTTCAATCTTGTGACTGAACATGAGTACAATTTAATTTAATTTTAAGTAATAACTTTGAGACTCTGAGATCCAGAATCACCGGGGTGCTGAATAAACCAAAACCAAGGGGTCCAGAAAAACACGAGATCAAACTAAGACGTATTGAAATTCCACACTTCTTTGGTGATCCCCTGCAATAGGTATCCTTCCATGATTTATTTAGAAGGATCATTCACGAAAACGACGATATAAGTGATACTGTCAAGATGCACCAATTAAAAGCCACGGTACTTGGAAGCGCAGGCAAAATAATAAGCCACTTGGAGGTAACGGGTGATAATTATTGTGACGCTTGGAGACTGTTGGTAAACCGATACCAAAACAAAAGGCAGCTAGCGTCCAATCATGTGAATGCGATGCTGAACTCTCCAGTAATTCACTCCGAATCAGCAACAGCAATAAAGTCGTTACATGACTTACTAACCGAAAACATGTATGCCATCAAAAACTTAGGCATCCTCACAGTATCTTGGAATTACATCGTAATTCCAATAATTATGAAAAAATTAGACAATGAGACGTCACGATTATTTGAGATGTCTACTGTGGATCCTAAAGAAATGCCGCCAATAGAGGACCAGTTGACCCTCAGTTTTCTAGAACGCCGATTCCAAGCATTAGAAGCAACTAAACCAAAACCAATAATTCGCAGTCCTGGAACTCCCGCTCCACAAAAAGCAAGGGTCAATACATGTCACACACAAACAAAAAAGACATTTGCGTTGTGTAAGCAGGGACATATGATTTGAAGAACTGTACGAAATTCCAAGGAATGTCTACTTTAGAGCAATCTAAAATCAATGCTCACCATCTACTTTGCAACACGTGTCTTGAGGAGAAACACCATCCATACCCCTACTCTATCCGATGTTTGGTATGTGAGGGAACTCACAACACATTACTACATACTAATAATCAACGTGCAATGCTCACCACAAAAAATTAAGACACCCCAAAAATTGAGGCGAACGAAAAATATACAATAACAAATCATCTAGTAAACCAATATGAGCAACCAACTGGCACATTGTTAGCCAAGGCAATGATCCAAGTGCAGGCTGGCAGATAACAATCAAAGGTGCTACGAATGCTAATAGATCCCGGGTCACAAATTTCATTTATCACCAAGGAGGCGTCTAAGCAAATAAAGCAACCTACCAAGAAAACGCACGTAGAGATTGGTGGCATAAACGAGAGCGAAATTACAACTGCCACAAGAATAGTTAGCTTTCGCGTAGCAGCCAGATTTTCGTCAAGTTTCTCCATGAAAATGGAAGCATTGATATTGCAGAAAATAATACGGTCCCTGCTTGAACAACATTTCGACAGTAGAAAGTGGAATCATTTAAATAACCTAATATGGACCGATCCGAACTATAATCAACCGAACAAAATCGACATCTTATTGGGTGCCGATTACTATCCGATTGTTTTGATGGACCAGGTTGTAAAAGGAAATCAAGGAGAACCAATCGCATAAGAGACAGAGCTATGTTGGATTATATTCGAAAATACCTCAACCAACAAGCCATCCAAGATCGAGTCATTGATCACTTTGACAGACATCGACAACCAATTAAAGAAATTTTGGGAAATAGAAGTAATACAACCCAAGAAACTTTATACAGAAGAAGAAAAGCTGTGTGAAGAACATCACCAGCAGAATTACCGACGAGGCACAGATGGTCGTTACATAGTACGACTTCCTTTTAAACAAAGCATACCATGGCTCGGTTCATCCAAGCACAGAGCGTTGGCTAGATTTATTCAACTAGAATGGCGATTGTCAGTGGCCAGTGAATTTTCTAAAGATTATCGGGCGTGCATACAAGGATACTACAATCAGGGGCATTTGATTGAGAGTAAGGAATATAACAACAACGAATATTAAATTCCTCACCATGCAGTGATCAAAACTACTAGTATTACAACCAAACTTAGAGTAGTATTCGACGCATCGGCAAAAACGAGCAACAGTATCAGCTTAAATGTAATACAACTCGTGGGCCCCAAATTACAAGAGCACCTGATGTCAATTCGACTACCGACAAATAAAAGTACATCCCGATGACCAACGCAGTACCAAAAAATATTATGGAGAACATCCCCCGACCAAATGATAAATTCATATCAGCTAACAACAGTAATGTTTGGGTTGGCATCTACCCCATATCTGGCCATCAATACACTGCAACAGCTGGCGGCCGATGAGGAGAAAAACTTCCCAATTGCAGCAAAAATAATTAGGAGTGATTTTTACGTAGATTACTTATTATCTGGAAGAAACAACCTGGATGATGCTCAGGAGGCACAAAACCAACTGATCAGCTTGCTACGAACCGGAGGGTTTAATCTGAGAAAATGGACTTCTAATCATCCTCAACTCAAAGAAGGTGTCGATCCAGACTCGAAAGCATTCGAACCCATTACATTTGACGATGAAGCAGTAAAGACATTAGGATTGATTTGGAATCCAGGCACTGATACATTTGAGTTTAAGGCGAACCTCAACAAAAAAATTGGGAAAATGACCAAACGAAAAATGCTGTCTGAGTCATCCAAATTATTTGATCCATTAGGGTGGCTATCTCTAACCCTGATACAAGCCAAAATCTTAATGCAAGCACTTTGGATCTCCGATGAAAGCCGGAATCAAAACCTGCCAGAAGATATAGAAAATAAATGTCAACAGTATTATATATCCCTTCCAAAACTAGAGGAGATAAAAATTCCAAGGTGGATCCATTTCAACTCAACTCTCCCAGGAGAATTACATGGATTCTGTGATAATTCCGAAGTAGCTTTAAAACCCCGCAGATTGTGCATTCAAGGGTATCGCAGCAAATCAATTAATCAATCACAATTTATAGTGGAACGGCCCTCACTAAATTTATGAAAAAGCAATCCAGCTAGCGCCAATAATAGTGTTAGACACACCAAATCAATTGGAATTAAAACAACCCATATTGGGAGCCATAACAGTAACAAAACACGACCTTTTTGATCAATTACTTTTGAAGTACTCAAATTTTAATACCATAAGAAGGGTTATGGTGTATATGGCGAGATTTATCAATAAATGCCGAAAGATTGTAACCAGCCATGAAGCTCCCACGGCAGAAGAAATAAAACATGCCACGCAAAGTCTGATCAAAATAGCGCAGAGACAACATTTCAAAAACGAAATTCGAGATCTTCTAAATCAGAAAGGAATAGCAAACACAAGTAAGATTAAATCTTTATCTCCATTCCTAAATGACGATGTTTTACGAGTCGGTGGTCGAGTTCAAAATACAACAACATGGACCTACGATGAGAAACATCCAATTATTATCCCAAAAGAGCATCAGCACATGAACAAACGATGCTTGGAGGAACACAATTAACTTTGGCATAACTCCACATCAGATACTGGATCATAAATGGTCGAAATCTAACAAGACATTTTATATCAAAGTGTATAAGGTGTCATCGGTTCAATTCTAAATCAAGAACGCAGCTCATAGGAAATTTACCAGCAGTACGCATCACGCCCGGAAGACCATTTTTGAGAACCGGAGTCGATTATGCGAGACCACTTCTGATTCGTACAACAAGGGGAACAAAGCACATAGGGGATATTTAGCAATCTTTGTTTCCATGACAACTAAAGCCATAAACATCGAACCAGCTAGTGATCTAACCAATGAAGCATTCATCGCAACTTATAAAAGATTTTCTGCACGTAAAGGATTGTGCACTGATCTGTATAGCGACAACGGATCTAATTTTGTGGGCGCAAAAAACCAACTTGATCGAGAATTAGCTGCACTATTTCGTAAATCCTCTAAAAAAATTTCCCAACTATTGGCAAACGATGGAACAACATGGTATTTCATACCTCCGGCTTCATCCTAATGATGAATATGATGTCCGAACTGTGGTATATCGATGACCTCCGGTAGTTTCGCTTCGTTGATTTTTTGTAGAATGGTAGATTTTTCTAGTTCTGCAATCTCCGATTCAGGAGTTGTGAAAATAAATTCCTGCATTAGATGGCAGTGGCTTTATTGTGGTTGACGATGAGACAGGAGCAAACAGCACTTGCATCATTCCGAATATCAATAATATCAGATGTAAAGTTGTTTCTTTTTTGAATACTGTTTTGATGTGGTGTACACTTTATTGTTTGACTTCTTGATGAGGTTGAACACGTAACGGAGTGGTTGGTTGTGGTTGTTGGTTGACTGATGCTTGTGTCTTTGTGAGGACAATCTCGTTGTCAGATTCTATGGGTAGTGGTAATAATTTGTGAATTGTCCTTTTTACGAGGACCCCTTCCGGGCCTCGAAGTGAAACTACTCGAATTTTTCGGTCTATGCCTGGATGTACTTCCACCACTCGCCCAGTCAGCCATTTTAATGAGGAAACATTGTCATTTTTGAGGAGCACTACGTCACCTACTTTCAAGTTTGGTTGTTCAGATGACCATTTTGTTCTATGTTGAAGTTGACCTTTTGGTCGTATATAAACTACATTTTACAGTTTGGAATATGACTAAATAGGATGAAACTTGGATATTTTGTTAATCTAACAAATTTTGGGTCATAATTCTTGACGTGTACGCTACCATGGTTAAAAAAAACTAACTAACTGAATAAAATTCAGACATTCATTCAAATTCTAAAATCCCAAAGGAGGATAGTCACGGTATCCGCCAAATCAAGCTGAAAAGAGCATTGCATAAGATAACTTTTGATCGCCAGCTCGAGCAAAACTTGATATTTATCAAAACAGATAGAAAATGTAATTTTTTTGTGTCGATAAGAGAAAAATTTCCCTTTCAAAAACAGTTTTTGGCAATCTTACGCCTCAAGATAAAAAGCACATCATCTTACTCTAGTTTGCAACAATAAAAATAAATTTTTTTTTTATAATATGTAGGCGGTGTATATTAACATATGTGCCCGTTTTATGAAGGGTGAAAATTTTAAAGGCAATATAAGCTCTAGGACAAATCAAAAGTTTATATTATCCGATTTCTCCCCTCATAGTATAAATACTATACATTAAGCAATATAAAATTCACCTCCCACTACATACATATAAAAGATTAGTCACGCGACTGCGCCAACAATCATCAACATTTGATATTTCTACACCCTTATTGCTTAATATGTAACAACATTACATATTTCCTCGACACAAATGTCACATTTCTGTATTTCTGCATTTTCTGCTCTAAATTTAACAGCGTTTACCATTCATTCGATATACCCTTTTGCCATAACAAAATTAAAATAACGAAGCGCTTTAAAAGTCTAACAACGCGTACAACGTAAAAATACTTAAAATATCATAAAACAACCTTGACAAATCATTATATACTCATCAACTTAGTAAATCTTCATACTCATGTTCATATTGAATAAAGAGTTAATAAGATGATTTTAAATTCAACCTTTAAAATCAGCATGATAATATACTGGATTCGATATCTGAAAATCATTTAACGCTTAATTTATTAATCTTTAACTATAATCACGCACTAATTATAGAATATAACGTCGACAAAAACAATCTTTGAAATGTTTAAGATGCGAAACGTGAAAAGCTCTAACATTTGTTTTGTTTTTTGTCAGTGTGTGGACGAGTACATAATCATAAAACGATGATAATATTATTATTAGGTATATACATATTTGGGTATGTAGATTAAAAATATACCAATAAATAAATTTTGTGTTTAGCGCAAATAAAAATAAAAATTTCTTTGATTAGATAACGTACAAGCGCAACAGAACAGCAAGAAAATGATATGTAACAACAACTCAAGTGTGTTATTTACTTCAAAAAATAAAAAAAAATAAAAAACCGAACTTTGATTTTTATTTGGATTTTTTATTTTTGGTTAATCTTAACGGGTCTTTTGTGAACCATTTTTCTTATTAACTTGAAAGCTTTAGAATTTTGATTATTCATCCAATATACCAACCATACATAATTTAATTTTGCTATTAAAATGTAGATGGCAGTGCAAATAGTAAAAATTAATAGTTTATAGGAGATAAATGGGTAGCATTTATTACATACTTTAGCTGCCGTGCTTCCCATACACATTATAAGTAGGAAAGTGAATTTTTGAATAAAATATGACATTTGTTGAAACCACAAATACAACATTACAAATGTTATTTTTTATTATTTTATCAATAGAGTTTGTTAACCATACTACTTGGGCTGATAAGTTTCCTGTATTGATAATAAAACGCCACTTTTTGGCAAGGTTTTTATTTAATTTTCAGTATAATTTTTTTTTAACTTAATGTACTTCATCCAACGATTTTTCAACGCCTTTTTGTCCAAACATTGAAGTGGTTACTCGTTCGCGTTTTTGCTCGATAGTGAGCGAACGCGGCACCCATCTTGCATTAAGCTTTTCCATACGTTCTTTCGAAATGTTTACAATATCAACAATCTCACTCAACCTCACTTTACGCTCACTCAGATCGACTTGAATATGGAAATATCGCCAAATAAAAGATTATATTTTCGAAATGTATCACAAACCGGGTCACAAGCTCATAAATTAAAAAAAACCATGAAAACGGTTGTTAAAGAATATTGCTCTAGTTTTTTTGCTCTAGGTGCGGTTGTTTGTTTTCCGGCTATTATCAGAGCCGTATAGAGCCATAATCATCATGACGTATTTTTTTTAGAAGCTTTTTACTGTTATAACTTTTCACTGATTCCCATAGGAATCCATAGTAAAGATGATGTTCGCTTCACGTTTTTCAATGAAAAAAGCAAAAATATTATAAAATGTTTATTTACAGACGGTGGACAATATTTTGCAAATACCTCGGTTTTTTATCATTTTACTACTTTAAAATAATAAAATATTTATTAGGAGAAAATTTGCTTTATTAGCTAAACTATCAGCAATTTCGTTACCTTTGAGACCACAATGGCCTGGGAACCAATGAATAATGAACTTTTATTTGGGTTATAACCTGCAGTATCAATAATCTGCTTTTCATAATGTTTTTTAGAGTTTTGTAATAGAGCTGTTTTTAATGAATTACAAGAACTTTTCGAATCTGTTCCGTTAACGATTTTTTTGTTTTTAATAATTAAAGCTATTGTAATTGCAATAGTTTCAGTATTTTTAATGTCCGTAATATTGTTCAGTTGGATAGCAAATTTCCAGTTTTTATCTTCGACAAAAATTTCAATCCTAGCTTTATTATTAATTATAGAAATGTCTGTAAAAATTGTTGGTGAAATTATTATAATTGTTGATTTCAGCAAAGAGGATAGAGATATCAAGAGAAACGAAAGAGAGCAAAAAATTTCATACAAAAATTCATGGGTTATGCAATTTAAATGGGTTATACACTTACACAACTACTTTTATTCTTAATTTGTATAATACGTATATTCCTATTCTATGAACGGGTTACGAACGCATACATCTTCAATCTTTTTTGTTTTACTTTTCACACAAAACAAAAAACATATCGATGATAACAATGCAAAACTGTGTATCTACACAATTTCTCAAATTCGTTTTATTGATTTATCGGTTATATAACTAGTTGTTTGGTTCAAACGTGATCCAATATTCAATTATGCTAGTTATTTTATTGTATCTATACCTTAACTATGGCAAAATCGCTCGCTTCATGAAAAATAACAAAAGAGTAGATACACCCTTTTGCATTGTCAACAGCGATATGTAAGTATTATTATTTTTTTTTTTTAGATATGGTTTTCGTTTTCATCCTTTTCATAAAATCATTCGTACTTCGAATTTTGAATAAACGACACGTGCGCGAAGCAAATTATTAGAAATTTTTTTGCAAGGGTAATTTGACTAATAGTTCTCTACGTTTGTACTTCCTTCTAAAGATAAATAGGTAAGCTCAATTTTATTATACAGTCCTTAACAAAATTATTTGTGCATGCGCAATTTTTAATGCAATGTAACATAACCAACTTTAAAAATTATACAAATAATAAACTTTACGGAAATATTTAATTTAATTTAATCAACTTAGATATGTATTCTGTTTTCCATTTCAATCACAAAAAAAAAAAATTAATTTCAATTCTAGGAAAAAATTACAGTTAATTCAATTTTAACAAAATTATTTGTGCACACAAATTTGGTCTCATAATTATTTGTGCAATATGGAAAAATGAAAAACAAAACGGTAAATCAATTAAATTTAAAATTATTTTTGGTTAGTTAAATAATGAGTTAGTCACTATGTTTTGGATGCACTTTGTCAAGTGGCCAAAAATTTATTAATAAAATCACCTAGAAACTTATTCCACTCGGTTTTCTTAGCACGCTACTACAAATTTTTGGTGTTATTAGATCGAGAATTTCTTCCGATTTAATTTAAACCTCCGCAAGATTAAATCGAATCCCTGCCTGGCCGAGACAACTAATTATAATCAAGATTTTTAAATAATTTCCTAGCAATGGCTCTTCTTATATATGGGAGCATCATTGTGTTAAATAGCAAATTGAGTGCCGACTAATTTATCGTTAACTAGTAATGTTACCTCTTTCAATAAACCGAAATTATACATTGGGATTGAATAGATGTAATTTGTAGAGAAACTAATCGAAGAAGTATCCCCAATAATCGATATTCGCTGTTTATGTAATGATAAACATATCTTTCATATTATCAAATTAATACAAAAACGCCCTAATTTGACCATAATACAGTTCTCCAGGGGTTAATGGGCTTCACTGTTTGTTTTCTGACGGTAAATCATATTCCGTTTATATATATGCCTTATTAATTGCAACTACTCAAAGCCAATGCTCAATTTTGGTTTATTGAATGAGGCAATATTCCTAGTTGACGATAAATTGGCTGGTCCTCAATTTGCTGTTCAGTGCAATAATGCTCCCATACATAAGAAGGGTCATTTCTTCGAAATTATTGAAAAATCTTAAATGTAATTTGTGGTCTCGGCCACGACCGGGGTTCGATTTAAACTTGCGGGGATTTAAACTAAAGTGGAAAATATTCGCAATCTAGCAAGGCCAAAAATTTGTAGCAGAGTGCTAAGAAAACCGAGCGGCATAAGTTTCTAGGTGATTTTATCAACAAATTTTTCAACCATTTGCGAAATGTTACCAAGACGCAACAAAAACTGACCAAGTGCATACAAAACATAAGTGACTAAATCACTATGTAATTAAAAAAATAATAATTTTAAATTTAACTGATTTACCATTTTGTTTTTAATTTTCCATATTTCACAAATAATTATGAGAACAAATGACGCGTGCACAAATAATTTTGTTAAAAACTAAAGTAACTGTAATTTTTCCTAGAATTTAAATTTATAACATTTTTTGATTGGAATGTAAAGCAGAATAATTAAGTTAATTAAATTGAAATTAATATTTTTAAAAAGATTATTAATTATATAATTTTTAAAGTTGTTTATGTTGCGTTGCATTAAAAATTGAGCATGCACAAATAATTTTGTTAAGGACGTAATATAATTTATTACGGATGTATAATTTATTATTATTTTTTAAATTATTGTTGTAACATTGTCATTTACAGATTACGTTAAAAAGCGTTATTTCATTTTCCATTAGATTTATTTTTCTTATTGTCATCCGCTTCCCCAATTTTTTGAATTTTAGAAATTATGAACTGAATGTAAAATCCCAACTAAATAGTTACTTTGCAAGATTATTCCGCCTCCCTAATTTTTCAATTTCATTACTTTCTTGAAATTCTACAAATGCTTAAAATTTTGTTGATTTTTTTAAATTTATCAATTTACCTAACTAAAAATTTGGCAAAATATTTAGTTGGTTGTTTTTGCTAAAATTTAAATTCTTCAACCGTCGTCCGCTTCTCCAATTTTTTGAATTTTAATAATATCTTGAAATTATACGAATGCTCAAAGTTTTGTTAATTTTTTTAATTTTAGAAATTAAGAACAAAATTTAAACCCGAACCAAATAGTTACTTAGGTAATAGTTTTAGGTTAAAATTTAAATTTTCGCTCTACCGTCTTCCGCTTTTGTATTTCATTAATACCTAGCGGTCGCTAGATATTGAGAAGTCAAACAATTCTTCTAAGTCATTAAATAATTAATTCATCTCGTTAATTGGTTCATGCTCCCCATAATTTATTCTGTGTTGCTCCAGTTGTAAGAAACTGTATTGCCTGATGTTCCTAGTAGGATCATTTAAATTCAGATTTCCAAGAATAAAAGATGAGTCAGTTTTACCAAGTTGTACGTTGGCAATAAATGTTGACCCAATTATTTTTCGTCTATTCAGCAGCGTTGTCGGGATCTTGTATATATTACATCTGGTTGAATAATATATAAGACAAGCAAAGTATAGGTGGTAAGGAAGGTCATGGAATGGACACCATATTTGAATTGCATATTCCATATGGGCCCTAGTGTAGCTGAAGTATAATATAAATAATGTCCTTTGGTCCATTATTTCTGTGATCCATCGTCGGTTTAAGTCTAACATAGAATTCGACTTTACAACAAACAATTAAATCCATGTGTTTGGTAAAATACATATTTCGAACAAACATTACATACAACAAAATGGCAATGTAAGGTAGATTCAACAAGGGGAATTACTTCGATACAATTTTCCGACTTAAGCGATATCACTGAAATGGAAGTAGAGGCTTACATACTTCGGAAGGTTACTGCAACTTTACCACCATTGCATATGAATTCATCCGATCTTAAACTGTTGGCGAATTTACAATTGGCTGATCCAGATAGGCACTCATCAAGGTGTATAGATATTTTATTGGGAGCTTACAGTTTATTTGACATATTAAGCGCAGAAAAAATTACAAAATTAACAAGTGATCAATAAAGAACACAAACAAAAAAATTAAGGTTGTTTTCAAAATTTTATTTTCATAAAAATCTATTTTAATTATTTGCAATAAATCATTGTGCAAAATAATACATTATAGTCAAAATAAGATCGACAAAATACCTATTCGTCATTGGAAGCAACGCAAGGTCATTTTACCGCAACATCGTGTAATCATTGGGACGACCTGGCTCTAACATTTTTGTTGAATCTACCTTGCATTGATATATCTCACTCACCCTGCTGATTTTGCCATTGATAGTATAGTCGATAATTATAGGTTATTTCTTTCGATAGAAAGACATAGTTTTACATTTGGTGTCGTACACCACTCATCTTGAAGTAAAATTACATCCTGTGGATTGGCAATGACTTTGAAGATCTTTAGGTCATCAGCAAAGAGAAGTGCCGATAAGTTTTCAATAACATTAACGATACTATCAATAAATATTAGGAAAATCCAAGGGCCTACATGTGATCATTGTGGAACTCGCGATGAAGCTTTTACTAGATTCGATTTACGTCTAGGAATTTCGATAAATTGTGATTTATCTTTAAGGTACGAGTAAAAACAGACTACAAAATCAATTGATAAGCCATTGGAATACAGGCTTTCCAGAGCTTTGCAGTGGCTCCATCAGCAGTGGCTGATGGAATCAAAAGCTTTACTGAAGTCGGTGTAGACTCTACTTTTGAAGCTTTTGCACATGAGCATTGCAAACAGTTTAGATATCATTGATGTGGTTGTCATACCTCTGTAACATGAGACATCACTCCTTTTCCCTAATTTAAAGATGAGCGTAATCCTAGAGGTTTTCTAGTAGGAAAAATGCCTGAAGTTAGTGGCATGTTGTAGAGTTTACAAAGAGGTGGAGTAAATTGATCTGCATGGTTTTTCAGAATAGAATGGGGTTCCGTCCTGACCACAACCTTCTCCTAAATGGTTTAATTCTTCAATTTTATTTATTTTCTTAAGTTTTTTTTTTTTTTTTTTTTTTCATTTATTGCTGCATATCAGTTTTTCTTTTTTATTAAGTTATAATACGATATCAAAAGATAGTAAAAATTGATTTTATTTTAATACTTGTTCGAACCTACTCGTAAATTATGGATTTGTCAAAATCAAAATATCTTCCGATTGGAGTGGTTTGCGCAGTTGCCAATTGTAGAGCAACGAAGAGAGCATTTCCAAAAAAGAATTTTTTTTCTTTTCCGTCTAAAAATTCTCCAATTTATAACGATTGGATTGAAAAATGCAATTTAGATAAAAACAATTTAAAGAAATGTTTAAGGGTATGCGAAGACCACTTTGTTGACGAATCTAAGCTTGAAAATCGTCTTAAGCCGGGTACAATCCCATCTTTAAATTTAGTTCATCCTAGTTGTCTCGAATATGACGATGATTATTTTAACATACCTGATCCAATTCAAGCAAAAAGGGTTTATTCTAACTACTCTAAAGCAGGTTCTAGTAATACAGATCTAACCCTAGAAGAATTTGAACAGTACGAACCTCCTTCGAAATTAAAGTATACCGATGTAGGACGAGATAAACCTTTATGTAGTAATTGCGAGACACAAGTAAAGAATTGCGCCTATTATCGAAGTGAATATTGTGAAATTGAGAAACAATTGGCAACTATGAAAAAGACAATTCAACAAAAAAATTTGAATATAAGATCTCTCACCTTGAAAGCTCGTTATTTACGAAAAATCAGCAAGTTTCTTAAGTTGAAATCTAAAACAAGTTTGAACGATAGAATAAATAATTTGGCTTTCGTGGCAGATCATGCAAAATAATTAGGGAAAATGTTATTGCTTCGGAAACCTAAAACGACAAAATGGAGCCAACCCCAAAGATTTGTAGCTCAAAACATATATTTTCGGTCAGCAAAAACTTATAGATACCTAAAAAAGGCATTTCAATGTCGTCTTCCAGCTGTGTCTTCAATTCGAGGTTGGATGCCCGTGAAACACCTAAAACCTGGTATTAATGATGACGTTACCAATAATCTAACAAAAAAATGCAAGGACATGGACAATAATTCAAGATTTGCTGTTATTGTCTATGATGAGGTCGATATTAGACGAGATCTTGATTACAATTGTTATCATGATCATATTGATGGATTCACTGACCTAGGTAATAAAAGACAAAACACTATCGCAAAATCTATTTGCTTATTTATGATACGGGGCCTGTTTTTAAATTATAAGTACATATTGTCGTACTATTCCTCTAAGAATAATATGACAGGTGTTGAAATAAAAGAAAAACTAATAGAAAATATTGACCTGGCCGAGAATTGTGGTTTTCAAATTGTGGCTGTCGTTTGTGACCAAGGGTCCAACAACCGAAATTGTTATTCCCAGTTAGGTATTTCTGAATACCAACCATTTTTTAGTTACCAAAATAAAAAGATTTATGCTTTATATGATCCTCCACATTTAATTAAAAGTGTTCGAAATAATTTGTTAGCTATGGATTTGTAAACCTCAGAAGGAATTGCAAGTTGGGCGGTTTTGGAAGAATTGTATGAGATCGAAAAAAATTCTACTACGAAAATGTGCACAAAACTGTCATCTGCACATATAAAACCAAACAATTTTGAAAAAATGAGGGTTGGCTACGCTACTCAAATTTTTAGCAGAAGTGTAGCAGCTGGCATAAAAACTGCTCTAACTTTCAATAAATTCTCGGACCCAAATAAAGCCTTGGCAACAATGCATTTTTGTGATAAATTCGACATGCTCTTCGATGCTTTAAACAGCAAAAAACAATTTGATTCAAATCCAAATCGCAAAGCTCTGAACATAGGAAATGGACCTTATGCATTTTTAAAATCGTCATTGGATTTTATAGCAGGCATTAAAGGGTGTTCCAAAACAAAAGCATATTGTTTTTCTGGACTTCTACCTATCAATGCAGTGTTAAACCTCACCGACGAATTTTTAAACTCAAATGATCAAATTTCTTTTATTATAACATCGCGTTTTAATCAAGATACATGCGAAAATTTATTTTCAATAATACGGCAAAGGGGCGGTAACTCAAGAATCGGAAAAGTATTATGCTGGGTACGTGGTGTCTCGTTTAAAAAAAAAATTAACTGCTCGCAGTGTGAAACCATTTTAATAAAATCCGATGAGAAAATGAATCTCCAAAATGAATCATTAATATTTTACAAAAACTATAGCAAAAACTCGGATTTTGGTTCACTTCATCCCCCTTCAGAAATCTTTACTGAAATAAGCAAAAATCATATACAGATTTTTGGAAATGTTTTCGACAAATCTCCTCACTATAAAAAAATCAAACAAATTATAGTTGACCAATGTGTGGATTGGACTAGGCAACATTAGGAATTTAATTGGTGGTTTGACGAAAATTCAGAATGCTGTAATCACCATACAATTATTTTGGATTTTATGATTTTATTGTTAATTCGAAAACACTGTAAATGGGTCATGAAATGTAAATCATTGAAAAGTAATCCAACTAACGCGGAAGGAAATATGAACATTGCAACATCGAGCTCTAGAATTAAAAAAAACCACCCACGATTGAAAATATTAAAATAATTTTAGGATAGCAATATCTAAATATACTTACAATTTTCATATTTTAAAATTTTGAGTCTCCAATTATTTTAGAATTTTCTAGGTTTGTTCATTCATATGTTTTATCAAAGAGTAAGTTCTATACTCTTTGGTTTTATTTTGATATTTTTTTAATTATATTATATTTATTTTAAATTTTGCAGATTTAAACGAAAGGAATCATGACGTGAATTTCTCATCTTTTAATTGCCCTGATGTCTTTGAAGTTTATTATTGATTCAAATTATGTACCACTTTTAAAAACGTAAAATATAAAATAAATAATTCATAAACCAATTATAATTTGCAGTACATATACGCTAATTATTAAATTGTTAAGACCCCTGAACATTTAATACTGCACAACCCTGATTTTGTTTTAATCGTTCGTTCATAAAGGAGGAAAATAAAAATTCAAAAGTTTGCACAAGTTGTTTGTTGTCTAAATGGTTACAGAAAAATACGAAAACAAAATATTTAATCCCAAAATTAACAAACGTTCCTATATTTTGTGAATTTGTTTTGCTTTTCCTACAATTTTTGAACTTAAAATTTCCCCAGGTGGTAATTTTTGGTACGATTTTTCCAAATTTTTACGGCCATCACTGCCATCTATGTAATGTATATTGACTTAAGACCAACGAATCGTAGTAAGCTTTTATTTTAATTTGACCAGAATGCTGTTGTTACGAAATTGTTCTTATATTTTGGTTTAAATAAATCAATTATTACAAGAAAATGAAAACGATTTACTTCAACGACATTCATATATGTTGAAATTCAAACATTTTTGAAAGTATTTCAGATATCATAATTAAGAATTTGTAACGTTTTCATTTAAAAATTTGTCTTAGGAAAAAAAGTGATTTCCCATATGTTTTGTGTGTTTTACTATGAAAAGTTCCGTTTTTTCCTCGTTTCTAATTCCCTTATAAAAGCTCAAATTTTTTGATTGATGGCTCTATAAAATACAGGGTGCTCTGATTTAATTGATAAAACTTTTATTTTTTATTTGTTTTCATTATTATTTCAAGCTCTCTCTGACTATGAACTTATAGAACTCTTATGTTTTTGATATTAATACTTTTATTTTATTTTTTTTTTATGTTTCATTTATTATATACTTATTTCACGAATAAAGTTATTTATACTTATTAAGTCATTAATATCGTTTTCCTACAATCGCCGTGAAAAGCAGGCTTTTTTTCTCTGTTTTCAAAGCCCAAAGTGTCTGTTTTTTTGACAGTTAATAAACAAATTACTTTGTCACACGTTTCTCTTAGAAACGTGTGACAAAACTTGAAACCGCACGCTAAATTTGAACATATGAAAAGAAGAGTAAGAGTAAAACCAAATTTTTGTTTTTCTTTATGAAAAATAAAAAAAATCTTTGACTACTCGATTGAACAAAATGTCGGTCCTAAAATAAAATCGTATTGTCAGTATAGTAAATTTTACTACAAAATTATCTTTTTATTATATTTTTTAAAATGATTGTAGGAAAAATAAAGTGTGAAACACGTCCGCAAAGTTGTTTGTCACGCTCGAAAGGTTGCTGGCCTCCGTCCCGTCGGCCAGCAATTTCCTTTCTTGCGTGACAAACTGGCACTTTGCGCTCTTGATACACAAATAACTATTTTAATTAATAAATCTTTTATTCTTTTGTTCTTTAGCAGGCTGAACTTATTTCTAGCACTGTTATATTTTACGCATTCTTCTATAATATGCGTTACATTTTCTTGTTTATTACACTTTTCACAAATATCATCCTGTAATTTGTTTATTAATTTAAGATATTTCTTGACGAATGTGTAGTTCGATCTGATCCTGGTTATCCCCTTTACCATGCCTGAATCGAGGGATCTTCTGTTACAAAAAACCACGGTTAGGACGATATTTTTTTGTTGATGTTTTCACTATGAATAATTCCTTTGCTTTGCGTTTTAATTACGAATTCTTCACTCCATAGTTGGTACAAATGATTTTTGAAAATTTTTATGTTTTCTTTTAAATTCATTTTATATCTACAATCTATCGTACTTGTGCACCCTTTTTTTGCTGCCTCATCAGCTTTGTCATTCCCGTTAATGTTAATGTGGCTAGGGATCCATATGATTTTTATCATTATTTTGTGTTCTTCTGATAACTCTTCGAAAAATTTTTCTAAATATTTATTTTTCCCTTTTGTATTCTGCAACGACTTACAAGAACTGAGAGAATATGAAAGAAAGATCATTCAATCCACTTCATCTCAGCAGCTTTCTTGACGGCCTCGATCATAGTAATCATCTCTACACTCATAATAGAAATGTCGTCTTTTATAGGTTCAATATGTAAACCTGCACCTCTTTTATTTTCCAGAATAGCACTATCTGTGTAAATCCTGTTATTTATGCTTAACGTGTTAATTTTATCTAAGGTCCATTCTTTTAATAGCTCGGAGTTATGCTTATTTTTATTTTTTATTCTTTCGTGCAGACTTAAATCAATAAATATTCTCTTATTGGGTTTGTGCGAAATTACTGTGGAGATCATTGGTAGACTCTCTAAGTACCTAGCGTTCTCGGAGAAAGCTGACTTGACTAAATCATTAGTATTACCTTCCTTTATTTCCTTTCCGAATCTAGTATTATTAAATATGTTTCTGGCCATGTATACATAGTTGAAAAGTGGAATTTTATGTTTCATAGGGATTTCTCCCGCTTCTGCAATGACTGCTGTGATGGGAGTGCTATTGGTTAGACCCAAGACTAATCTTAGTGCTTTTCCACCAGACTCCTGTAGGTATTTAACCACCTTCTTTTTTTCTTGATAATATTTTTAATATGTTGATTGCCCCTTTACAAGCATCGATCAGTTTTGCGTTTTGCTTATTGAATTTGAATTTACTATCATTGTAATTCCTAATAGTTTTACTTCTTTTACTTCTTCTATTCTCATATTGTTCGCACTTATGTTTAATAAGTTCGTACTTATGTTATGCAATAAAACTTTGTAGTTAGTTTTATCACCATTTATTGAGAGGTTTAACTTTCTTAATTCTTCTATGAAAATATTAAGCTTTAAATTAACCGTGATATTAAGGTCATCTACATTATAATCTGATATTAAAAGAATGAAGTCATCTGCATACTGAAGAATAGTAAGTTTATCCTCGTTAAGTTTGTGTAGTTCAGCTGTGTAAATATTAAAGAGGTCCGGACTCAACGGATCTCCTTGCGGTATGCCGTCACTAGAAATCTTTGTCATAACATTATCTCCCACCTCAAAATGAATTACTCTATTAATTAATGATTGATATATCCAATTGATATACGTTTTGTTAAATTTGAATTCTTGCATTATTTGTAATAATACATTAGCCTCCACGTTGTCAAATGCTTTGATAATATCTGTCGTGATAGAGAAAGTGATTTTTCTTCTTGTTTTATTCTCTTCTGCGATGTACATGAATTATTAATCATATCCGTAGCTAAAAGACCTATCCTTAAACCAAAGCTGAAGTCCGGCAGAATCCTTTTATTATCCACGAATCTATTTATTTTATTTTTAAGCATTTTGCTTGTTATCTTCGCCATGGTTGAGTACAGGTGGATTCCGCTATAATTTTCTACTTCGTTGATAACCTTTCCTGGTTTCGGTACCGCTACTATCTTAATTCTTTTCCAAGACTCTGGATAAACTTTTTTTTTTCAAGCTTTATTTAAGTGATTCATAACGATCTCGATATGGTTCTCTGGAAGGTTTTTTAATATGTTGTAAGAGATTTTGTTTAGGCCTGGCGCTGATATGCTACTGTTTGTAATAACATCTTTATCAAATTCCTCCTCCAAGACCGTTGATTTGGGCAGATTGAGTTTGTTTTCCTCTTCTATAAACGACTCCTTTATTTTGTCCATGAACTGTTTCATATTATTGACATCCTTGAAGATATCCTGGTTGTATTCTTAACATTTGTTAAAGATCTTGATTCTCTTCCAAATTTTTCTGGTTTAGCCTGGGGTTGATTTCTTCAACGAAATTATTCCAACTATTTCTTTTTAGTTTTTTTATAAGGTTTCTGAGATTATTCGTTCCTTTTTTCATTTCATCTTTACAATACCTGTTATTCCTGTTCCTATTGAACATCCTCAATTTCTCCCTTTTAATTTTCCAGAGTTTGTTTACCTCCTCACCCCACCATTGCTTACTAACATATTTATTTCCCGAATTAAGCTTGATCCGTCCGCTCCCGAATTAAGCTTGATGATGTCCGTTAATATGTATTCATAATCTATAATATCTTCAGAGTGATTAGGGTTATAATTGTTGATATCCTCTACAGCTTTCTTTGTATTTATAAGAGTTTTTTTTGTTCACTTCTTTCGATCCACTGTTGTTTAATTTTATGATGATCGGAATGTGATCCGTAGAACCGATTCCAATCATCTCTGTTTTCCATATAAGATCCTTAGATATATCAACGGATGCCAGTGTTATGTCAATAGCTGACGCTCTACCGTTTACGTCCAACCTTGTTATTGCCCCTTTATTTTCTATGATAAGATTTGATTTTAATAACTGGTCTGCTATCATCTTGCCCATATTAAATTTTGATTTTCATCCCATATTTTATTAAGTTTACCCGTAATTCTTATTTTCTTGTTAAATTTGTCTAATATTTCTATAGATATTATTTCAATAGGATTAAAGTTCCCTACTTCGATTATTTTATAATTAAACCGATTACAAGGTTAGGGGTAGTAACCTCACCCCTCACCGTTACATAGAAATTGTCCCATCACCTTACTCACCACGGCTATCTACTCCTGCTAGCTCAGCAGGGTGGCGTGGGGTTTGGTGAGACGTGAATAGGACCTTGTTTTAGCCGTATAAAAGGGGGAAATTAGGCTGGTATAACCCTGTTAGGTTATAAAATTCGGGACAAGAAATGGTTCACGGACTACTAGTCACGATGAAGAATACACAAGTGCTTCACCCTCTGAGTCTGCCATGTGACTCAGGGTTGAAACCAAATTGGACGGAGGGAGAAAATTTAGCTACCCTAGCCTAACATTATAACACTAACGCAGAACATAATAAGAATGTAAAAAAATGAAAAATAAAATAATATTCACTTACCTGATAATTTTTGGTCTCCTTGCAGCTACGCACCAAAACACACAAAAACGAAACACAATCACCTACCTATCAATTTATCTCACCGATTCGCAACCACTAACTAATGAGGTTTTATTCAAAACAAACAATTATTTTTCCTTTTCTTTTTATTTCTTCATTAGTTTTACCAGAGCACCCTGTATTTTACAGAGCCATAATCAAAAAATCTGAGCTTTTATAAGGGAATTAGAAACGAGGAAAAAACGGAACTTTTCATAGTAAAATACACAAAACATATGGAAAATCACTTTTTTTCCTAAGACAAATTTTTAAATGAAAACGTTACAAATTCTTAATTATGATATCTGAAATACTTTCAAAAATGTTTGAATTTCAACATATATGAATGTCGTTGAAGTAAATCGTTTTCATTTTCTTGTAATAATTGATTTATTTAAACCAAAATATAAGAAAAATTTCGTAACAACAGCATTCTGGTCAAATTAAAATAAAAGCTTACTACGATTCGTTGGTCTTAAGTCAATATACATTACATAGATGGCAGTGATGGCCGTAAAAATTTGGAAAAATCGTACCAAAAATTACAACCTAGGGAAATTTTAAGTTCAAAAATTGTAGGAAAAGCAAAACAAATTCACAAAATATAGGAACGTTTGTTAATTTTGGGATTAAATAACTTTTTTTCGTATTTTTCTGTAACCATTTAGACATCTTACGTACACTAGTAAAACTAAAGATAAATTTAGCAAGTATTATTTTAATTTGTCAGAGCCAACTTTGATGTATTTTTCAAAATGAAAGTTCGAAAAAATATATTTTAGAAATAATTTAATTTTAATATTTCTGCAATTAATATTTACTAAATACCAATATAGCCTTCTTGTATATTGTTCTTAAAGATATGTAGAAAACCTTTATATAAACATTTTATAATATTTTTGCTTTTACTTTCTTTTACTCTAGTAAAATAAAGTATAGTAATCATGAAAATTTTGGACCTTGATATTTTTAGTGATTTATCTGTTTTGAGGTCCCCTGAGTCCGAAAAAGTGAGTTTCGAAATGGTGTCTGTCTGTCAGTCTGTCAGTCTGTCAGTCTGTCTGTGTCCTCTCTACAGTCCAGATGGTTTAACCAATCGAACTGAAACTTCAGATTTAAGCTTTTATGATAAATTGGGAGGTCCCAGTGAATTTTACTCCAAATCGGCTAACCGGAAGTGGCCACTCCCTTGGTCCAGAAAATTTATTTTGCAAATATCTTAAAAAGTATAAGGTTTACAAAAAACTACTAAAACAAAATGTTTCCAAAAATTAAAAACAAATAAAATTAAAAAAAAAAAATTAAAAAAAAAAAATTTAAAAATTTAAAAATTAAAAAAAAAAAATTTAAAAAATTATAAAAAAAAATTAAAATTTCTCAAAATTCTCTGTTCGTAAAAGAAAGTCGTGTGTTGGCCACACCTCCATTTTTTTCATTGAAAAACTTGAAGCTAAAAAACACCATTTTTACTATGGGTTCCTATGGAAATCAGTGAAACGTTATACCACTAAAAAAGCTTCTAAAAAATACGTCATTAAGATTATGGCTCTATACTCTAGAGGGCTCTGGTTTTACACGAAAAAAAACAAAAAAAAACTCTTACAATCAATAACACACACAAAAAAAAAATATCAAACAATACTTTGACTTAAATCACTAACTGTTTTTTTTTAATTTTTCAAACAAACACGACAACAAAAAAAAAACAACAAAAAAAAACTCAAAACTCAAAATAAACCGAAAAACACTTCGCGCGAATTTTTTTTAATCAACTCCAACTCACTCCCTGCTCGGAAAACCAACCGCTCACCGCTCGAAAAACCAACGACTGACTTCCCTCAAATTTTTTTCTTTTTTCTTCTGTCAGTTGGTCGTCCCCAAAATAACTGTTTGGTATGCAATACCAAAAACGAGAAAACATAATAATTTGGGACATTGAGTAATGTGCCCAATAAAAAAGACTATGTCAGACTTCTGCATAGGGTTTACACGCAACCATCATAATGATTGTTGTTGTAAAAATTTACATAAAAAAAATGAGTATGGCACACTTTATGTATGTCAAATTACACCAATGCATCATGAAATTAGTTTGTATAATTTCTTGCTTAGTTGCAAATTGACACTTTTCAGTGTGTCATTTTTATTTTATTTTGAGTTTGTTTGAGTACAACAAACAATTTATGTTGCAATAAATTGGTTGTCCCAAATTACAAAGTAATGAATTCACTTTGTACTAACTGAATTTTAGGAATTTTTGGGATACGGCCTATTGGAACGGGTACATTAAAAAAATGGTGCCCGTTACAAACGTGGGGAAACCCGTCACCCTGAGATTAAAAAGACATCTCATCGCTCTGTTGGATGGGGATTGGTTTTCTAACTCTTCATAACAAAAGAGAGAGAAAAAAAAATTCTATTTGGGAGAAGCTGTGACTACAGTAGCCAAAGCCCAACGTGGCGGACGTCCCACACAAGACCCTGACTCCTGCTCTATTTATTAAGCTGGCCAGGCGAAACATGGACTCACCCAAACATCTATTTGTACTACCAACCGGAGAGAGTAAGTGGCGAAAAGAAAGAGGAGAAAAAAAAAATAATAATAATGACATAATTTACATAATATTCTATTGCGTTTTGTGTGTGTGTGTTTTTTTTTTTTCTTAGTTATTCGCTCATTTGTATATTTTTTTATTTTTTTATTAACTATCAACCTATCTTAACTACTTTTCTCCCTAAAATTAACCATAAAACTTGAGATAACTGCACCTCCTTGCTTAAAGTAAGGCTACATATACGAGTGTATATACTATTTTTTTCCTTCTTAAATAAATTTATTTCTATGTCAAAACTACACTACTAAGCCACCCTTAACGGATGTTTAACTGTTGAGGCCTAACTATCTTATTGGAACAAAGCTTAAATTTAACAATTTTTTTTATTTTTTTTTTAAATATTTTCTGGAATGTTGAAATATCCTGGTGGTGTGTACTAGATCAGGTTTTCAGTTGTTGATACTATAGTTCTTGGTGGCGGTTCCGTAGCCCTGCTTGGTATGGTGTACACTTGTCTTCTAGGATGTACATTTTCCATAGCATTTCTATGTCTGTACACTACAACTGCCAATCCCAATACGAATAGTGCTAGCACTCCCGTTGACACATAATGGCTTACGTGGTGAATGCTTCCTTCCAACCAATCTTCCTGTCCTTTCAAATTCTCCACCGTCTGTTGCAGCCCTGAGATCTCTTCATCCACTTCGTTAGAGATCACCATAACATTTTGTACTGCTATTTCCTGCAACAGATTGAACATGGGCATAAAAACCATCTTCTCCGTTGTCACAAAGGTTTCCCGACTGGAAATCAGAAGCGTTTTTCCCCTCAACGTACATCCTTGAGCTATGGTAAGAATGCCGCTACCCCGTAAAGTCACTGGCTGAATTTGCCGTTGGCAATGTAAATCGAAAACTGTTTCCTTTTGAAGCACAATTATCCACCGATTATTCTCCAGTTGATGAAGAAAGGTCATTGGCAACACTGACTTAATTTGGCACTGTTTAGGTGGAACTTCAGCATGGGTTAACAGCGCCACTTCACAATGAGCTTCCTCGGACTGTGTACTATACAATGGGCCCTCCAAGGTATATACTATTGACCCCTCTTCCCAGGTTTTACACAACCTCCACGCCTCTCCAGATATAGGGTGATACCATGTCCGGTGTGTATTTACCAGAACGTACCTGAAGTCAGGCTCAATAAAAACAAACTTATCTCCATGCTTAGTAGGAACTGGAATCACATTAAAAGCTTGGAACTCATCCTGATGTAGTAATGGCAACCGTACCTCAAAGATGACCTGTTCTTGTATGATGCCGGCTTTAGTTGTTAACAGCTTATATACTTGTATCCAACTCGTTTTCCCAGTCGGTATGCGCGTTGAACTGGGAATCTGTTGCTGTAGTTCTTTTAACTGTTCTTCCAATTGAGATGGTGGTAAAAGGTGAGAGTTAAATCTGCCGTGATGCACATCTGACAACATATCAATAAGATCTCCTTGCACATCCTTAAAAAGCATGACCGCTGTGGTAAGCTGCAGCAAACCGTCAATAAATTCCTCATGCAACATAATTCCATCTATATCACTATGGAGACTCTGATACTGCTTGTCGATTAATACCTTTTGCTTCCTAATAATATTTGAGGTAAGGTCCAGAACATGCGTCTGCTGTTTTATCAACGCCTGCAACTTAATTTTGCCCTCCGATAACTGTTGAATTTGCGCATGGTATTCTTGAGCATCTCGCTGGTCTAACACTCCAAACAGATCCCCAAGCAAGTTCCCCACAAAGTCTAGAGGTGCTCGACGGGCCCTGCTTGCTGGAGTCCGAAGGATCTGATTTCGATCCTTCAAATTACTCATCAGGTACAAAATCGGCTGCACCACCCCTTCACAATTTCGAATATACGACGTGTTGCCCCTTGGAGTGCACTTATCCCGCAACTTCTGGCTTGTCTCTTGCAGCTGTTCCCATTCGTACCAGTAACTGGTCAAGTTGTAGTGCATAATCAGCTTCCACTCACTTGTTGAGATCATGGCTCTTCCCAACTCTGCAAAATATATCCCAGGTTCTGTCAAAAATGGCTGAACCTGAACTTCTTCGCTTATGCCACTCGCTGCACAACCCACCGGAAATAAATTCAACATTCTCCACATGACGAATATTAAAGTCTTTCTCCTAGTCTACTTAACACTAATTTTTTCTTATACCTAGCTATACCTATTCCTCAACAATCAAACACTGATACTCTCAACCCTAATGTTACGTTTAAACCTGTTATTACTTATAGTACTTTCTCTCCGCTTTAACCTTCAACGTACTCAGTTTTTTTTTCTCTGTAAAAGATTTGGAACTTGTTCCTGGAACGAAAATTCATTCACCAATAGCCGAAAAGTTTAAGTCCGCTCGAGTTTCTATATCAATACAAAAAAAACACAAGATATAAATGATAAACAAAAAAAATAAAATAAAAAATATAATATAAATAGATCCCAGCGGCTTCCTAAAAAAAACTAAAAATAAAAACCACATTTTCACCTCTCTCTCACATAACCACCTCTATAACCTTGCTTAAGTACGGATATCTTTACAGTGGAAGATCCCCAGAAACTTACCATGAGGGTCCAATAACTCGTAAGCAACCTTTCCTACGCAGCGATGTACCTTTGCTGGCAA
The DNA here is from genome assembly GCA_958295665.1 of Tipula vernalis. Classification (NCBI taxonomy): domain Eukaryota; kingdom Metazoa; phylum Arthropoda; class Insecta; order Diptera; family Tipulidae; genus Tipula; species Tipula vernalis. Next base: position 269,425,471 of record OY282559.1, read on the forward strand.
GAATTTCTTAGCTAATTTTGCGGAATATTTTTGTGCTGCATTGTTCTGGGTAAACTTTCGAACAAACACTTTCTGCCCTACAGAAAATTGACGATCAATTGTTCGCAAGTTATACCTATGCGCGTTTACTCGATAAGCCTGTTTCAAATGAAACAACACTAGTTCCTGAGCTAAAGTAAGACGATCTGCTTTATCCTTCACTGCATAATTGCCTAGAGCATCATTCCCCAAAAATCGTAACACCTCATACTGTGAACCATGAGTCACCATGTGCTGACCAAAAACTAGATATGCCGGTGAAAACCTCGTGGATGCATGTATCGTATTTCTCAAAGCACTGCCAATTTGCGGAAGAAACACATCCCAATCCTGATGTTCTTCATCCACATATGATCGGATAGCAGCCAAAATTGACCTGTTAACTCGCTCCGACGCATTGGATTGAGGAGAATATACCGGTGTGTAAACATGCTGTATACCATGCTTAGCCAAGGCGGACTTGCAATTCTTGGAGATAAATTGTTTGCCATTGTCCGTATGGATTACTTCTGGTACTGAGTTTTACCGGAAATACCTCACCCTTAAGGTAATCTATCACTCTTTTAGCCGTAGCCTCTCGCAAAGCCTTCAGCAAAACAAACCTTGAATAGTGATCTAACACAATCAAGATGAATGAATTTCAGAATTTTGACCTCGGATAAGGTCCCAAAAAATCAAGGTATAACTTCCGAAACGGTCTCTCGAACTCCTTGTAGTCTCCAATTGGTGGTTTCAAGGTCGAATTTACTGCTTTGGTTTGTTTACATAACTGGCACTGCTGAACATACTCCCTTACATCACGAACCAACGTGGGCCAATAAAACTGTCGCCGCAATAACTCAAACATTTTACCCGTTCCCATATGAGCTGCGACGGGAGGTTCGTGCGCCTGTCTTAATGCTAACTGGATCAGTCCCCGCGGTAACCACAACTTCCAAACAGGGATATCAGTACGATAATCTTCATCCACAGCAGACTGGCGTATGAGCACTTTCCCGTCAATGATCTTCAAGTCAGGTTTTTCAGCGATACCATGTTCCAATGATTTCACTAAACTCACGTACTCTTGTTCCGAGAAATCTGCAGACTGGAGATCAATCTTCAATGGCACACCATCTACTGTCAACTCCGTGATCTCACTAGAGAACATGCGAGATAGAACATCCGGTACTACATTTTGTGTTCCCTTTCGGTATTCGATGCGGAAATTGTACCCTTGTAGCTTCAGGCTCCAGCGTGCTAACCTACCAGACAAATCCGACTGATTCATCAACCACTGTTGAGCAGGCATGGTCAGTTATCACAACAAATTCATATCCCTCCACAAAAGCCCGAAACTTCTTTACACTGAGTACAACCGCCAAACATTCTAATTCAGTTATGCTATAGTTCCGCTGAGCTCCATTCAACTTGTGCGAAAAAAAAGCGATCGGGTGCTCGATGCCCTCATTGTCCTTTTGGAAAAGAACACCCTCGACTCCAGTAGTGGATGCGTCTACCTGGATATAGAATGTACGACTGTAATCAGGGTGAGTCAGCACGGGTGCATTTGTTAGCAACACGTTTAATGAATTAAATGCTTCCTGAGCTGTCTCATTCCACACAACTTTACCTTTTAACTTAAGCAAATCGGTCAGAGGAGCAGACACTGCAGAGAAATTGGGTTAAACTTCCTATACCATCCACTCAAGCCCAGAAAACTTCGGATTTGCTTAGCCGTTTTAGGAACGGGAAATTCTCTCACAGCTGCTACTTTCAATGGATCCACCTTAATAACTCCACCCCCTACTATATGTCCCAAATATTGCAGTTGCGCAAGCACAAACTTGGACTTCTCAACATTAATAGTAAGGTTTGCCCACCGTAACCGTCTGGCTACTAATTCTAGTAGCTCCATGTGCTCCGTGAATGTAGCTGAAGTTACAAGTAGATCATCTAAATAAACAAACACTCGATCATGCCACTCATATGGAATAACCATGTGCATAAGTCGGCACATAGCTTGAGCTGCGTTACATAGCCCAAAAAGCATCACTGTGAACTGATACAATGGCCTACCTGGAACAGTAAATGCCGTCTTAGGTCTAGGTGACTTATGGAGTGGAATCTGCCAGAATGCATCCTTTAAGTCCAAACTTGAAATATAATGAGTGTTCTCCAGTCTACCAAGCAAACCGTCAATAATCGGCAGCGGATATGCGTCCTTCACTGTGACATTGTTGACCTTTCGGGCATCCAAGCACAACCTTACTTTCCCGTTACTCTTCATCACCACAGTGACTGGTGAGCTCCAAGGGCTGGATGACACCTCGATCACCCCCAGATCGAGCATGCGGTCCAGTTCCTTATCCACCTCTCTCTGCTTGACGGGTGAAATAGCATAGTACCGCTGCTTGATTTGCTTAGCGTCACCAGTGTCTATTACGCGTTCAAGCAAAGGTGTTCTTCCTAAACCCTGCTGCTCTGATGATGGAAATTCAGCTTTAACTTTATCCAGCTGTTTTTGCTGAAGTTCTGTTAACGAATGTTTCTTCACTACTTCCGCCTCCGTTGTAGGATTCCTGAGAATTGTAGATGTCGAACCCTTTAATTCTGATATGGATATACTCAAACCAAAGACCCTCCAGAAATCTGTCCCTAAGTATAACCGCTGGGACAGCGATGGAGCGACATACAATTTTATTTCTTTTGTTTGCCCTTTGAACGTCACAGGCACACTAATATACCGAGTATTTGTTCAGAGGCTCCACTAGCGGTATTAACTCTGGGTTTGTACGGTCGATATAATAAACCATTATCCTTAAGGAACTCTTCACTCCCTTGTCCCAGCACCGTGATGTTGGCACCTGAGTCAAGTAGTCCCTCCACTGTCTTTCCACACAAATTCACTACAGCGTAAGGTCTATCATCTATTTTAGTATGGATAACTGTTGAATCAATTAATTCACGTAACACTGTACGTCTATAAAAATATTCTTTCATTCTCACTACTTGTCTGTTATCCGTTTGACAGGCAGTGGAACGAAAGGATATGTGGCTGTCGTGTTTAAGCGACACCAACTCTGATAAAGTTCGGGATCGGTATTGGATGCTGCCTCCTCTGTCCGGTGTCCTCGAGTTGGTGCGGCTGATAGGAGGCTCCCGAGAACTCCTCGTATCGATGCGCCCGTTTCTCGAGGGAGTACAGATCCTACAATCCAACTTATACACTCCTTTGGCTCCACACCCAAAACAAAAGACCCTGTTAAACGGATGCCGGCAGTCCATGAATGTGTGTCCGGATTCACTACAGTTCCAGCAGCTGACTAATGGTCTTTCTGTCACTGTCCGGTTTTCAGTACCCTGCGGTGATCTGGCTCTCCTATCAGTCCCTGAAAATGATGTACCAACCTCACTTCTATTTGGAAAACTTGCCGAACGTCCGGAATTATTACTCCTTTCCTTTAATTGTCTGTTGATCTCACAGACCTGGTTATAATAACCAGATTTACCCTCATGATCTAAATCCCCTTCTAGAGAATGTTCCTCTGGATCCATCTCCAGATACCTCACCTCATGTACTCGTGGTGGATGTCCATCAAAATGTACCTGCGCTCTAGCAGAGAATCTGTTAGCATCCCTTGAATTACTCGGAACTACAGATGATAATCCTGCCTCCGGGTTATGTCCAAAATGCCTCCACATCTCTTCTAATGAACTACAACGTCGCACGAACTCTGCCAGATTGCGGAAATTCCTCTCATCATACAGAGCCATCTGTAATCCTGGCCGCATATTTCTGCGCAAGTTGGTATAAATCACATCATCCGATATTACTTGCTTTGCCTGAGATGCTAACCCCAGCATTGCCTGATAAAATTCAGGAAAGCGTTCTTTAGGAAATCGTTGCTTCCTATTACTCAACATTCGCCGCACATCCTCATCTGTATGGCTGGTCTCAAAACGGAGCAACATCTCCCGCTTTAACACTTCCCACGTTGCATTCGGATGTCTGTCCACGAGCGTCCAAAACCAATCTAACGCCTCCACTTCCAAACACAAGTCTAACAACCCAATCAACTCATTCAGCGGAAGCTGGGCCCTCACAGCATGCCATTCAATACGCGAAAAGAATCTTTCGATGGTTAGATTACAGCATGATCCTGAAAACCTAATTTTCCAGGTCTTGACCTCCTGTCGCATTCTGACGTCTGACCAACCGGAATTCGATGCCAACTGACGTAAAAATTCAGGATCTCGATGACCCTTACTCATCTCTGTTCTTGTAGAGTTAGCTTCGCCACTTTCATTCAGAGCAAACTGGTTTAATTGTTGTACCAACTCCTCGTCCATTTGCTGTTGTCTTGGATTAAACCTTGGCCTATCTTCATCATCCACTGTGCCGGCCACCTCTTCCAGACCTTCTTGATTGGCTCCTACATCCTCCTCCAGGGCATGACCTATTGCTCCTCTACCTCCTCTTACTGCTGCGGTGAGCCGTTGGTTGGGCACTGCAAATACCAACTTTCCAACTGAAGCTACCCACTGCAACCCAGAAATCTTACCCTCTAAAATTTCTCCCACTAAATCATCCAAGACATCAAAACTTTTCCGTAAGCCCACGGTTAAACCATAAAATGTTGCAGATCTTGAACTTCTGGACAACCGACCTTGAATATGCCGTAGTTTAGCACGGACTTGTGGCATCAAGTTCTTAGCTGAGTCTTCGTCCACTGTTCTGCTGGCTATGTCCTCCTGCAATGCAATTAACTTTTCACAGCAGGTCCTCGCTTCTCGTTGAGGCTGTTTAACTGCGGCTTCATGTGCTCTCTTGTGCCCTCCATGATCAGCTACGTTCTCAACCTTTAGATTCTCTAGAAGGGATTGCTTCAAGGCCTCAGTTACTTCTGCTGCGCCGGTTTTCACCAAACTGCGCACCTCCAACTCTACCAGGATCTCATCCTGGTCTAAATGCTCCAAATCCATTTCCATCCAACCTGATAAAATTTACAAATATCTAACCTAACCACCAACTTAACTAAAGACTGCAAATACGAATTAAGATAAAATCAACAAAAACGAATACTTCCCTTCTGCATTTACTTAATCAAATAAAACCCACAAATGACGATTGTCACGAAACCCCCAAGTACCAATTACCTGAAATGTTCGGACCAACCAACGCAAACAATAACAATTATGCACCTGAAAAATTAGGCTCACAAACAAAAACAAAACACAAAAAAAAAAAAAAAATCTACACTTTCAAAATTTTTTTGTACACCTTTTATCGCACCAACCTGCCCCTGTTAAACTAAAAAAACAAATTCAACTCGAACATATACACAAAACATTCCTCCCTCCATCCTAGTTAATTTACTGATTCTGCACTTAAGTATTCTTCACTCCGCTGTGGTAAAAAAAAAAGGATAGGAAATAAGGAAACTGAAAAACCAAATTAAAGTAGATCTTAACCATTGCCTCAACCTTGCAGTGAGCATTCAAAACTCTTGTGAGTGAGCCTCACCGCTATGAGCGCAATGCCTTGATCCCACTTTCAAGAATGAAATTCAAAACCACTGAATCAATCTCGCAGTGCACATTCTAAACTTCTATGAGTGAGCTCCACTGCTACTACTTCAGAGTCGAAAATCATCTAACCACACCGTGGTCACTACCAACACCCTTGTCCCCGTTACCACAGTACCGTATTCAGTTCCTTCTTTGGAAGACACGGACCGTGTGGTTGACAAGTCGTACGCTGGTCGTGTAAACAATAACTTATGATCTCTGCCTAGATCACGCAAGCATTGCCCATTTTACCACGGAACAAATAACACGCCGGTTACTGTTTTATTTTCTTAATTTTTCTTTATGTTTCATGATGTGACAAGGACTAACTTGTGGGACAAATTCGCATTCATACTCGTCCTATCCGTAGAGACGAATACATGCCCATTAGTCCCGATCGACATCCAGGACGAACTTAAACTACAGCAGATTTGCGAACCCATCCCTAAGGATGAAAAATTAAACTGTTTTAAAAGAAATGAAAAACAACGTGAACTTAACTAAAAAAACATAAAGAAAACTTATAAATTCAATATGAGTTAACTTTGTCATTATAACAAAATTAACATACTGAGGAATGACATTTTTCAAAGTATGACATCAAGCTGTGCGAGCACCCTCACTTGGATCATACCAGGAAAAATATCCAGTAATACGGACAAAAACGTATCACTGCAATCTAGGAAATGTCCCGAATTGAACCAAATAAAACCAAACTTCACTCAATAGACACACTGTGTTACCACCGCTACCATGCCCATCAGTTCGTTCCCCAGAGTGTGGGTTGGGACATGCCACAAACGACTGAATAATCATGGATCCAGCAACAGTATCCACAGACTGCAAGTTTCCTCAACATGAATATGACCCACCAAGTATTTGGTCAGGCTAAGCCGCAGCCATATTCACGTCAAAAAAAAACCCTCGTCTATTCACACCAAAGCTCAATTTAATTACACAAACACTTTATTTAAAACACGCAAAAAAATTTGGTTGAAAAAACAACAAAAAAAAATTAAATTAAACAGAAACTAAACTTGGATCAGATGTTATCGATCACGTTTGGCCACCACTTAAAGCAATAGTGCCAAAACGTATAATTAATGAAGAGGCGAAATTTTGGCCTCTGTTTGGGCGCCACTTTGTAACGGTGAGGGGTGAGGTTACTACTCCTAACCTCACCGATTACAAACCTCAACTCAATAGACATCCGATTGCCGAATATGAAAATTCGACATTTCTATGGTGATATTATGAAATGGAAAGGTTTCGTGGATACGGACACTTATAAGATCATCTACTTAAAACGCCATTGTTATGTCCGTAATAATTGCAATGACTCGAAGTTTCACATAGGGCAAAAGCGACCAAATCAACGAAATAAATTTAACGAACAATAGGGTTAATTGGTTACAAAAAAATGACATAAAGAAGAGATACAAGAGATCGAAAAAGAAGAGCAGTTGAATGTGGATTTCCGAGCAGTAAACAGCCTAATAAAAAAAAATAATAATAAAGAAATAACATCGAAATAAATAATAATATAAAATATACATAAGATACAGTAAAATACATTTGAGAATACTAAAATAAATTTTTGTTTAAAATCATAAAATATAATAAATGTACAAAATTTTTGTAAATAATAGAAAGTACAAATAAAATTGGAATGAAATTAATGTTGATTTATTTGTGAATCCGAGGTACGACTAACCCTAAAATAAATTGTTATAAGAAAAATGTGTGCGACTATACATAACAGTTAACACCATTTAGGAGGTCCAACTGCTAAAACAATAAGCCATCTAAAAACAACAACAGAGAACTATCTTGAAGACTATGGAACATATTATATAATCGCCACAACAATGAAAGAGTTATGGCAGCAAAATATTTCAGCCATGGATGGCGTTTCATTATATTTATCCAGGCATTTTGTTCATCCATACTCGCTTATCCTCTCACATATTTTCATTACTCTAAGCCAAGAAGATATGGGAATGTAGGTGCTGTTGTTACCGCCACTCACACTGGTAACAACTGGAAGCCGCAACATTCCAACACACCTGAAAAACAATAACTATAAGTTATGTATGAAACTAAAAACTAAATTTAATGTACTTATCTTGTAAGTCAAACATAAACAAAAACAATCCATCGACTACAGTACTCACAACTTAATTAAACGTCAAATATTATCGGTATCACAGTGCACCACGGTTGTATATTGTCGGTATTACAGTGCACTAAGTTAGTATTGTATAAAATAGTATTGCCCGATGACTGTTAGCTCATCTACTTAATAATTTTTCCGCTAGTCTTTTGTAATGATTAAATTAAATTCCCCCTCCTTTTTCTTTCACTTCTTTTTTGTGTATACAACCAGTCACATCTATCTCATCGAAACACAATAAATTATTATACAATTATATACTATAACGAAATATAAATTCACAAAAAAAACACAAATTATATTAAAGTTTTATTTACAACTTTAATAGCTGTTACATTGTAAACCTTCTACCATTGCTAAAGTCAAACATCACTACGTCACGTGTTTTTAGGCATCGATCGATGATTGGCAGCAATATATAGAATAAATTCACGATGCTCGTGTTCTGTCCCATTTAGATGTTTGGGGTGACACATGAACTACAATGAAGAGGACTTCCTTCAAAAGGGGTGGCATTTCCCAACCAAGATATTATACCTCCGAAATATTGTGACGATTATGCCTAACGTTAAACACTGGCACACCAGTATATGCGTTAGTCTGGTGGTTAGAGTGGCACCTATATAGCATAGAATGGTTAAGAACCATAGTTTGATCCTCACCAGGGCAATGTAATTTTTATTACGGACATTTATTTAAATCAACGACGGAGTGCTACCATTATTCTGCAAAACACATTAATTTTCGGGAGAAACAAGGCGTGTACAAGACCGATAGAGGAGAAATGAAGAAAGGCATGGAGAAGAAAGAGCGCAATTAATGATTGTTCAAATTGCAATGATTACGTCATAGATTTTGATATGCATCAACGCAATATGGAAAGTTGGAGAGTTTGTTGAATGGGTATATAAACGCAACCAAGTCGCAGCGTAAAATCAGTTTGAATTGAACCCAGTGATCAGTGAATAAGTGGGTAATAAATAAAGTGAAATAGTGGTGATTGTAGTAAAGTGCTTTTAAAGTGAACTAGTGAAATTGTTGTAAAGAGCTAAAACGTACTGGAAAAGAAGTGCTGTAATTTGGTTTTATTGCAAAATCCAATAGCAATCCTGAAAAAGCCCGAAATTCATAATACGTAATATGTTTGACACGCTTTGCGCTTTATTAAGACCTGCCTACCCCTCTTCTTTATATACTTGGGTCGTTCGGAAGGTACCAAGTGTAGTTGTCGTTTGAACTGATCCACTGAATAGTTGCGTTTTAAAAGTAATTTCCATTGGCTGAAATATGGTGCACGTTCATTTTTCCAAATATTTGTTTATTCACTGGAAAGTTATCACTGTTTAGAGTATACTTTGTTGTAATTACAATACATCACCATCAGGCAAATTGTCAACAAATGAATGACTTGCTGTCGACCCTACAAACAAGGCATTCCTAAATTGAAGTGTAAATGGTTTGTATAAAGTATTTAACGTGCACACACAATCCTGCGCCCTAGTACATACTTCGTTATATACAAGTTTTCACACTCAACATACACCTACCTACTTTTCCAAATGCTTATAAATACTCACATCTTTTTATATTCATAAGCACAATATATACATATAAATATATATATTTATATATCTTTATATATATATATATATATATATATATATATATATATATATATATATATATATATATATAAATATATATATATATATATATATATATATATATATATATATATATATATATATATATACACATACATACTCCCACTTGACAGCACACATTCTCTTTTATAGCTTCTAACTTCTAACTTTTATTTTCAAATTGCATCATACCGAGACAAATACCTACAATCCACTTGGAATACATTTTCTTATGAAGAAACTTTTCAAAACTTTGCAATAGTATTGCAGTACAATTTAGTACTACTCGTATAATGTCCACTTAAAAAATTCTACATCCGACGCACTATGTCAGTAGAATTCCAGTACAAACCGACCAGACTAGAAAAAATAATAGTAATTATAATACAATAAATGCAAAATCAGATAATATTAGATATAAACCAAAATTAATAAAGTAAATACATAGTTATAAAAAATTAATACAAATATAATGAGCATATACCACAAAAATACCCTATGGATTTTACAATGCTGTTATTTAACTGAATGTTTCGAAGACAACAACCCAAAATGCATAAAAGAACGCTCCCAATGTTCAAATTACTATATTAATCCTACCAACAGTATATACAAACTATTATGCATACAATTACAATGACCAATAAGAGACGATAAAGATGGTGCTTCACATAAATTATTGACCAACTTAATGAGAAAGATCTCATCAAGTATCTACTGACTTCAATTGTCTGCTAAATGGTATACATTTACAAATTAAGAAGGTGGTAAATTTACGCTGTCCCTCAATTTGGGCTTTATAAACCTCATAATAAGGATTCCATATCTGGCTACAGTATTCCAGATAACTGCGGGATAGACTTTGGTATAAACTTATAAAAACACAAGGATCACCTTAGAACAAGCTGCAGTGATATGAAGGTCAAATTAAAATTTAGGGTCAAAGTAATTTCACTAACCCTTTCCAAAATCACATCATATATTTTATAGGGAAACCCCAATTGGTACATTTTTCTCGTATATGTCACCACAACACATTTTTTGTTATTAAGTTTCAAGTTATTTAAATTCGACCACGCTTGAAGCTTATCAAGATCAAATTGAAGTCAAGTACAATCATTATCAGTCTGAATGCGCTTAAATATTTTTAAATCATCAGCATAAAATAAATATCTACCAGTTAGAAAGTCTGGCAGATCATTAATGAAAATGAGAAATAAAAGCGGACCAAGCGTAGAACTCAGCGTAGTACGCCAGATTTAGCCAAAATGGATCTTGACAGCAAACCATTAAATTTAACTTGTTGTAATCGCTCAGTTAGATAAGATCCCAACCATATGAGAATTTGTCTGTTAAGACAATATTGTTAAAGTTAGTCGAAAGTTGCCAGCCGAAAGTGGAAAGTCGATAATGCAGATTGTGTTAGTCCAGCCGGAAGTAAAAAAAATGGTAATGCAGATTGTGTAATCTCAGCCGTAGGTAAAAAGTCGATATTGCAGATTATGAAATTAACATTCCAGCCGAAAATAAAAAATTTAGCAGTTATCAGCTGAAAGTAAATAGGATACATGAATTTAAATAAAAAATTTATAAATAGTTTTACGTGTAAAACTTTTCTTCGAAGAAAATATCGGAAAATCAGAAGAATATACAAAATTGAAATAAAATCAGCCTCTAGAGTATATATCTGAAGTTGAATCGTTTTTATATGATTTACCAATAGCTATCGAATGAAAAAATTCTGTTCAAGTTTCCCGTGGGAAATCTCAGAAAATTCGATTTTCCAAAAATTATTAGAAAATTTGTATAAAATTAGCCTCTAGAGTGTTATGTCTGGAGATGAATTGCATTGATGTGACTTGTCAATAGCTATCGCAGGAAAAAAAATCAGTTCAAGTTTCCCGTGGGAAATCTCGGAAAATTCAAAAAAGTTTCCAGCCGAAAGTAAGAAATGGATAGAGGCTGATTTTATTTAATTAATTATTAGTTATTGTCGCCCCATTGAGCATTTATTTAATCTTATAATCTTTATTTAATCTTATAATCATATAAATTTGGTACAAACATGCCCACTCTATTTTGAGCTTGGGCTCATTACAATAAAGCGGACAGTGACAGGTGGTAAACACAGCCAAATAAACAAAATGTTGTATAATAGTTCGACATCCAGCTACATGGCTACCGCTTCATACAACAATGCACCCTATCTTAAAAAAGCTGCATGTCTTTTATTTTTCTGCAAAAGTTGTTTCGGAATCCCTGTATACTTCTCATTTTACTCGCAATAATAATCATTGGATACAAGTGTGTCCCATCTGGTTGTAGCATCTGGCCATATTAATTTTCAAAAATAAAAAATATTTTTCAGAAAAAAATTTATAAAAATATACAACCGGCTGACTCGAAAGTCAAAGTCAACCCCATATTCATCCATTTCTTTCTTTCGGCTTAAAACTTTTTTGAATTTTCCGAGATTTCCGACGGGAAACTTGAACTGATTTTTTTTTCCTGCGATAGCTATTGACAAGTCACATCAATGCAATCCATCTCCAGACATAACACTCTAGAGGCTGATTTATTTTCGGCTGGAATGTCAATAACATAATCTGGATTATCGACTTTCCACTTTCGGCTAACTTTAACAGGGTGTTAAGACCAATACTACAACACTTTTTAAGCAAAATGCCGTGAGATACTGTATCGAAAGCTTTTTCAAAGTCGTTGTAATCACAGTCAACTAGACTACCCAATACCCGTATCAACACTATTAAAAACGAAATTAGACAAATCCAATATATTCGTAGAAGTAGAACGTTTAACAGTTTAATATTGAAATTGGCCTGTAGTTTTGAATGTTACTAGCATCATTATTTTTGAAAACCGGCACTAGATAGGCTTTCTTTCACAGAGTGGGAAATGGTTAGAGGCTCGAGAAACTTCAAACGAGAAATAAAATAGTTGGATAAATTATCAGGGCCAGCATATTTTATAATATCAAGCGATGAAAGAAATGTAAGAACTCCTTTCTTAGAGATTAAATCAACAAAATTATACCTACAAGTTTTCATGGAATGAAAAAAATTATCGTCATGCTGATAAGCCCGCGAATCCCCAACATAAACTGATTCAAAATGATCAGCAAACAAATTGCTGATACGACATGAATCAGTAGCTTCAGTATCACCAAGTTTCATACATGATGGATAGTTCGACCTGCTAGTAAGTGATTGGGAATATGCCCAAATTAATTTTGGATTTTTCTTATTATTTCTTTCAATATATTTAACGTAATATAACATACATTTACGGGTTTCGTTTTTAACCTGCTTACGAAAATTGGAAAAATCATATAGTCGTTAATATTATTAAACTTACGATATAGAGTATAATATTTTGCTTTATCATGAATTGATCAATTTTTTGGTTGAGCACCAAATTGGAAAATGTGACTTTACCTTAATGCACAACTACTTTGATTTACATGAGTTCTCGTGCAATCAATATTAGAAAGCACAAGATCAAGAATTTGGCCTAGATTGTTATTAATAGCCGCATTTCTTGACATTTGATCCGATCCAGTTCAGATCATGTCTCATGAAACGACACCAAAATACGTAAAACAAACAAACACCAAATTTAAATCCTCTGTCTCGTTTCGTTTTGAATCTACCTCTTCATACTCGTACTGCATTCATCATATCAAATTCTTTGTCGCTTTACAAAATATGGTTCAACTAGAAAATATTGTACAACTATTTTTAGATCACCATTTGTGATCCAAAATGAGTGTTGGATCAAATGTTGTTGTTGCTTCACATGTAAATTTTGATCTGATCCGGATCACTGAGCGTCAAGAAATGCAGCTAATATAATTGTGATGTCTTAGTTCGATAAGCAATATTGTTTCCAAAAGGAGGTCAGGGCTCCGACCGAAGGAAACTTCCATAGAAGTATGCTTGGAAAGTTGAAATCACCCATTGCGTTTGTTGCAGAATTTTTGATAATGCTCAAATTGACTAAAATTTGAAGGGAAATAAACTAAACAAATAATTAGAAATTTACCAAAAATGTTATCAAAAATGTCGTCAATCTCACAAAACAAAATAGATTTTTTGATAAAAATGGCAACACCAACTCCATCAATCTTATCGATGATATTTAGATTTCTATCTTTTCGAATAATATAATACCGTATATAAATTAATTCACTATCGCTAATTGAATCATTAAACCACGTTTCAGTCAAACAGATGAGATCATAATTAAGTTGCAAGCATTCAATTTAAAATTTAAAAGTTTCGATTTTAGGATTCGACAGTTTTGATAGTAGATGTCCCTTTAAAAAAAAAAAATCAATCTAAAATAAACAAGAGAAAAAAAAGATATATACTCAGTATATATAATAAGTAACTAATAACTAAAAATATAAAATCAATTAATAAAGAGAAATAATCAGTATTTATGAAACTTTTAACTTATCTAAATCTGCTGGTGATGTAATTTCAGCACTTGAACACAATATACTTCAATACACAGAATATGTAATATAACGTTCTCCGTGTTACAGCCGCCATCTTTCATTTCTGACTTTTACTGATGCACAAACCGAAAATAAATATAAATAAGTAAACAATTTTTAGCCATTACATAGACTTCCCATTTGAAACATAAATTATTACTGTTGCTTTTTTGGAACGAAACAAGTACTACTCACCTTGTACATACTTACCTTAGAACTTCAAATCCAATTTTCGAATTTTTTCCCTTCCTCGTATTGGCTACTTTCAATACCTTCCAATTGATGAACAGAAAAAAAGAAAAGACACAGCTATTTGATTCGAAAGTCATGGTAAATCAAGCACCTTAAGTAATTAATAATAAAAATTATAAAGTTAAAATCAACCTATGAACCAAACTAAAGCAAATAGTGCAGAGTTTCTAAATTATCAATGATATTCAAAAGGTCAGACCTCTTTAACTGGCAATATAAAATATTGTTAAACGCATTATAATAGAAATTATTTTATTTTTATTTTTCCTAATATCAAAATTATATTCATAAAATTTATATTTAAAACACCTTGAATTCCCCACAGAACTCTCTAGGCACATGAAAAATCTTGGCTCATCCCGTTCAGAAACCGACTAGAATATTTTTTTAAAATCCCATCGTTTTCACACCGTTCAAACATTTCATTCGTGCAACTTTGCAGAGTCTGTGTAGTTTGGCATACGTTTTCATTTTCCAAAGCTGTTCCAATATGTTGGTTTGGCATTTTACGATGGAAACAGTTGCTAAATCCGCTTTCATTCAAACAATTAAAACCCTTATCACCAGCAATTGCGAAGATTATTTCTTCGGAACCGAAATCATCAGCGAATCGATTGATGATTCGCATTAAATTCACAAGGAATTGTATATCAACATGATCACGACACGCCACACTAACCATTGTGGCTTTATCCATACTGCAGCTAGCCGCATAATGCAGTGTAACACAATATTCCATTATGACTTGGGAAAATTGTGTACTATTTATCGTCTGGTCCCTATACTGATTGATGCCATGCATAATTTGTGCCACACTAAATTGTTCAGGTGCACAAGTATCATACCGCTGTTTAAGGAGCTGTGGCAAATATTAATTTCATTATTTTATACATTTTACAATTTCAACTTCGTCGATTTTATTACAACAAGTTCAGTATCACAATTTGGGGTAGCTGGATCAATATTTCTCGTCGAAACACTTATGATCCCAAATGAAACACTGATTAAAATGAAAAAATTCTTGAACCACTTCATTGTTGATATTAAAACTATAATAAACTAATAAAAAATGTGTATTTGCTTCAGTCTAAATAACGATAGATTATGTAAGTAACCTATTGTTACTTTAAGATTAAAATTTTTTTCGCAGCACTTAAAAAAAAAATATTCCAGGGATCTGAACCATAACAGCCTGATTCCTCAAAACAAATGAAACAACATTTAAGTTCAAGGTTTTTTTTGGAAGTTCACAATGTTACTGTTATATTACAATATGATGACTTTTTACGGGCGAATTCACAACGTTGTAAGATTTTTAAAGCTATTATGAATTGAAAAATATTATGTGGAAAACGTCATAATTTAGTAAAAGCGTAGACTAAAAGACATACAGATGATTCCTTTGAAGAAATATTGAAAAAAATGCATTTTCTTCGGTTACTGTATTACGAGTATATACTTCGTTCAAAAGTACTTTATTTATTCAAAAATCGATGCGAAAATGCATTGCTATAGCATAGAACAAACTGTGTATGCAATTTATTCAACAATGATGTATTTTACTTTCTAGGGACTAAAGTAGGTGCGGGTTACGTGTTTGATCAAAAATTGAAGCCTATCATCTATAGTTTTGGCAAGCGTACGCTCGCCCAAGTAAGTCAGTGAAGTTAGCCCGAGTCCGAAATTTTTGTTCATTTCTCGGATAAAATGTAGCCATCCCGAAAAAGTGTAAATTTTGTAAAAAGTGTAGGCTCATCCCGAAAAAAATATTATAATTAAAATGTATCTAACACGAAAAAAAATCATGTTTAAACCAAATTAAAACTAATAAATTTCTTAAAAAATATTTGTAATCAAAATATAAATACAAATTCATATACTAATTTATGTTCTGTTGGTAGTGTAGTCATTTAATATGAAGAAATCTTAAATTTCATACATCCAATATCAAAGATATTGCTTAATGGTTTTTATATAGGCGGATAGGCCATGATACTAGATAAGAGCTGGCCAGCACCCCAGGTTCATATGTATGATAGGTATAAAAATATGTTTATGAAAAATTTGTATTTTTAGTGTAGCGTATGTGATATGTGAAAACCTTAAAATATATACAGCCAATACTAATTGTTTAGGTTTGTGTCTTGACTAAAGTGTAGCTTTCCAGAAAATGTTTATCTATTTCTTAAAATGTAGCACCATCCCGAAGAGCAAAAAATTCTTTAAAAACGTAAGCGATTAGAAAAAAAATCTAAATTAAAAGAAAACGTTATTCAGAATAATTTAGAAAATAAGGTTTATTAAAAAATAAATTTTGAAAGTTTCTGAATCAATTTAAATTTTATAAATCCTTAAATTATATAGAGTCAATTATACAGAAAAATCTAATATGGATTTTATATGGCCAGTTAGGCAATAACAATATCAAGAGGCCATGAGCCCTTCAGGCTCATATATGTTGGGGTAAAATCATTTAAAACTTGTAACAATTTCTGATTGATTGATTGTGAGTGTACACCCGTTTACACACAACAAAACCGAAGGATTGGATAGGATTATTAGTAGGGACAGACTCGATCCGGTTACAGACACCAATGCGATCGATAGTTAGTAAATTAACGGCACAAAAGACAACACAATCTAACTACATTTTTAGATGATCATTTCTCTGGACTCCAGGGCCGGATACTCAGGTCTCCCTAAACCTAAATTAAAAATTATTAATGTTTTAATTTCCCTCTGTTCGCCTTTCAATAATTTACCTGATAAAATATTTAAGAAAATCTAAAATTACTAAGCTAAAATTATAATTATAATTACAGTAGAATTCGCTTATAGCGAACACTCAAGGGACATAATTTTGTTCACTATAGGCCGGCTGTTCATTTTAATCAAATATTCGTTTAAGTTTATAAACGTAGTTCTTTGTTTTTAGTGTATAAGAAAAAATAAATGTTCGTGAAAATTCAAGGCACACAACTATATGACAAAACCATATGATCATTATAAGCGTTTGTTCGTTATATACATGGTTTGGTATAAACGGATTCTACTGTATTATAAAAAACATCATTATAACAAAAATAAAGATAAAATTAAATAAAATAAAGTTGAAATTAAACTTTTATGATTTATTATGAGTGTACGACCAAGCATCATAGCAGGATCTCCCGGACTCCCGGGCCCATGCCGTATACCCGTTCACATATAACAAAACCGAAGGATTGGATAAGATTATTAGTTGGGACAGGCTCGACCCGGTTACAGGCACCAAGTCGATTGATAGTTAGTAAATTATTAGTACAATATATAATAAATAGGTTAGCACAAGACAGCAAAATCTAACTACATTATTAGATGATTATTTCTCTGGAATCCAGGGCCGGATACTCAGGACTCAATAAATCCGAAATGTAAAACAGGGCTTAAAAAATTATTAATTATTAATGTTGTAATTTCATCCTAGTCCGTCTTTCATTAATTTACCTGATAAAATAATTAATAAAAATTTAAAATAGCACCGCTTATTTCATTATTAATGGTCCTTTTATATCCAATTAAAAATTATTACTTACTGCAACAAGAATTAACATAAACATTAAACCGTTTAAACATTAAATTTTACTTAAAACTAATCATCAATTTCTTACCGATCCAGAAAAGAAAATATATAATTATGAATTCAATTATTTTATAAAATTTATATAAAATGATTTAAATGATAATATTACAACACCATAATACCTAGATTTATTAATAATTCAATAATTCAATTAGGTACTATAAGTATATTAAGAATCAACAAATAAAATTAAAATACAAATTCCCAGACAACTCTGAAAACTAAATTTAATTAATAAACATCATAATAACAAATTTTATTACTTAAATGAATAATTATTATAACAGGATCCATCCCCAGCCGAAGGATAAGAGTAAATTGTTAGTAATTATATACTAAAAATAGTTAGCACAGGACAACACAGTTTCTAAACTACAGCTTATTCACTATTTGTTAATCCTGGAGGGTTGATTCAAACTAAAATTTAAATTTGAAATTCGGGATTAATTTTGATCCCAATAATAATGATTAATTCTAGAACTATGTTTATTCTGAAAATTGGATTATTTATTAGTAAATTAATTTAAAAAAAAAATTAAAGAAATCCCTTTAAGTATTTTAAAACTAAATTAATTAAAATATATTAATGGATAAAACAGAATATATTACACATTACAAAAAAAAAATCAACATTTTATGAAAACAAATATGGAGCCTTCCCAATTCAAGGCTAAAAATAACCACCTCCGACACTACATAAATGTGACAGCTCCATGTCCAACCCTGACCGGGTAACACCATGTTCCTTTCACACACAGCAAAATCTAAGGATAGGATAGGATAATTAGTAGTGATAGAAACAGCCCAGTAATAAACATCCAGGTATAGCCGACAGTTAGTATGATTATTCAGTAAAATTCATAAAAATTGATAAAAATTATCAGCATAAGACAACACAAAAATTCTCTGAAATAAATTATAAATTAATTCCCATATAACAAATAAATAATTTTTTAAAAGTATTAATAATATTAATACAGTAAATATTAATACAGTAATATACCGAGCAAACGGCGCAGTGGTTAAAGCTGCGGCGTTTGGATCGGGAGGTATCGGGTTCGAATCCCGATAGGGGCGGGATGCAAAAGGGATTTTTCATCATCTGATTACGATCGATGATGACGATGAACACAACTATGACCCCCTGTTGAGAGTGCAGAATCCATGGGCCGACCCAACTTTCATGTCAGCACTATAGGTTGGCATGAAGCAATGCAATGTGCAGGTGGTTTATACAAAGCGGGTCTATAGCCGTACGTCCTCGATTTGGCTACTACTGCGTAAAGTAGGACGGTAAAATTAAACTGCGAAAGAGTTGGGAGTGCCTTGAGCCCCAGAACAGATTGCAGAGATTAAAACCAAAAAAAAAAAAAATATAGTAATATAATAAAACTAATAATTCCAAACAGAAAACAGCACAACGGTAAACCAATGGTTCTCATCGTCTTTATCCTACATCTTAAAAATAAAAGTTAAAAATATATATTTAACCATAAAATTAAACTTAAACTAATCAGCAATTTCCTACAGATCTAGAAAAAGGAAATTAATAATAAGGTTGAAGTTAATTATTTATAAAATTATATAATATCATTTAAAAAATTGATTATGTTACGCCGCAAAATGTCTAGAATACCAATAATTTAGTTAAGCTCTACATGTATACAGGGCACTTACGAATAAAGCTCAAATAGAATTTCCCAGGTATCTCCAGAACCTAAATTAAATTATCACCGTTATACCATATCCCTACTACTTAATTAATCGAATTTAACTTAAATAAATTAGCTAGTGATATATAAAATAAAATAGTTATCACCAGACAATAGAATTTCTACGCTACATAACGGCTGGAAACTTGGAGTTTCTGGATGCTGAGCGAGAATTCACCAGTATTTCTGTAGCACGAAGACGATCTAACAATTATATATAATTAAGTATAATTTATAACAGCTACATAATCTTGTTGACATAATTAAGATAAACATAAATCAATATATACGAAATTTATTACTTATCTACACCACAAAACTTCAACTCCATTTATAGACATATTACCCTGCAAAATCAAGCATACAAAGTAAGTAAAATAATAAAACAGTGGAAGCCTTAAACATTATTCTCTTATAAATTTTATCTGTGTACCATATCAGTAAAATTGACGTTTGTATGTGAAAACTGCAACCTAAACTCAAATAAATCCATTAATTTAACTAATCAATTAAGTTCAAAACATTTAGCATCACAATTTGCCTTTATCTAGTTCCACGTTGTTCACATTTGTTTAATCCAAATTTGGCATGCATAAATAAATATGTCATTATGTGTTGCAAACCAAATCACAACTCAACTTAAAATTAATATTTCAAAATTAGTATTTAATTATCTAACTTTGTTAATTTATAAACTTATAATATTAATAAAATCAATTAAATATAATTTAATGTAGTTTATAATACCCTGTAAAAAATAAATCATACCTAAATATACTCTTAAATAAATCTAAATATATCCATAAAATTTTATCTCATTTCTCGTACATATTACCCTGCCACTAAAATATGCACAGATAAATGAATGCGTCATTATGTGTTGAAAATCAAATCTTAACTCAACTCAAATCATCATTTCCAAATTAGCATTTTATTTATATATTTAGTTAATTTTTAATTTTATAATATTACATTAAATTAAATTAAAATCAATTTGATGCCGTTTGTAATACCATGTAAAAAAAAAAATATTAATCATAAATAAATAAACTATTTTCAATGAATTGTATACGACGGATCCAATTCGACCCAAACCCATTCGATTATACGAAGTATAAGAATCCTATTTGAGTCGAATACACTTAAACTTCATTGAACCTGTATATTCATGTTTTATCAAGCCCACCATATTTGTTCCATGAATACTAAAACTCACAGAGCGAAAAAATAACACCAGCATACAAATACAAAACCAACACCAATGCACCACAAGTCCGATTATCAGCAATATTATAAATTTATTTTGCGCTAATACATGAAAGTATCGGTGATCGACAGATTATATAAATGAGTGAGAAAAACATACAAATTGTAGATAAAACAAAACAAACGAGTTGTGGAAGGAAAATTTGGTATGTTAATAATAAAAAAACTAATTGGGAATATGGGATTGGTTAGATGAGAGTATTTTTATTCTATTTTCGCACCAACACTTTCAACCACAAGCGATTAAATGTCTCTTACATTCTGTGTGCTTCATCACTGAATCAGGCCCATAGTATTACATCAGTGCTGGCCCTGTACAAATAATATAATCTTATATACTAAACCACCAACACACATTGAAGGTTAATATTTCTACCATTTTTCATGTGCGTATTTAGTAGGATACTTATCATGTTTTCAGTGTTTTCCTAATATTATTCCTAATATCCAAATACTACTAAACAGGAAAATATTTGTGACGACTATACCATGTAACAGGCTACTAGTCTAACTAGTAGGTTAACAGAAATTACTAGTGCAGAGCTTACGGGCGGTCAATTTATCCTGGCTAGGTTTCAGGGAAATGGGGTGGGGTTTTCCGCAAGATGCACCCATCGGTATTAGACCGCTAAACAAAATAGGGATTGACAAGACATACCACAACATCACCAGTAATCTACCTACCTAAATTACCTACACTTTATCTCATCCTCAGCTGTCGAATTCTTTTACTTTCGCATCATAAAATCAAATAAAATAGAAAACAATTGAAAGTTAAATTTTAACATTCCGATTTATTCCAAAAGAAAAAAAAACAAAAGAATATTTAATATAACCATAACAAAGAATAAAAACAAAAAAAAATTAAGAAAATATGTTAATTAAATCTAAAACTAATCTAAAACCCTACTACCCTAAAGACAATTAGCCTAAATTAGTTCTTAATGATAAATGATAAATTAAATGAGGTTGAAAGAAAAAATCGGAAAATTTAGAACTAACTGTGTATACATATAAAAATAATTGTTATTAAATATTTTCAAAATAAAAATAAAAATTGTTTTCCACTTAGCTGATGAATTGTTGAATGCTGGATGACGAAGTTTATGATGTACATTGTATATTTTTTTGTTTTTGTAATTGTTTATTAATGGTTAATTGTACATTGATATGTGTTACGGTTCTTATTGATACCGTACACCCATATACCGGTAACCACCGTCACTACACATGTCATATAAGAACGTAAATTTCTGGCTAGAACTAAATATATTAATTTATTTAAGTTTTAATTAATTTTTAAGTTTATATAATTTAGCACTATTCCGTTCTTTAGTAATTTTTTTTTTTATATTTTTATTTTTTTGTGATTACTTAATGCAACGTATGTAGTTCACTCTCGTTATGAATTAATATCGATACGTTATACTGGTACAGTTTTTACAATCACCACAGGTTTTATTCACATATTGAATTACATTAACGAATTGTTAACTTAGAGAACTTATTTGATATTATGATAAATATTCACTTATTTAATTAGTTTATTCATTCGTATTATTTACACTACATATTTAAGGAAGTATATTGAAGCAAAAAAAAAAAAACTTAATTTTTACACAATTATTTTTTTGCTATACACATAGTTTAGTCAATCAAAATATAGCACGTTTTGATCAGAATTGTTTTCAACGGTTTTTATTTACAGTCCACTAAACCGTTTTATATAAAAATACCACTTAAACTTTAGATATAGTTTTTACTTAAACATAAAGTTAACTTAATTTTTAGTTTATTAAATTTATAATATATTTTTTGGGATTACATTAAATTATTTCTTTTGTTTTAATCGAGATTATTTACTCGATTCCAAAAAAAAACAAAATATTTTATTTTACCAAGACCTTCTAGAAATGGCAAACAAAATTTTAACTTATTTTTCTATTTTATTGATGGCACCGTAATTTATATCAACACGAACACGTCTCTTACAATAATGACCTTTTTTTGTTTTTTTTTTTCAAATTTTCATTTCGTAAGCCATCACAGCATTCTCTCCAAAAAAAACCAAATTACCACAGTAAAGGGAGCGCTGCATCTAACCCTTTGACGGTCAGGTTGCCAAACCAACAAAAAAATTCTTTATTCTATTGTTGTTCGCATATTACAAGACAAAAACCAACAACAATATAAACATAGTACATTTCTTGAGAGAATCTATACAAAGAGCGAACGAGACGAATGCACAAAATCTGTTGTTGGCTTTGTTATATATCATGTTTCAAGTATATATTTTTGTCGATTGTATATAAACTATATACACAAGAACGCATATAAGAATGCGTAAAAATAAACTCAAATATGAAATTAACTACGACGTACATATGTCTATTTAAGTTAAAATTTATTTTAATTCTATTCGACAATTAGATTTTAGTAATTAAAATTGAAATTGAATTTCTTGTACAATCTCACTAAAGTTAAAATCATGCACTTAAACAAGAAATCAATAATTTTGATTTCTTTATCTATAAATATAAAACATTGCCTGATAAATGCATCCCGGTGGATTGCATTTTCCAAAAATTCACTTCAATTATTATTACACTTACACTTTAATTATTATTAGACTAAAATTGAATTCAATTAAGATTAAAATGTATATACATATGTATATAAAGTATATACATAACACTACACTAAATAAATAAAACAAAAATAAAGACAAAAATAAAATTAAATTAAATTTTTGAAGAGGATAGAAAAAAACACGTCTATCCTCTTTGAATGTTCGCACTCGCCTCATTTAAAACTTGTAACAATTTCTGAACATAAATTAGTAAGAATTAAAATTCAAAAGTTCAAAATTGTATTGTTATACAGTTGCATATTTCAAAAATCTCTATTTTGATGAATTTTATTGGATATAACCAGAACCATCTTGATATGAATAGAGCCGGCATGTAAAAAATGAACTTAAAATAAAGGACATAGAAACACTAAAAAATATTTTATTTTCATAGAGTTTGTATGAAAAAACGCGATTTCGATTTG
Organism: Tipula vernalis; assembly: GCA_958295665.1. Classification (NCBI taxonomy): domain Eukaryota; kingdom Metazoa; phylum Arthropoda; class Insecta; order Diptera; family Tipulidae; genus Tipula; species Tipula vernalis. The sequence continues at coordinate 269,449,301 of OY282559.1, forward strand.
ATTTGATTTTGATTTGATTTGGGTTGTACGACCAAGCCTTTAGCAAGGTCTCCCGGATGACGCCGAGCCCACCATACACCCTTTTTACATTGACTTGGAAGGATTGGATAGGATTATTAGTATAGGATTGAGTTCGACCCGGTTACAGACACCTTGACGGTCAACAGTTAGTAGTATAACAATTGTTAATAATAATAATAATTTGTTATCACAGGACGGCATAATTTCTATCTACAAGTTCTTATTTCCCTAAGACCGGTAACTTTGCTTTTTTCCTTCAGTCCTGAAATTTTAACTTTGTATTATTATTGTAATTTATTCTGACAGAATTATCTAATCTATTGCTAATTTCCTGAGGTCCAACGTGTCATCATCTTAATCACTATTTATTTTAATAAGGTTAAATATGGTTCTCAGCAATCCTCGGTTAGTTACTTCCTATCCAAATTTATACTAAATAAATAAATAATCATCTAGTAACAATCCTGTCCAGGAGCAGGAAAAATCTATTAATATTATTTTATTTAATCCATCCAGACACTTGCATGCTCCATCAAGTTTGATCATTTCCTATATAAATAACTAAATTAAACTAAATTAGTCTCAATTCGCTACTTAACTTTTGGAGAGTAATAAATTCTGCAATATACCTGAAACAATTCCAACTTTGAACCCAATTAGCATGTTATGAATAGTCCACCCTTCCCATATAAAAACACAACCAACTACAAATTTGCATCTCTCCCACCTTGACATTACAACCGCATACCCTTCGTCAATTATAAATTATAACAAATAAACTATACATACTCGTATATGTATTCAATTATTTATTTACTATGTCAATCCATTTATATCTATTTATTTTACCTCTACTTAACTTAAATAAATTTAACTACATTTGTTTAGCAGTTGATTAATTAATTAATTACCCATTAGTTCCTTGCTTGACATCGCTCTGATGTACGTAAGCGATGAATATTTGATAAAAGTTGTAATATCCAACCTACATTACTTTAGCTATCTCTTCTTCCGAAATTTCATCTTCAAGAAGCTCACTAGAATCTGATTCTTCGCATTGGTAAATCCCTTCAGCTGCTTTCCGTAAATCAACTCGAGAGGATAAGAGAGGTTCCCATTCATTATGCGATCTGTTGAGATAATTTAAATCCTGGTGTAACGCATCATGCCTGGTTAAACATGGTCGTCCTAGTTTCCTAGGACCAGCACTGTACGTGAAAGCAGCCTTGAGTATATGGATAGACGGACGGCGGTACACATGTCCCCAATAATTGATCCGCTGGAACTTAATGCGCTTTGTTATTGTTTTACCGTTCAAAATTTCTTTAATTTTCCTTGTTCCGAGGGTGGATTTATCTTTATTAAAGTCCAGCAAGTGTAAGGGCGGTGGTTTTTAATCCGTAGATCATCATGGGAACTATGACAGTATTATACATCGTGATGGCTATCTTAGAAGATACTTTATTTCTTTTAATGAAAGATTGCATTAGTTTCGTGACCCCGAGTGCTTGGCGACACCGGGTGCGGATAGTGAGGGGCCTACTAAGCCTAGTTGTAAAGTAGGTGCCCAAGTATCGTAATGTTTTCACTGAGGTGAAAGTAATTCCACCCATTCTGACATTGGATGGGATGGGTATTAAGGAGTCTGGGTTTCTAATAAGTACAGTGCATTTATTTGGATTTAATGTTAGTCCGGCAATCTCTAATCCAGCGATCAACTCAATCAGAATGGGTTCTAAGCGTGCAGGGTCTCGAGTGACAATTAAAATGTCATCAGCATATGCTAGAATTAAAGTAAACTGCAATGTCCCTCCTTGATTTAAACATAATTCTGGATACTGATCGGCAACAGTTACCAATACTTCATTCAAAATGAAATTACAAAGTCTTGGTGATTGAGGACAACCCTGTTTTACCCCTTTGTTCTTTTTAACTCTAGCTGTACAGGTGTTAAACCACTTGATAGAGGTTTTCTCCCAGAAACAAGCCTTTATGATGCGGTTTACCAGATAATGAGGCACATATTGTTGAAGACATTCGATTACGACCTTTACATTGACTGTGTCAAATGCTTTTGCTAAGTCAATAGAAAAGGTAAAAGTTTCATTCCCGGAGCGCCATTCTTCATCCAGTACTCGACGAACGACAAACATGTGATCATCAGTTGAGCGATTGGCCAAAAACGCAGCTTGGTATGAAGGCGGTAATTCGAGATGATCATCCAACTTTTCAAGAAGAAGCTTGGCATAGATCTTGTATCCTACATTGCATAGGGTTATGCGTCGGAAATCACTGGTTTGACGAGGATTCTTGTTCTTAGGAATTGGAACCTGAATGGTCTCCAGCCACTCGGTTGGTGGGTCATTGTTTATCCATGCAGTTTCTATGACTTTATCAAGCGCTTCAACAATATTGTTGGGTGCATATTTAAATAATTCAATGGGAATTTGATCTGGGCCCGGGGCAGTGCCTGGGCGGATGAAATTCAGGACTGACTGAATGTCTTCCTTATTTGGAGGAGGACCTAGACGCAAGTAGTCCTGTTCCTCTATAAGGCTCGGCCAGGTTCCTTCAATGGTAGAAAGTTCATTTACCCAGGAGGAAATTGGTATGTAATTTCCGCGAAAGGAAGAGCAATCTCGTTTGAAAATCTTAAAATATGAATAAGTTAAAATTGTTTGCATTCAGAAGATTTGTGCCTGGAATAGGCATCAGACAAACGTTTCCTGGCACTTTGTAGACGCAATCAAGAGCTCATCTCCTGTGGATGAGCATGTTTGTGAAATTGGGCCTGTTTAAAAAGCGCCAGTGCTTTCCTACGCTTAGGTGTCAGGGGCGTATTGGTGGTGAGTAACTGTTGGGAGCTTTCCTTGATGCAAGTAGTTATCAAATGCCATAGATTACAATCATTTATATACCGCACTTTTCGCATGGTGCACACAATCCATATTAAACGATGATCTCTTAGTGACGGGTAAAAACAGGCGGCTTTCAACGACTTAACATAAATAACCCGATTGCTTTTACGGGTTAAAATATAGTCCAACTGGGAATACAATCGACCATCAGTCCAGGTCATAAGTTTTCGCCGACGTCCATGAAGGGTGTGATTAAAAAGTTGAGTCAACCGAGTAAGTAGTTCTAGAGAAACTCCATTCTCATTCTTCGACTGCAAATCATCTTCTTTTAGATGAGCATTAAAATTTCCAAATAAGACGATATCGATCTGTTGCGGCCAACGATCAATTATCGAAAGTAACTTTGAGAATATCTTTGTGGAAAGACGACGATTGTATTGGGAAGTGTGAGGTGGAACATAAACGGATATGGCAATGATTCTCCTATTCTCAATTCTGCCGTTCAGAGTAATTATGGCACCAAAATATTTTCGAATTCCCATGGTCCGAATGAAGGTATGCCTTTTTATCAAAATTCCCACTCCACGTCTTTTTGTCTTGGGATCGTTTGTAAGGTGCCAAATGTAATTATTTGAAGAACAGGTTCCAGAGGGCATATTTGTTTCTGAGACACTACATATATGGACATTATTTTCTAATAAAATTCTGTCAATGGCGTCACGTTTCTGGGAGTTATTAAGGCCTCGAACGTTCCAAGTTCCAAGGCAGAATGAGTTGACGGGAAGGTCCAGGATTGGTGACTCAATTAACTGTGATTCCTCAATTAGTGTATAAGGATTGTCAGTGGTGGAAATTTTCCGGTGGACATTCTCTGCTATGTTAGGCAAATCGGAATATTGTGCCGTGTTAGCAAGCAATGGGGTATGTTCCTGTTGGAACATTAAGCTGTCATAATGTGACCCCGTATATAGCAAATTAATTTCAGTGTTATACGTTCCCATGGTCGGTGTAACAGTGATTTGATGTTTGACATAATAAATATTTATTTTTAGTTTTTTCAAATTAGACACGGCCGAAAGACATTCGGCGCCACCCCAAAATCCAGTCTGCTGAAGGTCGGATAGATATCTTAATATTAATTGATTTCCAGTGTGATTCAAAATTTCCTGGGATTATAGATCTGATGACATGCATCCAATATTGTGTGAGAATAATCATCAAGATTACCGCGTATAAAGCTGACAATTTCAGCTCGGAGATCACTTGCTGAACAGGTCGAAGAATGAGAATCTTGTAGTTGCAGCTGATGGATGATTGCATTAAAAAGGCAATTTTCATCACTTGGTATTTTGTGTACTTCCATGCCTAACAGTAAATACTGAGTGTGCAATTATTATACATTGCACACTCAGTATTTACTGTTAGGCATGGAAGTACACAAAATACCAAGTGATGAAAATTGCCTTTTTAATGCAATCATCCATCAGCTGCAACTACAAGATTCTCATTCTTTGACCTATTCAGCAAGTGATCTCCGAGCCAATATTGCCAATTTACCGATTTATTTAACTTAACTTACCTTCCAATTTTCTAGTTATTAATTCCAGCTATTGCACTACAATTGTAAATTCTAAATTCTTAACTCAATAGCATACTAAATAATTTAATTTATGAATTATTTTAATTTTAATTTTAATTTTAATTTTAATTTTAATTTTAATTTTAATTTTAATTTTAATTTTAATTTTAATTTTAATTTTAATTTTAATTTTAATTTTAATTTTAATTTTAATTTTAATTTTAATTTTAATTTTAATTTTAATTTTAATTTTAATTTTAATTTTAATTTTAATTTTAATTTTAATTTTAATTTTAATTTTAATTTTAATTTTAATTTTAATTTTAATTTTAATTTTAATTTTAATTTTAATTTTAATTTTAATTTTAATTTTAATTTTAATTTTAATTTTAATTTTAATTTTAATTTTAATTTTAATTTTAATTTTAATTTTAATTTTAATTTTAATTTTAATTTTAATTTTAATTTTAATTTTAATTTTAATTTTAATTTTAATTTTAATTTTAATTTTAATTTTAATTTTAATTTTAATTTTAATTTTAATTTTAATTTTAATTTTAATTTTAATTTTAATTTTAATTTTAATTTTAATTTTAATTTTAATTTTAATTTTAATTTTAATTTTAATTTTAATTTTAATTTTAATTTTAATTTTAATTTTAATTTTAATTTTAATTTTAATTTTAATTTTAATTTTAATTTTAATTTTAATTTTAATTTTAATTTTAATTTTAATTTTAATTTTAATTTTAATTTTAATTTTAATTTTAATTTTAATTTTAATTTTAATTTTAATTTTAATTTTAATTTTAATTTTAATTTTAATTTTAATTTTAATTTTAATTTTAATTTTAATTTTAATTTTAATTTTAATTTTAATTTTAATTTTAATTTTAATTTTAATTTTAATTTTAATTTTAATTTTAATTTTAATTTTAATTTTAATTTTAATTTTAATTTTAATTTTAATTTTAATTTTAATTTTAATTTTAATTTTAATTTTAATTTTAATTTTAATTTTAATTTTAATTTTAATTTTAATTTTAATTTTAATTTTAATTTTAATTTTAATTTTAATTTTAATTTTAATTTTAATTTTAATTTTAATTTTAATTTTAATTTTAATTTTAATTTTAATTTTAATTTTAATTTTAATTTTAATTTTAATTTTAATTTTAATTTTAATTTTAATTTTAATTTTAATTTTAATTTTAATTTTAATTTTAATTTTAATTTTAATTTTAATTTTAATTTTAATTTTAATTTTAATTTTAATTTTAATTTTAATTTTAATTTTAATTTTAATTTTAATTTTAATTTTAATTTTAATTTTAATTTTAATTTTAATTTTAATTTTAATTTTAATTTTAATTTTAATTTTAATTTTAATTTTAATTTTAATTTTAATTTTAATTTTAATTCTATTTCATCACAACTCACTACATTTCATATAACCCTACATTTCAAATAAATTCTACACTCTAGGTTAGGTTAGGTTAGGCTGGAGTGGCTGCTTACGCACACTTAGACCGGTGACCGTCCATTGTAATACCACAGGATGTATCCCCTTTTATCCCTATTGGAACCATTTCGAGCTACTTATGTAGCGCAAGACGTCCCGCACTTTAATGTTTTCGAGATCCGAGAGGCAGTCCATCTTGAACTTACCTAAGTGTTTGTGCCTTCTGAGAGCAAATGCTGGACACGAGCAAAGGAAGTGGACCAACGTCTCTTCCTCCTCTTCGTCCAGGCAGCTTCTGCAGAAGTCATTAGCCTCCAGACTCAGCCTTCTTGCATGTTCTCCAAAAAGGCAGTGTCCGTGCGTGAGAATTCCTACGACCGTTCTTAATTCACGTCTGCATAAGGATATTAATGCCCTAGTGCGCCCCAAGTCCAGCTTTGGCCAAACTTGTCTTGCAACTCTACAGGTGAGGGTGTTAGACCACCTTTCCCCCGCTGAGGATAGCGCCTGCTTCCCAAGTGCTTGTCTCAGCGCTGTAATAGGCCTCCCCAGACTTGCCCTTTCCGGTTGCAGCTGGAGAGTCGTACCATGTCTAGCAAGTTCATCTGCCCTGCAGTTCCCCATGACGCCCGAGTGACCTGGGATCCAGACTACCTGGATATTGAAATGCTCAACCATCTCATTTAGAGATGAGTGACAACTCAACGCCACCCGTGACGCCAAAGACACCGATTCTAACGACCGGATCGCCGCTTGACTGTCCACATAGATTGTGATATCGTCTGAGGATAACACAATATGTTTCAACCATGTCATGACCTCCTCAATCGCTACGACTTCAGCTTGGTACACGCTGCAGTAATCAGGGAGACGAATAGAAATGTTTACATTTAGTTTGTCACAGAATACTCCTGCTCCTACTTTGCCGTCTAGCTTGGAGCCATCTGTGAAGAATTGCAACGCTTTGGTTCCCGATAACGGTCTATCCCTCCAAGATTCCCTTGAAGGAAAGGAGGTCCGAAATCGTTTCTCGAAGCGTAGAGTAGGTTTAATGTAGTCAAGATTCACCAGCTCATCCTTCAACGATCTAACAATAGTGGAGTGTCCAATACTAAGACACCTCCACTGAGAGACGTTTGCAAGTCGTACAGCCGTATTAGCCGCCATCTGTTTGCTAAAAATGTCGACCGGAAGAAGGTGCAACATAACCTCTAAGGCACTTGTCGGTGTCGACCTCAATGCCCCGCTAACAAGCATGCAGGCGGTTCTTTGCACTCTTTCAATCTTACTTTTATAAGTTACCTTGTCCAGAGCTGGCCACCAAACACCCACCCCGTACATGAGTACAGGTCTCACTACAGCGGTGTAGAGCCAGTGTACCAGCTCCGGCTTCAGACCCCATCTATGACCAATGGCGTTGCTACAGGAGTACAAAGCAATAGTAGCTTTGTTTATTCTCTCCAACATGTTGGGCTTCCAACTAAGCTTACTGTCCAGGATAATGCCCAGATATCTAGCTCTATCAGTAAAAGCAAGTCTCGTGCCATTTAAGGTACTCGTAGGAGGGACAACTACCTGGATTTTGTATTTCTTAGTGAAGAGTACCAGCTCTGTCTTGGACGGGTTAATACCAAGTCCACATTTGCCAGCCCATTTCGTAACGATGGTAAGCGCATTCTGCAATACGTCTACAATCGTGCCAAGGAATTTCCCGGTAACAGCTAAAGCTACGTCATCTGCGTAAGCGATAACTTTATTAATACCCTCTCTCTCCAATTCAAGAATTCAGAAGAGAGGACAGAACTCCCCCTGCGGGGTTCCCCTAGTTACTCGCCTCTTGATGGTGGAGTCCCCCAACTTCGAGCTAACAATCCTGCTTCCCAGCATATAATTGATTAACCCTATCAGAGGAACGTCCACCTCCAAAAATGACAATCCCTCCTTGATTGCCTCCGCTTTCACATTATTAAAGGCGCCTTCTATATCCAGGAAAGCCACCAAACAGAATTCCTTCGAACTAATCGATTTCTCAATCGTACACACCAAGGCGTGCAGAGCAGTGTCCACAGATCTACCCTTTGTGTACGCATGCTGAGACGATGCCCACTTCCTGGCACCTATTTTATCTCTTATGTATACATTCAGCAGCCTTTCCAAGGTTTCAGAAAGAAAGAATGATAGAGTTATTTGTCTTAGGTCCTTAGGATAGACATGTGAGCTTTTCCCCGCTTTCGGTATAAACACCACATTGACCTCCGTCCAGTACCTAGGAATATAGCCCAGCATCAAACACCCTTTGAATATAGCTTCCAGGTAGTGAAGAATAATTACTGAGTTGTTTTGAATTTCAGCTGGTATAATTTGATCCGGACCAGCCGATTTAAATGGTTTAAAACCCCTCAGTGTCCATAGAATCCGTTTTCTGGTTACGATATCCTCTGGGAACACTTACAGTGACTCCTGATGATTGCTACGCACCAACAGGTCTTCAGGGCTCTCTGGGAAGTATGTCTCGAAGAGAAGCTCCAGAGACTCTCCACTAGAAGCTGTCCAAGATCCGTCCGGTTTTATCAAAAAACTGGGACTAGATGTACTTTTGGAAAGAATCTTTCTAAGACGGGAGGTTTCGGATACCCCTTCCATTTTATCACAGAAGATTCTCCAAGACCTCCTTTGTGCCTTTCTTAATTCTTTCTTATAAATTCCGAGTTTCTCCTTATAGGAGTCCCAATCCTGAGCCTCTCTTGTATTTTTGGCTCTATTAAAGGCTGTCGTACAAGCCTTCCGATAGGCTCCCAGTTCCCTGGACCACCATACCGGTTTTTGCCTACCCCTAGGCTTAGCCAGTGGGCAGGCAGGACGAAAGGATCGGTTGCATGCGCTAGTAACGCTAGCCACCATGTCCTCCAGCTCCCCAACGGTCGTCGGGGGCTCCATAGCCCTCGTCGGTAACATATCCTCCAATAATTACCCATATTTGCTGCAGTTGGTCCTTCTAGGGTTCCTGAACGCTTCCCGGGTAGCAGGGTGAATATCGAGGCTATAGGTTAAATATCGATGATCAGAAAAGGAGTGTTCCTTATCCACCCTCCAATTTTTAACCATATGAAGAATATTATTTGAGGCAAGGGTCACGTCTAGAACCTCCTGCCTGTTACTAGTAATAAATGTGGGTTCCCGCCCAATATTACACACTGAAAGGTTAGTACTCATCAAATAATCAAAAAGCGACTCACCTCTTTCATTAATGTCCGTGCTTCCCCAGATAGTGTGATGCGCATTAGCATCCACTCCCAGTATCACACTTACCTTTGATTGTTCCGCTTTACGGATCAGCTCCTCCAGGTTATCCAGAGGAACCTCCTTCTCCCGGTCCATGTAGGCTGAAACTAGCCAGAATCTACAAGTGCCTACTTCCAGGCTAACTGCAGTAGTGTCACCATTGCTGTATTGAGAGAGAAGGAAAAGATTAATATTATTTTTCCCAAGAATACAAGATCTGATCTTCCCAGACTTACTAGAGGATATAATTTTATACCCTTTGGTTCTGAGGCCACAGATCCTGTTATTGTTAATCCAAGGTTCTTGGATTAGTATCACATCCTCACCCGAACTAGTCAGCTTGAGGAGTAGAGCTGCCGAAGCAGCCTTAGAATGGTGAAGGTTAATTTGAGTTATCTTAATCATAACCATTTAACCTCTACCCACCTCCATGATAAATTCCTGCTACCGCAGGAATATTAATTCCCGGTATTTTGGGATGCGCCGGATACGCCCGTCTCGCCACCCCTCATACCCTCTGTAGAGGACTTGTCAGTGCCCCCCGTCTGGCCGGGCTGCCGTCATCCTCCTCCATCGGTACACCAGCTCCTTCGCTTATGTGCCCCTCCTCATCCTTCGAAAGAGTCCTTGCCCTACCGAGGTCGCCGGATTCACTCTTCCCCTACCCTCAGCTTCTCCCCCCATGCTGCTGGTACCCCATTCAGGCCTGGGCGGGTTGCCACCATCCTCACTCCTCCGGTTGGCCTCCCGTACGCGCTTCCGCCCCATCCTTCTTATAAACGTTGAGAGTAATTGACCCGAAACCGAAGTCAATTACTCCCTTCGATTTGTGCAGGAGGGCAAGGGACTCCTTATTTATTACCATGATTTATAATTTCGAGCCCCCCTTCGCCTCCTCCTGCTTGACGATCTTCCAATTTCCGGTCGGAAGATCCGGGTTACTGGCCTGAATAATTTTCAAAGCCCCGTCAGGGCTAGCCGGTTCTGATGGCAGCCAGACACGTGCCCTCGGCCTGCTGGGAGTTTCCTCCCGGCTAACTGGCCACACCTCCCCTACTTTGGCTATTGCCTTTTTGTAAAGATCCACAGATCTAGAGTCCGAGCATGCAGTCATCTTCACACGCCCTTGATACCATCCCGCATCTCTGCAGGATGGGGGTGGTCCCGGATTTTCACCCAGGGCCTTTAAAAAGACGAGGTTGAGTGCATTATACACCAACCTCCATTTTTCCGCCGTGATGCTCCCATCTTCTTGACTTTCGTCAATGACGGGTAGCATCAACACATGCTCCCTCAAGACATCGCTGAACAGCTTTGTCCCTGAGTTGGAGCTCGGCTTCTTTTCAGTCACCAACTTGGCCCGCTTGCTGTTGACTACTTCCACCTCGTCCTGGGACCGCTGTCTTTTTGACATATGGTCGCTTTCCGAGCTTCTGCAGCCCACAGTGCTCCTTGCCCAAGCTACTGATGTTCTTTGCTCTTCCGTAAGCTGCCCCTCGGGGGTCGCAGCCCACTTCTCGAGAATTCGGAACGCCGAGCGGCGATTCCCGTATCGCCTTTTCGCCGGAGGAATGTCTCTCGTCCCACTCCCCTGTGCTGCGTTGGTACCGCTAACTCCCGGGACTGGTGCCCTAGAGTCAACCACCTCTGCAACCTTAGAGGCCGCACCCGTCTGGTTCGAGGTACCTTCCTTCGCTGATACCGGGTTTTGAGGAGAGCCGGTGCCCTTGATTATCTTATAGTTAGATCTGTCCATTGTGATTCCCACGAGTATCGGAGAAATAATGGTCCGCCTGCGCAGAGATCCGTATACGCAGGTAAGGCTAATTATAACTTTAGGTCGCCAGGTATCCAGAGGGCTCCGTTAGCGACTGGGCTTTGTTAAATGGGCCCCTAGCCTAGTTGACCATCAGCACGGGTCGCTTAACACCTTAATCCAGCCCATTCGGCTCGCTAGCACCCCGGCCTCCCTGAACCCCCATCCCTCTGCCCACATTCTCTCCCCCATTCACCTATTCACATGGAGAGCCCAATCCAATGGGATCCATTCCATTCACCGGGTCACCCGTTTATAGGGTACCTCCACTCATCACCCGCGGCGACTCCGGAGGTGCAGAGAGGACGTGACGCCCAGTCCGCCGTGTTTATTGGTCGATGGTTTTCTGGCGCCATCTGTTCGCCTTTCCATGCTGGGCATCATCGGCACTCAGAATTTAATGAACTGAGGTTAACCACTCCCCAGTTCCCTGAGACTCTCCCACCAGCTGGACTGCGGGTGGGGGCGGATTATTTAATTCTCCACTAACCTACCTATCGATAGGTCGTCCACTATCTACCACCTGTGACCCCCCCCCCCCCCCCCCCCCGATAGCTGCAGTACGCCACCGGAAGAGAATTCAATCCAGTTTCGAACTGATGAGCTTATGATTATGAAAAAATCAATGTTCTCATCAGGCCGCGGCGACTGGACTTTCTACACGCTATATTTCAAATAAATTCTTTTAACACATACACAACTAGTTTAATAATTAGTTAGCCATTTTTAATTTATGTACTTAATTATTCCTTTATTAAATTCAGTACCCTTTGTTATATCCACTCTGTTATCTTTTAATCACTAAACACCGTAACTCTATAGTTAAAATAATAATTAATAAATTATCTAATTTTTGTTTTATCTTTTATATTTTCTTTCATCACACATCACCAATAGTTTCATTACATCAAGGCTTCTTTTAACATAAAGAGACAGACTTCTTAATACTTAGTTAGACGTTTTTTTTTTTTTTATAAATTATAATGATGAACAGATAAAAAAGAAAACACACTGCCATTTGATTCGAAAGTCATGGTCAATCGAGCACCTTAAGTAATTATTAATAAAAATTATAAAGTTAAAAACAACCTATGAACCAAACTAAAGCAAATAGTGCAGAGTTTCTAAATTATCAATGATTATCAAAAGGTCAGACCTCTTAAACTGGCAAAATAAAATATTGTTAAACACAAATTAATAGAAATTATTTTATTTTTATTTTTCCTAATATCAAAATTATATTCATAAAATTTATATTTAAAACACCTTGAATTCCCCACAGAACTCTCTAGGCACATGAAAAATCTTGGCTCATCCCGTTCAGAAACCGACTAGAATATTTTTTTAAAATCCCATCGTTTTCACACCGTTCAAACATTTCATTCGTGCAACTTTGCAGAGTCTGTGTAGTTTGGCATACGTTTTCATTTTCCAAAGATGTTCCAATATCTTGGTTTGGCATTTTACGATAGAAACAGTTGCTAAATCCGCTTTCATCCAAACAATTAAAACCCTTATCACCAGCAATTGCGAAGATGATTTCTTCGGAACATAAATTATCAGCGAATCGATTGATGATTCGCATTAAATTCACAAGGGATTGTATATTAACATCATCACGACACGCCACACTAACCATTGTGCCTTTATCCACACTGCAGCTAGCCACATAATTCAGTGTAACACAATATTCCATTGTGACTTGGGAGAATTGTGTACTATTTATCGTCTGGTCCCTATACTGATTGATGTGATGCATAATTTGCGCCATTATAAATTGTTCAGGTGCACAAGTATCATACCGCTGTTTAAGGAGCTGTGGCAAATATTAATTTCATTATTTTATACATTTTACAATTTCAAATTCGTTGATTTTATTACAACAAGTTCAGTATCACAATTTGGAGTAGCTGGATCAATATTTCTCGGCGAAACACTTATGATCCCAAATGAAACACTGATTACAATGAAAAAAATCTTGAACCACTTCATTGTTGGTATTAAAACTATAATAAACTAATAACAAATGTGTACGTGCTTCAGTTTAAATAACGATAGATTATGTAAGTAACCTATTGTGACTCTAAGATTAAAGTTTTTTTTCGCAGCACTTAAAAAAAAAAATTTTCAAGGGATCTGAACCATAACAGCCTGATTCCTCAAAACAAATGAAACAACATTTAAGTTCAAGGTTTTTTTGGAAGTTCACAATGTTACTGTTAAATTACAATATGATGACATTTTTTCGGGCGAATTCAGAACGTTGTAAGATTTTTAAAGCTTTTATGAATTGAAAATAATTATGTATATATCAAGTTGTGTAATAAATATAAATACAAAACTACAACATTAAATGGAAAACGCCATAATTTAGTTAAAGCGTAGACTAAAAGACATACAGATGAGTGAAAAATGCATTTTCGTGGGTTACTGTATTATATACTTCGTTCAAAAGTACTTTATTTATTCAAAAATCGATGCGCAAATGCATTGCTATAGCATAGAACAAACTGTGTATGCAATTTATTCAACAATGATGTATTTCACTTTCTAGGGACTAAAGTAGGTTGGTTACGTGTTTGATCACAAATTGAAGCCTATCATCTCTAGTTTCTGCAAGCGTACGCTTGCCCAAGTCATAATAAATTTATAGGTAAAGCGTACCACTATGTATTTTGGGTCGCCAACATCGCTTTTGGCTAAAAATACTTTGTGCCTTTCATAACCTCAAAAAACCTCTTAAAAATGCATTTTTGTTTACATACTATATAACGATCGCTTAAGTCAACACAAAATCATATATTTTATTCGCTGGATCTTTTCGCTCACCTCTCTCGATAAGAAACCAAGCGATTAGACGATATAGAGAAAATATTAATGCTGACCACCAATTATCAGAATTAAAGACAAAAAGACTTACAACGTGGAATTCAACAAGAAAATATAACCGAAATTCGAAGAGTAACTACTCGAAGAGCAAATAGAAATGTTCGAGCTGCGGAAAGAGCATCGAACGCTCAATACGAGCGGAACAGAAGAGCATTAGTAATTGCTTCAATTAATCGTATTGCCTTTAATTATGAAGCAGACAATCGATTATTACGTCCATCCTAAAATTTTTATCGGTGAAATGGATAAAGAATGCAATTATTGTCATGCATTAAAATTTAAAAATGAAACTCTTGGGATGTGTTGTTTTAACAATTTAAAATCCACCTGATGAACCTTTCAAATCTTTGATGACTCTTAAGACGCACTGCACTGCAATACCCTTTAATTTAACAATTTTTCATTTTGATATCACATCAACATAAAACAAACAAATCCATCCACCGGCGCAGAACTGACCAAAAAAGTTAGTGCTATGAATTATTACGCTTATCGACTAATGATTAGATCTACTGAAGACTATCACATTCTAAAATGTATAGATATTTATACCATCAGTATGTTGTCGATGTGTATGTCAAAATCGAGAGTGAATGTCTACGATACATTCGTTTTAATCAGTCAAAATTACGAAGCGACGAATACATCCACTTGCGTGATGCAATAAATGGAAATATAGACAGAAGTATTAATGCCAATGGCATCGGTAATACTGTTATTCTTCCTTCATCATACATTGGCAGTCCGCGTCATATGCAAGAGTATATTCAAGACGCTAAGACTTTCGTGCGTCATTACGGAACACCCGATTTATTTATAACATTCACATGCAATCCAAAATGGAACGATATCGTAAAATTATTAAAGCATGGTCAACAATCGCATGATCGACATGACATTATATCACGAGTTTTTAAACAAAAGCTAAAGTCCTTAATGGATCTCATTACAAAGTATCATGTGTATGGGCAAACGAATTGTTGGATGTATTCGATCGAATGGCAAAAACGAGGTCTTTACAAGATTTCATTCATTAAAAGATTTTACAATGTATACGATTACTGGAATTGATGGCTATCCATTATATCGTAGAAGATCCACTGAGAATTCTGGAAAGTCATTCACGATAAATATTCACACAAATGAATTTGAAGTTGACAATAGATGGATTGTGCCTTATTCGCCATGTTTATCAAAAACATTTAAGGCACACATTAATGTTGAACTATGCTCATCTGTAAAATCCATGAAATATATTTGCAAATATATCAACAAAGGAACTGACATGGCAGTTTTCAATATTGAGCGACAAGACAATTTAAATGACGAAATTTCAAGATTTGGCGTATTTTTTCATTTTCAATGCACGAAAGAGATCCAGCAGTAATTCATCTAGTGGAACATCTTCAAAATGGACAACACGTGTCTATTTTACAGACCAAAATATTGCACAGCGAGCTGCTTCTCCACCAAAAACTACTTTAACAGAATTTTTCAATACATGTCAACAACAAAATTCATTTACACACAATTTGCTGTTTTCAGCAATGCCTTCCTACTATAGGTGGGATAAAAAAAATGGGAGCTTCGAAAACGAGGTACACCTGTCGATGGACATACTGGTATTTTTAAGTTAAATGTTTTAGGCAGAATTTACACCATTCATCCAAATCAAAAAGAATGTTTCTATTTACGTTTATTATTAATAAATGTTCGAGGACCTACATCATTTAATAATTTAAAAACAGTTAATGGACATCAACATGAAACAATTCACGCAGCATATTTGGCTTTGAATTTATTAGAAGCAGATGTACATTGGGATTCCACATTAAACGATGCAGTCATTACCTCATCTCTAAATCAAATACGTCAAATATTCGCCATTATCATTACAATTTGCAGTCCTTCCAATCCAAATGAACTATGGGAAAAATTCAAAAATGCAATGACTGAAGATATTCTTCACACATATCGCATTATTCACAACGACAACACAATTGATTTCTTACCAATCATTTTCAATGACTATTTAATTCGACTAGAGGATACCTGCACTATTAATTCAAATCAAAATCTTCAAACTTTAGGATGGCCATCACCTTCAAGATTAGCAAATCGTCTAATTAATTATGATTTTTCATGAGAATAATCATACAATATGCTTGATTTACTTGAATTTGTTCAAATTAATAAGCCAAAATTGATAGATGAACAAAAAATTATTGGCTTCTTTTTTTTGGATGCTCCAGGCGGAACTGGAAAAACTTTCATGATTTTACTTGTATTAGCAGAAATTCGTTCCCAAGTTAACATTGCATTTGCCGTTACTTCGTCAGGAATTGCTGCAACTTTATTACATGGAGGGAGAACAGGGCATTCAGCATTTAAACTGCCATTAAATATTCAAACTAATGAAAACTCAACATGTAATATAAAAAAAAATTCTAACATGGCCAAAGTACTGCAAAAATGTCGCATTATAATTTGGGACGAATGCACAATGGCTCATAAACATTCATTGAAGGCATTGGATCGAACATTAAAAGATTTCAAGAACAACACAAATATTTTTGGTGGAACCATAATTTTACTTTCTGGGGATTTCAGACAAACACTACCCGTTATGCTAAGATCAACATATGCTGATGAAATAAACGCATGCCTTAAATCTTCATCTTTATGACAAACAGTAATACCAATGAAATTTATCACAAATATACGTGTACTTATCCAAAACGACCCTTCAGCTGAATTTTTTTCTAAACAATTGCTTGACATTGAAATGGAATAATTGCTGCTGATCAAATAACCAAATAAATCGAATTTCCAGAAAATTTCTCGGGAAGAACTAATAACAAATGTATATCCAAACATTCTACAAAACTATAAGCAAATTCAATGGTTACAAAATCGTGCAATTTTAGCATCCAAAAATATTGAAGTAGAATTTTTGAATCTAAAAATTCAAGATATGTTGGATACAGAAACAATGTCTTTTAAAACAATCGATACTGTCATTGAAGAAAGTGAAGCAGTTATTTAACGGAATTTTTAAATTCCATAAATATTCCAGGTTTGGCACCACATCATTTGCAATTAAAAATTGGTTCTCCAATTATTTTATTGCGCAATATTAAATCGCCCAAATTGTGTAACGGAACTCGCTTGGTAATTAAAAAATTATATGGCAATGTTATTGAAGCGACAATTTCTGTTTCAAAAAACAGGAAAATTCGTAGAAGAACATGTATTAATACCACATACGAGTATTCCTATGATACCAACAGATTCGCCAATTCCATTCAAGCGGCTTCAATTCCCAATTCGATTGGCATTTTCAATTACAATAAATAAGTCACAAGACCAAATATTTAACATATGTGGTATTGATTTGGAATCACCATGCTTCTCCCATGGGCCAACTTTATGTCGCATGTTCTCGCGTCGGAAAGCCATCTGGATTATACGTTTTTGCTGAAAATGGCAAAACTATTGATTATCGTGCAGCTCTTCAATAATGTAATATTTGATTATTATTTTCATTTAAAATAAATTAATTTGTTTTCAGATTACTGGATGGATGAGAAATAATAAAAAATAATTTTATTTAAGCAGCAATACAATTTAATACAAATACAAATCTTTATAAAATACGATAATTCAAACAATAAAAATGTATTACAAGATCAATTAAATTTTTTACATTTAAAACACAATAATTATTTTTTAACTAAATAGTTTCCACTGCTTCCCTTCTCAATTTTTCTCCATTATTATAACAAAGAAGGGAAATACAAAAGGGAGCAAAAAAATTTGTTCCCCCAAGTTGATATAAATCGATTGTATATATGTACATATGAAAAAACGAGCCGGGCAACGCCGGGTAATATCGGCTAGTAAATTTATATAAGTCATAAAAAAAAAATAGAATTGTGGAAACAAGCAACAAATCTCAAATTGATTCGAAATAAATAATTCTACAGTATCATAACAACAACAACAGCCAACATATTTAGAATATTATAGAAGTATACGCCACTCATACGCTAATATTGAACGAATTGCTCTGTAGAATAAAACAGTTTTACCAATACCTATACAGACATTACAGTTTTCAATAGTATAGGTCGAGTTAAATGTCGAAGATGAAAAATTGCGAATGAGATTTTAATTGCAGTTGAAGAGAAGAAGTTTCCAAATTTAACAAAACCCATGATATCTTTTAAGGAACTTGCTAAAAATAACGGGAAACCTTTGTAAAATGTAAATGGTTGGTTTGATGATCTATAACAGTTGGTTTTGGTGATCTTAAAATGAAATAATGATATTGAAAATTTATCAACTTAATATAGAGTGTGTCCTATTCAAAACGCAACCGTACGCTTTTTAAAGCCAATAAAGCAACGATTTCAAATTTATAAATATATTTTTATTGCATTTACTATATTTCGTGATTGCCCCCTTTGACAGAATATCCTAACGGCACCACCTATACAGCATTTGCTCCGGCCATTGCGCAGTCTTTCGTGTGGTTGTTGTGGTGGTGTTCATTCAATATCATGATAGCTGCTTTCAGATCATTTCACACATAGTGGCATACACCATCAACATGGTCACTCCCCTAAATACAATAACTAACACTTCATGTCCAATGTATGGTACAAAAAAAAAATTACTGCTGACTTTATGCAATGCAATTTTTTTTTTAATCGACACAAACGATAGCACATAACTGGTCCGTAATATATGCCAAAATAACTTCATCGTTTCTTGGATAATTATCCGTTGAAGGAAAAACGGCTCCTTATCCGAAGTACCGCAGACAATTCGTTATATCAGTACTCAGCCGAATATCGGTATCTCTGATTTGATTTGTTATTTTTCTTAGTTGATACTGCACGTCGAAACCGATAACACGCTACCACTGGAATCAGCGAGTGATTTTGCAACGAAAATTGTTATAAATTGAAGTTTCTCTTACATCCCACCGCTGTCACCAATGTTAATTGTAGGGAGAAGCTTTTTTCTCCCAGGTTGAAGAATTATTAAGTTTGAGTGAATCACTCAGGCGTGCTATTTAACTCTGCACATTCAATTTACACCATTTAGCCCTTTTTTTTTTGCCACTTATATCACTTATAGGGGAAAATGTATGCTACACTGAAGAAAATTACACTTTTACGTTGGATTATTATAATTTCATTTTTATTAACAATATTTATTGATTTATTTATAATTATAATTTATTATATTATATTCTATTTTTGATTTTAATTTATAATATTTATTAAGTTAACTACAATTATAATTTTAAATTTTATGTTAAATGCACGCCGGCTGATAAGTATCTAACAAAAAAAAAATACTAAAAAAAATAAACTTGTTAATTTTACAAAATATACAAAAAAAAAAAAAAAAAAAACCATATACCGTAAACTCGCTTGATTGCCAGCTTGCACTGACCTTTATTACCAATACACAATCAAACAAGATGAAACAGAATGACAACCAAGCAAATATATCACAGTTGCACCACACAAAAAATAATAACCCTTTAAGTTGATTGCCGATCATTAACATTTGACTTTCTACATAAAATAATGAAGTATAAGAAAATTCAAGCGCATACAACAATGAAATTCAATCAGCGCACGAATAATGTGTACAGCCGAAAATAAAACTAACATTAGGTGTCCACCGAGGGAAACAAAGTTTTTTATAAACGTAATGAAATTCTTTATTTGAAATGGAATATTTATTTCCTTCACTGAATCTGCTCTTTAATGCTGCGTTTACGACATATGAAAAAATTCAATACTATGAAATATTTCAATACAGAAAGTTGAAGTTAGCCACTTAGGTTTTGCTCAAAATATAGATGAATATTATGTGACGTCATTTATTTGTCAAATATTCTTCATATATTTTCAATTTGTGATTTGCTTTTCTTGTGTGTACCATTAAATTTTTCATTAAGTTATTTTAATTTTATTTCTTATTTTATTAAGTTTATATTTTCGTTTTATCGTTGTTAAATCTTAAATTAATTTTAATTTGTAATTTTTAATTCATATTGTTGTTCAATTTAATTGGTTTTAGTTAAAATTAAAGTAGTTTTTTCCCATTATTTTCGGCGCGTCATTTTAATTTTTTGAGTGTATATATCATTTTTCCAAAATGTCTTTATCAAGACAAGCAATAATAAATTTGGTAAAACAAGATATTACAGTATTACAAAATTTATTAATTGTTTATTTAAAAAACAAAAACCGTGTTGGGAGAACTCGTTCAGTGAGGCGGTTTAGTGTCAACCCAGTAAATGTTAACGGAAACTCACAAGGGTTTTACAATAACCTGGTTAGTGAAATGCGGTTAACTGATACCGAGGCATTCGCCAATTTCCATCGGATGAATCCCCAAGCGTTCGATGAGTTACTGGCAATGGTTGGCCCTCTTATTCAAAGGATACATGTGGGAGAAAGATCCAAAACTGCAGGGTAACGTTTATCATTAACACTTCGGTAAGAATATTATAATTATAAAATATTTAGTTTCTTGGTAATTACTTACTAATACGTAAAATATTATTTTAGATATCTTGCCAGTGGTGACAGTATGATGTCAATTGGAGTTTACGGATATCGAGTTGGCAAAGCCACTGCCTCAATTATAATTAGAGAAACATGCGAGGCATTGTGGAAATCCTTAAAGGGATTAGTATTTCCGACACCAACAACGGACATGTGGAAGAACGTCAGCAGAGATTACGAAGAACTATGGAATTTCCCACATTGCTTAGGAGCCATAGACCGAAAACACGTTCTTATTCAAGTAACTATTTTTTATTTATTATATGTGTAAATTTTAGTTTACCTTACATTAATTTTTCGTATTAGGCTTTTGGCAATGTTGGTTCTGTTTACAGAAATTATAAGCACAGTCATAGTGTTGTGCTTTTAGGAATATGTGATGCCCATTATAAGTTTGTTCTAGTTGATATCGGTGCTCATGGTCACGTTGGAGATAGCAACATCTTCAGGAGGAGCAATTTTGGGAGAGCTATCATATGCGGTGGAAGAGATTTAGATTTGCCATTATTTGCCGAAACTCTGCGAGATTCTAAAGAATATCCATATGTTTTTGTCGGTGATGAGGCTTTTCCATTATTGCCGAATATAATGCGACCGTATCCTGGTCGGAACACTTCTCTTCTCCCGCAGTATCAAACAGTCTTTAACTATAGATTGTCTAGAGCCAGAAGGGTGGTGGAGAATGCTTTTGGCATTCTTGCAAATAGATGGCGAATCTACTACTACTATCTACAATCTACGGCCAATTTTGGCAAACAAGACCACAGTTTTTGCCATAATAAAGGCGACTGTGGTATTGCACAATTCGTGAAAAAAAGGTTGCGGAATATCTGACTGTTGGTCTTGTGGACAATTATGTTGGAGAAACATACCGACCAGGTACATGGCGAAACGAAGAATCAAATGGGATGCGGCAGGTGCAACGAATAGGATCAAATAATTCCAGTGTGAATGCGAAAGAAACAAGAAATCAATTTAAAAATTATTTTAATCAAGTTGATGTATTACTCTGGCAGTATAATAATTTTTAAATAAGATGCAAACAAACAAAATGAGGTAGTTTAAAAAAATATCACATTTTTCTATAATAATCAAATTTTAAATAATAATTAAGATAAAATTATATATTTATATAATTCATTTTCATAATATGTACATAAAACTAGAAATAAAAGAAAAGGAATAATTCAATTATTATAAAAAAATTCAATTATTATAAACGGGTCCATATCCACAGTATTTTAAATACTATTAATTTCTTCCGCTGTATTATCAAATTGATAATTTAGTGAAAGACTGCTTACCGTAGGTCTACAAAAAAATTTTTAAATTATTTAATTTAGTAATATATAATTAAATGTAATAATAATTAAATTGGGCTCCATTTTTATCGATACTACGTCCTACTGTAAATCGAGAGTTGTGAATCGTGCGAGATTTTACTTGAGACATCAGTACAATGTCCAGTATCACGGTCTTGGATAGAAGGATGAGTACATTAATATAAAACAAATATTGATAAATATAAGTAACTTACTCGTTGATTAAGTGAACCTTTAAAAAATCGAGTGCCCTGACGATCCATTTATCTTTGGATTTTATTTCGGCAGCACTTTTGCTTTTAGCCTGCTTTGCTAGCTGCATATACTTACAGCGCAAGGCTCTCCACTTCTTCTGGGCATCTGCTGAACTTACCCCAATTTCCTTTCCAATCTCCTGCCAAGTATTCTGTTTTAAACAGGTCTTTCTATAATTTTTATGGCTTAGATCGTACAAATACTCCCTTCCTTGTCTTTGTACCTCCTCTATCAGCTTTGTAATCAAATTAAGGTTGAATTGAGAATCTAGATTTAAAAAAATAAGTAGTATATTATGTATTTCCGTGAAAATTACTCAGAACCATAATAATTTAATTATTAACAAACACTTACCACGGTTCGTATACATTTTAATTTTAAACGTCACAAAATTCCGTATATGAAATACCGAATACTTTATACAAAAAAATTTTCTAATTTTATTTTAAAAATTTACAGAATCGTAGCTGTCATAAATGAGCACCAGTTGTTGTTGTAAAATGAGCAAAAAGTAGATTATAATTTTGATTTTCTTTTCTTTTCGTTGGTACAACTTGTAAAATTTTTGCTTAATATTGAATTTTTTTCAACTCGAGTATTGAACAAAATAGGCGGTGCTTAAGGAAATAAATAAATTTGATTAGTAGAGAGTACTGAAAAAATAGTATTGCATTTTTTTCATATGTCGTAAACGCAGCATAAACAACAAAAAAAAAAAAAAAATTTACCTCTCTCGTGCCATAGACACCTACATGTATCCAGACACAGTATTATGTTTTGCACTAACACACATATACGGTCTATTGAATGAAATTGAACAACGGACACAAATTAACAAAAAATGCATGGGAATTGTTTTTTTGATGATTTTCATTGAAATGCAAATAAAACTACAATTTTTTTTTTTAATTTTAATAATTCAACAATATTTAATAATACATAAATAATAAAATAAATAAAACATAAATTTTGGAATTCAATTCATTTTTGACTAATATATAACTAATATTAATGAAATTAAAATTAAATAAAACATTTTTAAACAATAAGTAGGAATAACGAAAATTTATCACAATATTAGGTAATTACTTATAAAGAAAATTATAAAGGTATATATTATCACATATCAAGAAAATTTATAAAAAATTGTTTAATTTTCTTTTATTAAAATTTACTTTGGCAAAGTTATGGTTTACTTCCTTGCAGTAATTTAACAATATAATGTTTGCCATGGGAAATAATAACATTTTGAAAATGTTAATATTTGTTTGTCCGCAATTGCAAACTCTATTGGTGTCGATATAAAAATTTTCTTGCTGAACGCTATTTAAAGTAAGGCAATGTAAAATTTTTCTTTGACTTGTTTCGCAGAAAAATTTTGTTTTCATTTCACCATTACGAATAATTTCTTGGAAAATTGCGCACATATGGAAAAATAGCTGTTGCACCACCTGAGTTGGTTGAACCAAGCCACTTCTTTGCATATAGTCGAAATAAGTCTCATGAATTTTAGTCCCTTTTTGTTTAATGAACACAAACTGGCAATCGGAACATGAAATCTTCTTACAAATTGAGTGTGCCGCATAACCGCATACGTAATTATTCGAAATATCATCCAATTCCACATTCGCTAAATAATCCGAGTTTAATACATTTGTGTAATCAGACATTGAAACCAGATTTGAGTCATCTACGTACTCAAGGTTTTCGTTATTTTTAAAAAGATTTAATGGAATTGATTTTCGAAAAATTTTCCTAATTCGCAATTGGTTTTCGGATTCAGAAATATTTCGAAATGAAACGTTGTAACACCGTCCCGATAAAAATCTGTATTTAATAAACCTTTTTTCGATGTCATCAGATTGAAATTTACCGAGAAGAATGTAAGCTATACCAAACTGTTTAAATGAGTATTCTGAGATCTTTATTAACGCTTTCGTAGATTTAACCATGGCAGTGTGTGTTTCACGAGACAACCTACCATTATTATTTTCTGTGTTATGCCAGTCTTCAAGCCATTCTATGATTTTTTCTAAAAATTTTATTTTACTGTCTTCAGGGCTTGTAATTGGTTCGGAATATTCATTTCGTTTCGCTGTTCCTTTAAATTTCGATTTTACGTTTAAAATATCCCAACATCTTCTAATTATTTCCAGGAAATCAGCTGTTTCATTTTTGTTATTTTGTAGAAGGGCAGCAATTGTGCTGCAGTGAAATACATTATCGACAAGTGTAACTTTTTGGCGTTCTAAATTGTTTGGATACATAGATTTAAAGTTCAATTTGAAAGCAGTTTTAGCAGGTAAGCTTATTTCTTTCATATATTGCTCTCTTAAATCGGAAAATCGAGCATATTTAATTTCTCGGGTTTCGAAGTCTGGGTATACAAATGAATAATCAAAATTTTTAACATTTAACCAATTATTGCGTATATTTTTAAAAATATGGACAGAATCATAACAACAAAATACAAGACGTTCAGAATCGCAGGGATGGAGGAATGAGAAACTATCTTTATTGCCAGTAAACATTTCAAACATTGTTCTATTTATACTATTATTGTCGGCCATAATTACAAAAACTTCTAAACCAATATTGTATAAATACTGCAAGATGTTTTTGGTTAGCTGATGCAGTTCTTTCCCTGTGCAAGTTTTAACGGGTATCAATTTCACAACTTCCTTGAAATTTCCAAATGCAGATTTAACCATAAAAGTTTGAACAGTCTTAGCTAAAGAATCTGAATTATTGTTTGCGAAACCTTTTACACTACCACTTTTGTAATCAATCCCGGATTTAACGTAAATTTCGTCAATCATTAAAATTACTTTCTTTTCCCTATCGGTTAAAGTTTCAACAATGTTTTTTAAGTAATTATTATTGGAAATTTCTGTGTTAGGAGAAACATTTAAAGATGTGGAAATGTGGCGAATATGTTCCGGATGTGGTAGAGTTAAATATTGCCGTATAATATTGTAGGCTGCACTAGACTGCGAATGTAAAAGGTGGGAAACTATTATAGTATTTTGGGAATATCTAGGTACTTTACTTTTCATTAATAATAATTTTATTTGATCGGTCAAAAAATTCAGCTCGTTATAAAATTCAAAGTCGTCAGGGATGTTTTCTAAAGCCAAATTCATTATGTTAAGCGCATTTTCCAACAGGGTGTTACAATCTTTAGAAGTATTAATATTTTCAAAATTTTTATATCTTACCAACAGATTTTCCAATTGAGACCAGAGTGTTAATTTTAAAGTATTTGGAAGAATCCAATTTAAATCTTGCTTACTTACTAACTCACTATATGTAAAAATATTGACCTTCAAATCACTGCAAATCACTATTCTTATTTTGAAATTACATCCTTTTTGTAAATCACCATCAACTATGTAAAAAGTCAAACTAGCTTTTTGTTCGAAAGTCTTATACTCTGTTAAAATGTTTTTGTTCATTTTCTCTTTATAATTTTGTAGAACGTCCTGATATCCCTTAATCATGTCGGCTTGCAGAATAGCTTCATTATTTTTCTCAATTCTACAATTGATTTCTTCTAGTCGCTTTTCTGGTGGCTTACGTTTGTTTGGCGGTTCGTGTTGATGAGGTTGGCCGGGAAAAACTGTTGGAATGCTCCCATTTAACAATTTTGATCGTGAAATTGGGTAATTTGTATCTTCGTTTCTCAGCATTAAATTTTTTTGCACTTGACCTGGTAAAAAATGTTGTACGCATATCGCCGAGTACTTCGACGGCTCCCAATTTGGCTTTTTAATAGCTGCTATCCATTTAAATTTCAAATTTGAATCCACAGGAAAAGAAAATGTCGGAATTGTCTCACTATTGTTTTCTTTATTTTGGGTCGAATTACTCAAGCACCCAACAACACAACATCTTCGAGGCATATTTTCTAATTGTATTCCATTAAATACGGAATTTGTTTATAAAAGCCGAACTGTATTATTATAATAACACAACACTAAAATAATTAATTGAAAACATTAAATAATTCAAATAAATCCAGTGACATTACCTTAAAACACAACGTTCCACTTCGAAATATAGAGAGAAACTAAACAAATTGAATAAAGAAAAAATTCAATACACACATTGACAAAAATATTACTGTGTCTGGATACATGTAGGTGTCTATGGTCTGGATACATGTAGGTGTCTATGCTCGTGCTTTTAGGAACATTTTGGTTTCCTTGTTTTTGTTTTGTTTTGGTATATTATGTTATGTAGATGTACGTCTGTATATTGTACGTACATAATTGAGTCGATTGTTGTCGATTAGTTTTAGTTTAGAAAAAAAACTTATGAACGTCGGTCGTGCGATTTTTTGTATCGCGAAATAAAAAAGATGAATTAAGATATGGGTTTTCTTAATTAAAATACCCATTTTTCGTCTAATATGAATGAAAACAAATTGATTTTGTTTCGTAATAATACGGCCCAAAACCTACATAGGAATTCAAACATAATATTTTTCTAATAACCACCGTGTGGCGCTCCCATCGTTCCGATTTGAGTTCTGTTTGTTAAGTTGGTACATCTGTTGTTGATATTCCCTCTAAATCTTAGCGTCATAGCTTGACATTTGCAAAAGTTACGTAGTCAAGAGTACATCTATCTCTGTGTGTGTTGGCGATTTTTTATATATATATATATATATATATATATATATATATATATATATATATATATATATATATATATATATATATATATATATATATGTATATATATATTTATATATATATATATATATATATATATATATATATATATATATATATATATATATATATATATATATATATATATATATATATATATATGTATATTTGTATATATATATATATATAATCTTTAATAGAGTTTCCCAAAATTTGGCTCTTTCCAGCGCCCCTCCTCTCCCCCTTCACGAGTAATACTTTTTTGAATTTAAGAAATTGAGCGATTTTAAACTATTCTCGATAGGTAACCATTCTACTTAGGTTGCTTTATTTTAATGTTATAGGCATCATTCTCTTCGTTTTTTATTGAACTTTCATTTGAAGTCAGTTTCAGCCTCATATTTAATATTGGCTAAATGCGACACCAAAAGGTACAATCATATTTTCTTAAAATATGGCATGTTTTAAATTTTTCACTAAATCAGTGAATTTTTACTAAAATACATAGACTCAGTTTCTTCATGTTTTCATGACATTTACAAATTTTTAAACCATATTTAATTTTTTCAAACACTTTTAAAGTTGGGTACAAGCGTTTAAATGCACCCAATTTTTCGGAAATCGTAATATTCACTCCTCTGTAACTTTTTTCGTTTTACTCCGAACGACACTAGCTTTTGGAAGGAAGCTCATCGTTTTATCCTCACAACACCTCATGAAATACTTATTTGGTTTGAAATCGCAAATTACATTTTACAATAACAAGTTGGTCGAGGGTTCAATCAATTCAATTTTCGAGTTTAAAGCAATATCGTCACGCGTACAGCAAATAATTCTAAAATTTGACGAAGTTCAATCAGAAATAGAAACCTTTATCGATAGTGACGATGGTCCACATGTTAAATACAGAGCGGATTTTGAAGAAATTTATTATAAATTCGAAGCGCAGTTGCGCAGTAATATTAATGAATTAGATCAACCTCGGCAACCCAAGGATTCTAAAAATGATCATCTGCCAACAATTAGTAATAAAATTAAGTTACCACAAATTTCATTACCAAAATTCGACGATCAAGAAATTAATTGGCTAAACTTCAAAGCAATTTACAACAAAATGATCCACGAAAATAATGACATTGATGTGGAAATAAAATTTTGTTATTTGATATCTTGTGTACGGGACGGTCGAGCCTTTCGTTTAATTCAATCTTATCCAATTACGGAAGAAAATTATCCTGTAGTGTGGAAACTTTTAGTTGATTTTTACGACGACGAATCCAATATTCAAGATATGCATTTAAGGCACTTGTATGAGATAAAAAGGCCACAAGAAGGTTCATCATTATCCTTACAAACCTTTCTGGACACCTTCAACAGTCATTTTCTGGCGTTAAAAACTTTAAATGCAGAAAATGAGTTCACTCCGTTTCTTCGGCATCACTTAATTGAGCGTTTAGATAATGCTTCAAAAATTGAAATTCTTAAAGAATATGCAAAGATAAATAAAATCAGTTATAGTGAATTTGTAGCAGCTCTACGAAACAGAACCAAAATTTGGCATTCAATAAAATCATCAGTGCCATTACAATCGAACCAAGGTCACTCCAGTAATCCGTCAAGCCAATTACCAAAACCACAAAAATCATTCGCTTCGAACGCAACAGTTTTATGTAATTATTGTGATGGTGCTCATTTACTGAATCATTGTGGTAAATTCAAGCAATCTAACATCACTCCGCAAGAAAGATTCAGCTTCGTGAAAAAATACAATTTATGCACAAACTGTCTCATTGAAAATCATAAAGTGACAGATTGTGTTGCACCCTCGTGTAGTCTGTGTCCGCTGCGGCATCATGTCTTGCTGCACTTCGGAAATTCAAAGAGCAATATAGGACCATCACAAAATTCAAATAATTCGATTAATTCTTCGCCACAATTAAAAAAGGAACAAAATACAGTCCACAACGCAAATTCAATGGTTGCTAGTCACGTAGTTGCCAATCAGTCGTCGGTAGATTATTCTGAAGTTTTATTGCCTACAGCTGTCATATGGGCAAGTGTTTGTGAAGGTTTTCGAATCCCGTGTCGGATCTTAATTGATAGCGGTTCACAAGCTAATTTTGTCACGGAAAAAATATGTCAGCTTTTGAGAGCTAAAAGGTCAAATGCATTTACATCGATTTCAGGAATCAATTCGTCGTCAAGTGAAGTTAAATATTGTACGAATATAACAATTTCATCACAGTGCAATGATTACACCACTAATCTAAGATTCCTAATAATGCCAAAAATTACAAACGACTTACCATCAACGTCGTTTCCATTCGACACTACAAACATTTGTTCGTCCATCCTTTTAGCGGATCCAACATTCCATAAATCATCGCCTATTGATATGATCATAGGCTTTGAGATCTATAATGAAATTATATTGTCAGGTAAACAATACATTTCGAAGGAGTTACCTCCATTCTTCAATACCATATTTGGTTATGTCGTCGCAGGAAAGGTAAATTATTCACCAAAGGTCTCTGTTATTATCAATACTATACTTACAAACCAAAACGATTCGATATTGGGACCAGAGCAGCAAATCATGGCTTGCATGAACACCTCTAAGAAAAAGGAAATAGATATGCTTTACGATCTTGATAAACGAGTTCAGCTATTTTGGAAATTGGAAAGCCTCGAACCAAAAAATAATTATTCTTTGGAGGAGAAAAGCTGTGGGGAACATTTTCTGAGCAACTATACTCGAGATAATGAAGGCAGATTTATTGTTGCTTTGCCTTGCAAATCTAATATTGATCATTTGGGTCAGCCAAGTAGCTCAGCCTTGAAGCAATTTCTCTGGTTAGAAAAAAAATTGGATAAACAACCAAATACAAAACGTCAATACGTCGAGTTTATTAAAAAATATATAGGCATGGGACACATGGAAGAGGTACACCTGCCACATGATAACACGAGCAGTATAAAGTATTATATCCCGCACCATTGTGTGATAAAGGAAAAAAGTACTACAACGAAACTGAGAGTTGTTTTTAACGCTTCTCATAAAACGTCTTCGGAGATTTCACTCAATGATTGCCTCATGGTCGGACCGAATTTACAACAGGATCTGTTTTCTATTGTTATACGTTTTAGGAAGTATCCTGTAGTATTCACCGGAGACATCGCCAAGATGTACCGACAGGTACGGTTAAAAAGTGAGTTTAAAGATTTACATCGAATTTGGTTTCGTGAAAATAAAAATGAAGAAGTTAAGTGTTACCGTCTATGTACCGTAACATATGGAACTGCGTCAGCTGCATACTTGGCGGTAAAATGTCTATTTCAGCTAGTTGTTGAACAGGGCAACATGTTACCAAATGCAGCAACGGTATTGAAACGGGATTTCTATGTGGATGATGTCCTTACCGGTGCTCAAAACTTGGCAGAGGCGCAGATTTTAAAGCGAGAATTGATAGAATTACTGGCAAAGGGTGGCTTCGAACTACATAAGTTTGAATCCAATGTAAATGAATTATCTTCAACTGATGTGGCCAATGCCACTACAATGGAAAACTTGGTAACAATTTTGGGAATTAATTGGGATAGCAAGCAGGATACATTTCGCATTGATTATGATAGTTGGAGTCTAGGTGAAACCGCAACTACCTCAAAACGATCTGTTTTGTCGGACATCGCTAAGTGTTTTGACCCTTTAGGTTTGTGTGCGCCTGTCATATTTATGGCAAAATGTTTCATGCAGAGACTGTGGTCAACGCCCAACTTGCAATGGGACGATGAGTTGAGTGGCGAATTGCTTGCTGATTGGAATAACTTCAAAAACCAACTGGTGGCCGAAAATAATGTATCTGTTCCTCGGTTGATACTGATCCCCAATGCAACAGAAATCGAGTTACATGGCTTCGGAGATGCCTCCAATCTTGGTTATGGTTGTGCAGTTTACATACGTTCTATCAATGCAGAAGGAAACGTGGAGGTAAAGCTGCAATGTGCTAAATCGCGCGTTGCACCTTTGGGCGGTCAAACAATTCCACGGTTGGAGCTCTGTGCAGCTCTCCTCGTGGTTGAAGTCGTGGATAAAAGTAAAGTCCTCAATGGAAATATGCTTTAATAAAATTTTCTATTGGAGTGATTCCATGATCACACTACATCGAATTGGAAACGTGCCGTCAAAATATCAAACATTCGTCGCAAATAGAATCACTCAGATCCAGGAACTGAGTAATCCTTCAAATTGGCATTATGTGCCAACAGAAGCAAATCCTGCAGATGTCATATCTAGGGGAGCATTGCCACGAGATCTTAAAAATAACGAAATTTGGTGGAACGGTCCAACATTTTTGTATCGTAATACGAACGATTGGCCGATACGACCCAACTTTCAACTAGATGGTGAAAATTTAGAGCTCCGTAAAGTTGAATCTGCCTTGTTTATTGAATTTGAATGGGATATATTCAATCGCTATTCTTCATATACTAAGCTAATTCGTGTTACTGCATATTGTCAACGGTTCATAAAAAATTGTCGTAATCCTTTAAGACTGCGTTGTTATGGAGTCATAAAGGCGTCGGAAATGCAAGATGCGACCAAGGCCTTGATAAAATATGTTCAAGGCATTGCATTTCGGCAAGAAATGAATGAATTAAAGCGATCGGGAACTGTTTCTCAAAAAAGTAAGTTACGGTCACTTCGACCGTTCACAGATGCAGATGGGTTTCTCCGAGTAGGAGGAAGACTCCAGCATGCAAATATACCCTTCGAAGCGCAACACCAACTGTTGCTGCCAGGATCTCATCGATTTTCCAAGTTACTAGCAACAAGCGAACATATTCGATTATTACATTGCGGCGCTCAAAGCCTGCTGTATAATTTACGTACCGAATATTGGATAACCAATGGACGAAATTTATATCGCAAGGTAATAAAGGATTGTATTACATGTTTTCGTGTTCAACCAACCATACAAAATCAATTAATGGGTAACCTGCCGGAACATCGGGTCAATCCCGGAAGACCATTCTTGGTTGTAGGTGTTGATTTTTGCGGGCCCTTTAATCTTCGTCACGTCTATAATAAAAGGGTTATGTCAAAAGCATATATAGCGGTATTTATTTGTTTTTCAATAAAGGCTGCGCACTTGGAATTGGTTGAAAGTTTCAGTACATCATCGTTTATTGCAGCGTTACGTCGTTTCACCGGTCGCAGAGGACTTGCTAGTCACATATATTCGGACAATGCTACCAATTTCGTAGGAGCAAAGTCGGAGTTAATGGAATTGAAAAAATTAATAATGTCAGATCCTCATCGAGAGCTTGTTAATAGATATTGCATTGATCATGGCATGCAATGGCATACTATACCGCCCCGATCTCCACATTTTGGTGGGCTTTGGGAGGCTGCCGTTAAAACAGCAAAGTATCATATAAAGCGAACAATTGGTTGTAATCCCTGCACCAACGAACAGTTAAACACATTAGTCGTGCAAATTGAAGCTTGCATGAATTCGCGCCCGTTGTCACCCATGTCCAGTGACCCAACCGATTTAAGTTGCTTAACGCCTGGTCATTTCCTAATTGGTCAACCATTGGTTGCGTTTCCGGATCCATCTTTGGATCATTTAAAATTCGATCGACTTGAGAAATACCAAAAAATACAATTTATACTACAGCAATTCTGGCGCCGTTGGTCTAAAGAATACTTGAATGAGTTGCAGCAGCGTTGCAAATGGTCTGTAGAGCAACCAAACATCAAGAATGGCGATTTGGTTTTACTTCAGGAAGACAATCTTCCTCCTTTATGCTGGAAGTTGGGAAGAATCATAAGGGTTTTCCCTGGTTCTGATAATATAATAAGGGTTGTGGATGTTCAAACTGGGACTGGAACATACAAAAGGGCTATTAATCGCGTCTGTCCTCTTCCCATTGAAAATGCTCATGACTTGTTGTAATGTTATTATGAATTTTGAACTACCATCCGGCGTTTGTTGAGTTTTTATGACGTCATTCATTTAAAATTTAATCTATTTTTAGTATTACACTAATCACAAGATTTTGGATCAACCAGTTCATCACTGTTAAAAAATTGAATTAAATATTAGAAACTTCGTGTGAATTTAAGCGGGTTGTATACACATTTGGGTGCTACACTGTATTTGGGCACCTTTTCAAATTAATACCTGCGTTTGTTCAAATCAAGTAACTATGTATATTATTTGTTTTTGTTTTTCATTGTTAATATAAAATGGAGTTTAATTTTAGAGAATTAATTATTGAAAAGCATGCTGTTTCAAGGAGGCGGGCATGTTCGGTTCGTAACAAAATAAAAATATGAACGGAATATGTCTCCGCGCATAAGGCGCATATGCGACTTAATGTTTTGCACATGCGACAATACTAAAAACCATTGAACTTTAGATAATGTTGTTGTGCGTAAAACAAAAAGAAAAAAAAAAGATTTTGCTTCGCTTTTTGTTCTTCTCTCCCTTGTTTTCTCCTTGAAACAACGTGTTTAAAATTATTAAGCTTATTTAAAAAAAAAAAGAAAAATTTTCTCGAATTAATGTAATGCACATGGTTGCAAAATTAAAATAAATAATAATTAAAATAAATAATTATAAAGTTTATATCTTCGACATTTGTATTTTTTTATTATCAATATTCATTCGTGAACAAACAATTACAGTAAACAAATTAAAATCTCTCAGATCAATTTTGATTTTATATAGATCATAACAAAATTCAGAAGCATAAGGAAAAGCTCAATGGTAGGTTCAACACTGTTAAAAAATCACAGTTGTGATCCCCTTGATGAAAAAAGGTGCAAATTAACTTGTATCTACTACTAAACTTACCCCTACTTATAATTTTAAAAATGTTAGATTTAAAGGCAAACTCATAATAAATAAAGTGGTACATACTTTTTTTTTAATATGATAAACAGAAGCTGAGATATTTGTGAAATACTGAATTAAAACGTACGTTACTACTCCTGATTTGTTTTTAACGAGCTATTAGGTGTTTTAAAAAAATTATAACGTAGTGGGGCGAGAAAACGGAGAGAATGAGGCCTATAACTTTAAAAACAAAGCAACCTAAATAGAATGGTTACCTATCTATTAGCCTAAAATCACTCAATTTCTTAACTTCAAAAAATCATAGCTAGAGAAGTGTGGGCCAGGAAGGGGTCAACTTTTGGGAAAACCCATATCCGTATACATAAAAAATATTTTAACTATTTAATTAAATATTTAATTTTATAATATTTGTTTTTTTTTTTTTTTTCAAATTAATCTAAAACTAATTGTCATAATTTTAAATGTTAAAATGAACTGAAAATTATTAATTTAATTGTTCAATAATTATATTTGGTTAAATAACCGAAAGAAATAATTGAATTAAAAATTTAAACAAATAAAATAAGCAAATTAGCAAAAAAATCGTTTTTTTCATGTTTAAACTGGAAAGCTCATTGTTTCCACCAGAAGTTGAACATTTCATATTTGGTCTAGTTAAATAAAAATGCTATGTTGAAAAAGTTAAATAACAATTTGTAAAATAATTAAAATGTAGGTAGAAATGAAGAGTGTTTTCCCATTTTAAGGGTGTTCCGAACTAATCAATTTCTCATTTTTAACCTTTTTTACAGATTAACTGGACTATATCATCTGTACTTTTCTATAGAATAAAAATTTTATACAAATTGTATTGATTATTTTCCAAAATGATTTTGAATTTCAAACCGTTTTTTAATTTAGGAATACCGTAAATTACACACAATTTAAAAATGAAAGTTTAAAAACCCACCAAATTTTGGTTTACAAAATATGTAAAAACATTTACATATTTTAAAAATTTATGCATAGTGCATATCGTGAACAAAAATTCGCATCATCAGTTGCTTTTATTTACTTCTTATTGAGTAAATAAAAAGCAACTGATGATCTGAATTTTACTTCACAAAATGCATTTTACACAAATTTCTAAAATAAATGTTTTTATTTTTTATTCGTTTTGAAAATCAAAATTTTGTGATTTTTTAAACTTTCATTTTTAGATTGTATTGAAATAAAAAGCTTAGATTATTTATTTATTTAAAATAAAAACAATCTTAAAAAATTATTATTTGATCTATTTTTAATTTCATAGGATTGGGTTACGTTGTAATACAAGTTTAGCCTGCACAAACTATTTGAATATTTTGAATGCAAGGAAAAATAAATAAAATTTCGTAGAAGTAGCACAAAATTAGATAAAACCATGAATGAAATATTTTCTACGTTTTCAATTCCTTCCCAATATGCAAGTCACACGGATTTCCGTGTACTTTTCTGTGCGAAAAGCATGCTGTATCTAAGGAAATAAACATGAAAAGTACGCGGAAAAATGTACTACTCGCCAAAGAAAAGTGTCTCAAAAATTCCGGTGTCTTTGAATGTGTTAGTAAATATAGAGAATAGAGAGAAAAAAAAAACAATTTAGAAATTGTACGGAATATCGTGCGAAATTAGTATTATGTTATCGTAATCATTTCCGTCTATGTAACTTAACGTAGTTTTCCAATTGAAAATTAGACACTTTTCTTTATGATTTTTGCTTGGAATTTTGAGTGAATGCGATCATATTATTGCTCCAAAATTTAAGTTGATTTACCTGCAAATTACGAATACTTTTCCGGGTGATTTTTTATGACCATTCCTTGTGAATCAACGATACTTACGGACAAGTTCCAAATCAAATATATGTCGAATGAAATGAAAATAATATGCTTTTAATGTTCACTCGTATTTTAATATAATGAATAAGTAATTATATTATAACAAAAAATTGAAAATATAGTTGTAAAATAGGTAAATAATTCAAAATTAAAACATCAACAAGTAAAAAAATAATCACATTACATCGAATTCAATATTCATTAAATTCTAAAACATAAATCATAAAAATAAAAATCTTAGTACTAAAATTAAAATCTAAGTAATAAATTCAATTTAAAATCACATGGTTAACATCAATTCAATATTTAATTAATTCATTTTTTTAAAAACTTAAGTAAAAATAAAAAAAAGAAAAAAAGAATATGTACATATGTATTTATTAAATTATTTTGATCTGCGGCTTTTCCTGAGGCGATCTCGCGCCAGTTGCAACCATTTTTTTATAAGGACTACGACCTCTTCGTCGCAGGAGTTCTGGAATTTCTTTAATGCCGCATCTGCAAATTTAAAACATAATATTTGTTTTAGTATTTTATATATTTTCATTAATTTTTTTAAATAATTATGTACCTTTCAAAATTTTAAAAATTAGAAATCCCTTAACAGGAATATTGCCTTGGAGACCGTGCCAAGAAAATTTGGTAGCACATTCATCCGTCATTAATTTGGACATACCAGCTTTAATGAACTTAGATAAATCGTTTATTCGTTGTGCCATAAATTGTTTTTCCTGAAAAAATAATGTTAAAAAAAATTCATTAGTCACATAAATATTAATATTTAGGAAAACAAATAAACGTTCTTCGTACATGGAAGTAACGATTAATTAGAGAGACGAGAAGTTTTCTACTCTTTCGTCATAATGGGCCGTGTGGAAATAGGTAAAAACAAATATTGAATAAACTGGAAATTTTATGCTTTGTTTTATCAATACTAACCAAATATTCCTCGAGTTTTTTTTCATTTTTCACGTTTGCTTCCAAATTTTTAAATTCCTCCGTCGTCTCTGTAGGCAGTTTTACATTCGGGAGGTTTTCTGGAGATTCACAGTTTTTTCCCTTTTGCATCGTAGTTCTAATTAGAATTAGTTCTCTTAACATTGATCTAATGTTTTTTTGGTTACTTTCCAAAATCGTTTCCATTTTTATTTGGCGACGTTCTAATTCGCCTATTCTTTGCAGTACTGTAATTAAAAAAAAATATGGAAGGGAAAAAATTACCAAAAAGATGAGAAAAATTTATGTCCGTCAAGTTCTTCCGTTGTAAAATTACCAAAAAGGTACTGACCACAATTCTCTAGTATGCGGCATAAAATATGTAATAAAAAAAAAAATTTAAATAAGCAACCTTATTGCGAAATGTAAGCGTATTTGTTTGAAAACAAACGTTTAAAAGTAAATAATAGTGATATAAATAAATTTTTATTAATTAAGGAAAATATTTCTATTTGTGTCAAAACTAATTTTCTGATAAAGAAATAATACTCACAAGTTTGGTCTTCTGGAGTTTCCGTGTCAAAATCTACATGAACGTTTTGTGTTGAAGTTTCTGGAAATTTATGTTTTATTTTTAAAAAATTTTGAAACCCTAAGTCATCATTGGACCATGTTGGACTTTCTTCTAAATAAATAATTGAAACGAAATTATTTAATAGGATGGTTATGAGGAATTATTTTTGAAGTAAACTAATAAAACTTACCAGTTGTTTTAAAAATGTACTGCTCATTATTAGTAGAATTGTCCATTTCAAATCTATAATAATTTGGAATATAAACAACCATCATTAGTTTTTAATTTCATTATTTTGGACTGAATTAAATTTATTTTAAATTGGTCGATTTTTGAATCTAGCTGCTCTTTGGTGCAAAAAAAAATATTTAGGTTGGAAGATAATAAAGGCGTCGTGAAAAATTGCTGGATGCTGTTCAAGAAACTTCCTCTCAAGTTAACATCAAGATCATTTGATTTAATAATTTCCGAGATTTTAAAAATTTTATTGTTGATCAAGCAGTAATTATTTGGGTAGTTTATAGAATATTTGAATTTATTATAACTTATATCTCTGAATGAGCTTCCACCTAAATTATAATCTAATACCACATATGGTATAACTTCATTAACTGAACTTTTTATAATACTATTCATTTCTTCAATCCTGTTACTAAGTTGCTGCAAAGGTTGGGAGTGCTTCTTGATTTTCCTTTTCAGGTGTTGCATTGCATTTTCAAATTTGAACGCGCTGTAATTGTCCAAGCTACCAAAGTTCCTTACATCTGCAGCCAAATGGATAAGATTATGAATACTATATCCAACAGAACTAGCCCCATATAGTTCTGAAAAAATTTTAACATACTTTGTTAACATGTTTGTGGCACATTGATTATTTAATATGCACTGTTTCTCATCGCATAATATTCTAATGGCACACACTAATAATAAAAAATGTTCATAATATTCCGTAGACAAAATATTTTTCATTATTATAGGACCAGTATATAAAAGAAAAAGACGAAATTCAGTAGCTTTCCATCTATCGATTTCACAAATTGGTCGTGGTTTCCGTTTAAATTCTGATGTTATTCCAAATTTCACTAGTTGCAACATTTCATCAATAAAATTTATTTGTTGTTTGCTTAAGGAATATATTCTTTTTTTGTTTTGTATCCAATATTTTAGGCTTTGTCGCATAACTCCCAGAAGAACGCAGTGCATATAATCAATCGGCATCTGCGACACACATTTAAAGTTAATTTTCTCCAGAGCAATTTTAGTTTGTTTTAAATGATGTTCAGGCTGCTCCCTATTAAAAAATGCCTCGTCAGTTCGCAAAGGCTCGGCTACATTTAGAAATACAACACGATTATCAATATACTCTCCTTTAACTTTGCATTTCGTGCAACCATAATACCCTGAATGTCCCTTAACACCTAATATCATCGATTTAGCTGGTGCATCACACACAATAGCTCGAATATTTATCCTATATGATGTGTTATGGTGTACGATGCCATTTATTTTAATAAATTGAATGTCTTCT
The DNA here is from genome assembly GCA_958295665.1 of Tipula vernalis. Classification (NCBI taxonomy): domain Eukaryota; kingdom Metazoa; phylum Arthropoda; class Insecta; order Diptera; family Tipulidae; genus Tipula; species Tipula vernalis. Next base: position 269,487,817 of record OY282559.1, read on the forward strand.
ACAAAATTATTTAAGTAAGCATCGGGGCAGAATGGTTTTCTGTAACCGTGATATGCTCCGATCATAAAAACTTCATTAGTGCCATTTATATTTCCTAAAATAGGCCATAATTGGCTATTAGAACTTTTTGCTAAAGGCAGACCATCGATACCTATATCAATGTTCAAAATATTTGGTAGTTTTGGATATATGTGCAAAATATTTTGTATGCTTCTCTTAAGTCCGAAATGAAAGTAAGATCCACTACCCATTGGTGATATTTTGGTAAGTTTTGGCGTGTGCTTCAAAGTTCGGACATCTTTGGGCAGGGTAGGGTGATATTCTCTGAGAATAGCCAGTAAAGCATTTGCTGATTCATACGATGGACTATATTTAATACTCCAATCAGACAAATTGCTCTCTAAATTCTGGGATAGACAATTATCATCAAAATCGATATTGTCGTCGTCACTCGAGGAATCTGATGAAATATCTGATTCCATATTATGCGTGTCTGTTTCAGTTGAATCATTAAAATGTTCAAGTGATGGAGATTTTGTTGGAATGTCGATAGTTGCTATTAAGTTAGTTACAGCCGCAGAATTTAATTTTGGTTGAATTTGACTATCGACAGTGTTAGGAGTTTGGCCAAATGACAGCAAAAGAGCCAACTCTTTCTTGATTTTTCGGTCAAACTTTCGTTTGGACATCTTAAAATATAAACAGAAAGCATAAAACTTTTAACGTATGCTTATTTATTACAATAATACGACAATATAATAGATTTTTCACAATTTGGCTCATCAAAGGAAACACGACAAATACTATCCGATGCATTAATAATTGTGATGAAGAAAATTTAAACCAAATGAAACGTTATTTATAATTCAATTAAATAAGAGAAAAAAAATTCAAAAAAATTAATTTTCATTGGTTTTACATGGCAACAAACATAAACGTTACCTTAAACTTTCCTCATCACAATTATTAATGTATAGGATAGGATAATAAAAAATAAAATATGAGAAAATGTCGCCGAAATAATTTAATATACGAGTACATAATAAAACAAAGAGCGTCATTTTTTCTGCGCTACAAAATTAATAAAATTTACCATTTTATATTGTTTGTTTTTAAAATTATTTTATTTACTTACGATACAATAATTTTATTAAAAAATATAAACAGCTTATAGTACAATAAAATAAACAAATTCAAAATTCACAAAAAAGATAACTTTTTTTAACCTCAAAAAAATATCAAATGATTAAGAAATACGAATATGTATAGACTGATGGGATAGCTAGATTACGATCAACTGAGTTTGAGTTAAAGAAAAAAGGAATAAAAAGAGATGAAAAATTGGTTTAGTGTAAAAGATACTTAATTTGTATCAGTATAGGTTTAGCTCTTATTTGTAGTATGGAAAATAGTACGGAAAAAAAGCTCTATTGTCGCACGTGCGACAAATTGCATATTGGGTTTATTCATAAATTAAATAGTTCGATGCAGAAAAAATCTTTTTAAAAGTATATGTTGTGTTATGTATTTGTGCATACTATGATATGTATGTATAAAAAATCAACATAAACAAAACTATGTAGAAATGTTTTCTTTCTCTTCTCCATACCAAATGTGGGTAATGGAATGGCTAAGCTATATGTATATATATATATATATATATATATATATATATATATATATATATATATATATATATATAGCCTTGGCCAAAAATATAAAGCACCTCTATCTATTAGCATTATATAATAATATTATGTTTTTCTAAACAATGGGTGTTAACGAACGAGTCATCCCACCGAATGCGACCCTTAATTATTGAAAATCACCAATTTTTGTTTTGTTTTAGGTTCTTAACAAGAAGTTGTAGCGTCGTAAAATTTTTTTATTTTAGTTTTGTATTTGATCGTGTGCAGTCTTCACATAAAGTGTTTTAAATCAAAAAGAGTTTTCGTAAGTTTTTTGAGAAAAAAAGTGTGTTTGTGATAATTATGCCTAAAGCGTGCCAACTCAGTGAAGGAATAAGGGCACAAATTGTGTTGTTGGATTCCCAGGGTGTAAGCCAAATTAAAATATCCCAAAAATTAAAATGCTCTCGTGGAGCAGTTCAATCTACATTGAAAAGGGTTAAAGAGACCGGGGACTATGCCTATAAACTACGCTCAGGCAGAAATCGTATCACTTCGGTAAGAGACGATCGACAAATTGTGCGAAAATCTCTCAAAAACCGAAGAAAAACATCTGCTGAGATAGCTGCCGAGCATTTAACAGAACAAGAAGTTCACATTTCGGCACGGACAGTTAGAAGAAGGCTCCTGCAAGCTGGATTGAAAGGTTGTAAAGCAAGAAAAAAACCTTTGCTCTCACTTACCAACATAAAAAGTCGCTTGATATGGGCTCGAGAACACAAACATTGGAATGACGTGGATTGGGCGAGAGTTGTTTGGTCAGATGAATCTACTTTTGAGGTAAATATAAAAAATAAATATTAAAAAATAATTAGTCAAAAAAAAAAAATAAAAAATTGTGCTATGTATTTTAAAAGAATTAATAGAGAAAATTATGTTAAATTTGATGGAATTCTTATAGATTTTTGGAACTCCTGGCGCAACCATCGTAAGAAGAAGAGTCGGGGAAGCATACAATCCTGATTGTATAGTGCCTACCGTAAAGCATGGAGGGGGTAAACTGATGGTGTGGGGTTGTATGGCATCATCAGGGGTAGGAAAACTGTTGTTTTGTGAGGGTCCGATGAACAGTACCAACTATGTTACCGTTCTCGAGGCTGCATTGAATGCCTCAATTCGGCAAATCTTTGGGGAAACGGATAGTTCTTCGATAATTTATCAACAGGATAATGCCCCCTGCCATACTTCCCGCGTTACGATGAGTTGGTTTCGAAAAAAAACAAATTCGAGTCATGGACTGGCCCGCCCAGTCACCAGACCTAAATCCCATTGAAAATTTGTGGTCAATTTAAAAAAAAAAAATCAAAGATCGCAGTATGACTTCAAAGGAAGACCTCAAACGTGCGCTGACAGAGGAATGGAAAAATATATCGAGAAATACCTGCGAAAAATTAGTACGGTCGATGAATAAAAGAGTCCTGGCTGTCATCAAAGCCAAAGGAGGACCTACAAAATACTAAAATTAATAAAATATAAAAAGTATTTCCTAAAAATATTGAGTTTTAATTTTTGTCTTCATTCGTTTTGTAGATACTGCAATTTGGGAGGGGTGCTTTATAATTTTGGCCAATTCTATATATATATATATATATATATATATATATATATATATATATATATATATATATATATATATATATATATATATATATATATATATATATATATATATATATATATATATATATATATATATATATATATATATATATATATGTAGGATTTAAGGTATCCGAATTTGTTCAACTCAATTAGGATGCAGCCTGTATCGTATTTTATGTTATATTTAAATTGTATAATTGCTTTATTTATTATTCCTGTTATGTAAAACGATTTTTAACCATACAATCAGATTAAAGCAATTGATTTTGGTGTTTTGATTAGTAAACAACTCGTTCTTTTTTCCTTAAAACTAATTAAACTCTACACTTTGGGGCTCAACCGGGATCGATCAGCGGGTAGTTTTGAGCAACATATATTAAGGAAATTCCTAACCTATTGAGTTTTCTTGAAGTAAATGTGTTGTTTTGTACGTTTAGGTTTAGTTTTGGTGCGTTTAAGACGTTATGATCCAAACAGGGAGAACCGACCGTGCTTTATCATGAAGTTAATATAGTTTGCAAATTTTTATATCCGTGAGAGATTTTCCATATACCAAGATTTGTGGTGATATAAAGTGCCGTGGAACAACACCGAATTCGTGAGTCGAGAAATATAAAGTACCGTATTTTGTACCAAGGCAGTATTTAACGGATAAAGATACGCGTGATATTTAAAAATAAGTGCTGTTGTACGCAGTTTTAATTTGGCGAAGATCAAAGATGAAATCAGAACGGTTCTAAGTTCACCGAATTTGTGAGTCGAGAAATATAAAGTATTGTGTACCAAGGATGTTTGCGTGAAATTTAAAAATAAGTGTTGTTGGATAGAGTTTTAATTTAGTGAAGATAAAAGATAAGACTAGAACGGTTCTTATAATTTATTGTGTTTATATATGAAATAAAGTTGTTTTGATTTTGGGGCTGAAAGTGAGGTTTGCTATTATATAACAAATTATTTTCATAATTCACCTGAAATTGAGGACGCTTTTATGCGTAAGATGATGGAAATGTTTAGAAGAGTCGCGAATGTTGAGTCGGTGAATTCAAATAATACAGTACTTTTGAACGAACCAAAAAGCAGCACTATGATGGAGGATGGTGACAGCGGAGATATGACAAATAGAAGTAGGGAGACTAATGCTAGCGAACTTAACGGCAACCAACAGGAAGATAATACCCAGTTAGAAGAGTTACGAACACGGGAGATGGCGCTGCCTACTGCTGGAGCCTGCTTAAGTTTTAGAGATGTCGAAGAATCGCTTTCGAAGTTTAGTGGGGAGGATGATTATCCCATCGAGAAATGGATTCAGGATGTCGAAGATGCTGTATGTATGAAATGGAATGCTGAACAGAAAGTTATTTATTCAAAAAGACTGTTAACTGGAATAGCAAAAGACAGTTTACATTTGGCGGTTACTGATACCTGGGAAAATCTAACCACACGTTTAGTTAACGAGTTTAAAAAGAAAGTGAATTCTGCTGTGGCGCATTGCAGAGAGGAAGAAAAAGAAAGATGAATCTTTCAAAAATTATTTAATCGCTATGCGTGAACTAGGTCAAACCGGCAACTTGGAAGATGCTTCCATAATCGATTACTGTATAAGTGGAATAACCGATTTTGAACTTAATAAGGCGGTTTTTATATAGCAACCTCTATGAATGATTTTGTTAAATATTTAGAAAACATGTGTTGTTTGGTTATTACCTATTAGTAATACGTAAAATGCTTATCTTTAAAAAGATCATAAAGGATCATAAATAAAAATAGATCAAAAAAATAAGAGTAATATAATTTAAGGATAAAAATTTAGTTTTATGGTTGTTTATGTTTATACATATAATATTTAGATGTATATAACCTTCATATCTTCACGCCCTTTTCCGAGCATATAAATAAGGAAAGAAGAATTGAAAGAAGGGCAGTTGGTTAGGTGAAGTGTTTGAATAAAGAACTTATGTGTGAAAAATAAAATAAATTTTTGTGTTTAATTTATGACAAAGATTTAAAAGTGGCGACGAGAGAAAAAAAAAAAAAATAAATAAATAAAACTATATAAATTAAATTCATTAAATTTAATAAATATAAAAATTAATTCATAAATTAAAAATTAAAAAAAGGTGTAAAATGGCAAATGAAGACAAGCCAAATAAATTGCATTTAATGGGTAACATTAAAGAATATGTATTTGGAGAAGATTTCGATGAGTATATGGAAAGAATGGAAAATTTTTTTGAATTAAACGAATTAATCGATGAAAAAAAAAAACAGCAATTAATTATTCATTTTATCGGCACCGAAAGTTACAGTCAATTAAAAAAATTGGTTGCTCCGTCTAAACCACGAGATTTAGATTACAAAACAATTATCAACAAATTAAGAGAATACTATACGAAAGATAGATCTACGATAGTGCAACATTACAAATTCAACAAAAGAAACCAAGAAACCGGCGAAAAAATAAAAGACTATGCAGTAGAATTACAAACCCTTGCTAATACCTGCGAGTTTGGTAATTTTTTAAATACGGCGCTACGCGACAGATTTATCGTTGGTTTACAAAGTGCTGAGTTACAAGAAACCTTACTAATAGAGGCTGGTAAAACCGACGCTAAGGGAGTACAACAACAATTTACTTTTGAAAATGCATTAAAAATCGCGGTGAGCAACGAAATGACAAAAGCGAATATCATTTCTATTCATGATGGCAATGCTGAACGGATCAACAAATTAAATATAAACAGGAATTGCATACCAAAAAAGGAAACAACATCAGCAGATGCAACAAATCATCGTCAACTTTATAATTATAATTTTCAACAAAGAGGTAACGCTTATAATAATAATTTAAATTTTAGCAATAATAATAAATTCAATAGAAATACGGATAATTTTAGAAATAGAAATATTATATGTCGATTTTGTTCTCGTAAGGGTCACGTGGAAAAGTTTTGTCGGTTTAGATTAAATTATATTAAAAAATGCGATTCGGAGGATTTCAATAGTTGTGAAAACGATAGTGTTAACAAAAAACAAGTGGACTGTATCAAAAATATTCAATCAGACAAGTCTGAACCGCTTTTTCAAAAATTGTGACTAGATAGATTTATTCTTGTTTTTGAAATAGATTCAGGTGCAAATTATTCTTTAATTTGTAAAGAAGATTTTAAAAAATATTTTGAATCTAAAAATGTATCACCGGTGAACAAAAATCTAGTAGTTTTATCAGGAGAAAGATTAAAGGTTTTAGGGAAAATTTTGTTAGATGTTTCATTGAATTTAGAGTTGGAATCAAAACATAAATTAGAATTAATAGTTATTGAATCTAATAAGTATTTCATACCTTTATTAGGGCGAAATTGGCTAGATAAATTATTTCCCAATTGGAGGAAGGTTATAGGTAATACAGTAGGAAATCAAACAAATTGCGAAGTTAATGAAGTATCGGAAATTCGAGATAATAAAATAGATTTTTTAAAGGAAAAATATAAAGCGATATTTTGTAAAAGTTTAGAAGAGCCATTGTTAGGATTTGAAGCTGAAATTCATCATACGATGTACCCTTTAAACTCAAAGAAAAGGTTTCTGGGGAAATTGATCGATTAGTAAAGGAAAATATTTTAGAACCCGTAGGAAATAGTGAATGGGCTTCTCCAATTGTTATAGTTCCAAAAAGTGACGGTTCAATTAGAATATGCGTTGATTGTAAAGCAACCATAAATAAAGTAATTTATACAGACCACTACCCTCTACCGAACATTAATGATGTTCTTATGAATTTAAATGGTTGCCGATATTTTTGCAAATTAGATCTAACTGGTGCATATCAGCAAATTAAAATTTCCGAAGAATCCAAAAAATTGGTAACGATTAATACACATAAAGGTTTATATGTATATCAAAGATTGCCGTTTGGAGTTAGTAGCGCAGCTGGCACTTTTCAAAGAGTTATAGATAAAATTTTAAAAGGGTTAGAAAAGGTTTTCTGTTTTTTAGACGACATTTTAATTGGCGCAACCTCAGAAGAATTGTTATATGAAAAGTTATTAGAAGTGTTAGAACGATTGTTGGCACATAAAGTAAAAGTTAATTTTGACAAATGCCAATTCTTTGTAGAACAAGTGGCATATTTAGGGCATGTACTATCGAATAAGGGAATAAGTCCAGCCATGACAAAAGTAGAAGCAATATCAAATGCACCCTCACCAACTAATATAACACAGTTACAGTCTTTCTTAGGTATGATAAATTATTATCATAAGTTTATTCCGAACTTAGCTGGTAAATTAGCATGTTTATACAATTTGTTAAAAAAGGATAAACAATTTGAGTGGACCTAGGAGTGCCAATCAGTTTTTTCGGATTGCAAAGAACTCCTTATTAAATACAATCTATTACAACATTACGATCCATCTAAACCCATTCATATTTTGTGTGATGCCAGTAGTGAAGGTGTCGGTGCTGTATTATGTAATGTAATAGAGGGCGAAGACAAACCAGTTTTCTATATTTCTAGTACTCTGTCTCGAGCAGAAAAAAATTACCCGAATTTGCATAGAGAAGCTTTGGCGATAGTTTACGCAGCCACAAAATTCCACAAATATATTTACGGTAATAGAGTTACATTTTTCACAGATAATCGACCCTTAACCAAAATTTTTGATTTAAGCAAGGGTATGCCATCTTTAGCAGCCGCTAGACTTCACAAATACGCATATATTTTATCCATATATGACTTCGAAATAAAGCATAGATGTGGACGAAAAATGGTAGAAGCAGATGCATTATCTAGGTTACCAATACAAGGAAATACTGATGTGGACTCAGTGATTAATAGTATTAAAAATATTTCAGAGGGAAACACAGAATGATCCAGTTTTAAAGAAAGTGTATTTTTGGGTGAAATCGGGTTTAGGTCACAGGGAAGTTTGTATTAACCCTGAGTTAAAATTTTACGAGAACAAATTAGAATATTTATCTATTGAAGAAGATTACGTATTATATTTAGAATGTTTAGTAATACCCCCTAATTTAAGAGAGCTCGTTTTAGGAGAAATTCACGATATTCATAACGGAATTGTAAAAATGAAGCAAACGGCACGTAAATTTGTTTACTGGAATGGTTTGGAACGAATTCACCTCGATTTGTTCTACTTCGGAGGTAAAACTTGTTTGATTATGGTTGATCATTTTTCAAAGTGGATAGAGGTGAAATTATTAAGGTACAGCGATACGACAAGTGTAATTTCACAATTAAAATTGATATTTAGAATTTTTGGAAATCCTCTTAGTTTAGTTTCAGATAATGGACCACCATTCAATAGTTTCGCATTTCAAAAGTTCTGTAGTGATTTAGGCATAAATGTTTACAAAAGTCCACCATATCGCCCACAAAGTAATGGTTTAGCAGAGAGAGGTGTTCAAACAATAAAAAATTCGTTGAAAAAATTAATATTAGATCCGCGGTTTTCAAATTTAAATTTAAATACTCTTATAGAAATGGTTCTGTCCAATTATAATAATTCTTATTGTTCTACCGTTGATGGCTGTCCATCGGATCGCGTTTTCAAATATAATCCGCGGGTTAACATTAATTTATTAAATTTATTCAATTCGAGAATGCAAAACGATACCACGTTACAACGTTCGAAACAAATAAACGATTCGACCGTCAGTAAACCAAAATTAAATGAAAACAATTTCGATCAGAAAGTAATGGAGTTTAAGATTAATGAACCAATTTGGTATCGAAGCGACCATATAAATAATTTTAAGTGGCACGCGGGCTATATTGTTAAAAGGAACAGTTTAACTACGTATTACATAAATATTGAAGGAAAGATTCGTTTAGCAAGTATTGGGGAATTAAGAGAAAGGCATATCCCTAAAAAGGAATGGATTCAGCCTCAAATTATTATAAATGAAAAATTCAAAGATTTAGCGGTTCCACATGACAATAAAATAAATAAGAAAAGAGCAATTTTAAGAAGGTCAAACAGAAAACGATCCATACCTGATAGGTTGAATTATTACAAATTCAAAAAATAAAAATAAAAAAATTAATATAATAAAATTTATTTTGGTAATTATTTTTAAGCTTATATCTAATTAAAATTAGTGTTTTAGGTAAAAACAATAGTTGTAAGTCAAGAATTGAAATAAAGTAAACTTTATATTTTTCCAGAAGGGAAATGTTAAATATTTAGAAAACATGTGTTGTTTGGTTATTACCTATTAGTAATACGTAAAATGCTTATCTTTAAAAAGATCATAAAGGATCATAAATAAAAATAGATCAAAAAAATAAGAGTAATATAATTTAAGGATAAAAATTTAGTTTTATGGTTGTTTATGTTTATACATATAATATTTAGATGTATATAACCTTCATATCTTCACGCCCTTTTCCGAGCATATAAATAAGGAAAGAAGAATTGAAAGAAGGGCAGTTGGTTAGGTGAAGTGTTTGAATAAAGAACTTATGTGTGAAAAATAAAATAAATTTTTGTGTTTAATTTATGACAAAGATTTAAAAGATTTCAAAAATAAACTCATAATTTATGAAGAAATCAATTGAGGAAGTGCGGGGTCCTAAGATGTATCAACCGTAGGTATAGGCTTAATGCAAAGCTAAAAATAGAGGATAAAGTATATGAGTCCACAATTCACATAGTTCCTGATGGAATACTGTCACTTCACTTTTTATTGGGTAGAGATTTGGGTAGAGAAAATTCATTCCGGGAGACGTTGCAATGGTGATTGAACATGGAGAACTTCCGCTGAACATAAACCATATTAATGATCGTGAAGTGGCGGATAGAATTCGATTATTGGTAGTAAACTAAAATCCAGTGAAGAGAACGCCAATTCCAAACATAAAAATGCATATTGAGCTGACCGATGAGAAAGCGATTGCTTATAAACTGAATTATGTAAGAAAGTTATTAAAATTATTAAAACTGTATGATTGTAATTAACAATAGTTAAAATATCGTGCATTTACTAAAAATAATATTTAAAATTTTAACGGTTTTAATACAAAATTTCGTTTTAATTTACGATGATAAATTGAAATTTTGTATTAAAAGTGTTAAAATTTTAAATTTTATTTTTAATAAATGCACGATATTTTAAGTATCGTTCATTAAAATCATACAGTTTTAACTATTTTAATATTTATGTTACATAATTTGGTAAAAAAGAAATATTGTTCGTCGAAAAGTAACCTCGAAAACTGCCTTTTCACCAAGCATCTATAAGGAAATAGCGAAAGCTTCAAAATTTGAAAAGTTTAGTTTGAAAAGTCTTCTGAGGCACACAGCATAAAACTAATATACCTAATAATATAATTTAAATTCAAAAATCATTCTCGAAAGCATAGGTTACTGCACTCTCATAGAAAAAGGTCGTTTCAGAAGATTTATATTGTTATGGCCAATTGTGATATTGGGGAAGAAATTCCCAAATTTAATAAAACCCGTGAAATCTTTGAAGGACCTTGCTAAAAATAACGGGAAATCTTTGTAAAATGTAAATAGTTGCTTTGATTATCTATAACAGTTGGTTTGGTGATCTTAAAATGAAATGATGATCTTGAAAATTTATGAACTTAATATAGTATACAGTGTGTCCTATTGAAAACGCGACCATACATTTTTTTAAGGGCCAATAAAGCTACGATTTGAAATTTATAAATATTTTTATTTTAGAAGTATTCTGATGTCACCACCTACAGCATTCGCTCCGGCCATCGCGCAGTCTGTCGTGGGATTGTGGTGGTGTTCATTCAATATCATGATAGATGCTTTCAGATCATTTCACACACAATGACATACACCATCAGCATGGTCACTCCCCTAAATACAATAACTAACACTTTATATCAATGTATGGTACAACAAAAAAAAAATACTGCTGGCTTTATGCAATGCAATTTTTTTTTTTAATCGATACAAACGATATTTCGAGCACATATCTGATTACTGCTTCGCCCGAGTTGATTTCAATTCGGTCCGTAATATATGCCACAATAACTTCACCGTTTCTTGGATAATTATCCGTTGAAGGAAAAACGGCCCCGTATCCGAGGTACCACAGATAATTCGTTATATCAGGAGTGTGTTCCTAATTTATTAACATACTTTAGGTTTCCAAGGATTGAACACTGGTTTAAATTAAATTTAATCTAAATTAATAAAAACGAAATTTTATAAACATGATGAATTGTGTTGTGCTAGGCATTTGCCAGATTACTAACTCCTGACCGCCAATCTGTTTGTAACCGGGTCGATTTCAATCATATTTCAACAACAAATTTCCAGAAATATGTTCAGGAAGTAGCCAAGAAATATAGATTATTACCATTAAATTTATTTGTAGTACATAATTTATGATTCTCTGAATTATATTTAAACAAAATTAATTTTAGAGTATCGTTAGTTATTAAAAAGCATTAATGCTGATATGAATGTTAGGAAATATTTGAAGAATCTGAATCATCCTTCAAGGAACTTGAGAAGTAAATGAACTAGTAGTTAGAATTGTATTGTCTCGAGCTGACTAATTTACTAAATTTATTATTAAGAAACATACTAACTATCTGTTCAATCTTGTGACTGAACATGAGTACAATTATGAACTTCATAACAACAACAACATAACTTGATACAAAATTACATTTTTATTCTTCTTATCGTTTAATGCTTAGTGCTTAAACCGTAACCTTACTTATTTATCCAATACGTATTAAGAACATAGTTTTACTTCTAAATAGTCCGCCATCCCCCCCCCCCCCCCCAGTGTCAACCTGACACGTTATAAATACAATTAAATTCTAACTACTTTACATCAACAGAAGTAATTAGTCCACTCTATAAATCTCACTCGTTCGAATTTACGAATGGAACATTAGAGTGATTTATCACTATCGACTACTTAGATGTCTAACCGGGTGGATGCTTTATTACTAACATAACTTTCCTTTCCTTCGGTTTATAAGGTGAACTAGGCGTTTTCAGGGAAGCTTGTCTTATTCTTGGTCGTACTCTCTCAGCCAGTGATGCAATTAGATTATTGTGAGCTTGACGCATCGAAGAAATGTTTAAATTTAAATTTTGTGCAATAAAAATCAAGCCAACATTTTTTTTTTTTTTTTTGTATTTTAATCATCTGCTGTGCTTTCATATTGATACGTTAGAAAGAATTAAACTTGCAAGTAAATGCTTTTACTTAAATGTTTTCAAAAAATTTCTTAAATTTTTAAAATGTTTAAAATATTAAAAGCCTTACCTTGACCTTGTTGTCTTATCTAACAATTAAATGCTGGATAAAGCATTTCAATTTTTTATTCATTGTGTTGTCCAATAAGTAAAACTTTGAAGAAATTCACTTACCAAAAAATTGTATTAAAAGCTTTTACTTTTTATTCACTTCACCTAATTAATTAATTCTCCGGGCCATCTTTGCCACTAATAACAATAACATTAAGGGCTTCGCAAGCCACTACTGATCCAGACTATGTCAAAAATCTGGTATCATCGATTTCAAAGAGGAACCAGCTTTTCTATTATTGTAAATTATGTGCGAGGGCATTTTCAAAGAACAGAAGCCATTACCGTCTACAGTGACCACTGCACCTACTAAAGGTGGCTGAGAGAAGCGAGAGGTAATTAATTTCATGTATTGCATCATTTCGATTAATTTTTTGATTTTGCGATTTTTTTAAATCGATTGACCTGTTATCGTGATAGTTAGTACCAAATATCACATGCACGACTGGTCTCTTAAATATTATTGTTCAACGTCCATTCCAACTATTTGCAAGGAACGGGACCACTCCCTCTTATGCATATTTACGACTGTTAAAATTAGATAGATCAGACATTTTCCGGTCCCCAATGTACTAATATTTTATGGAAGTTAAATACCGAAAAATTCCAAAATATAAAATCCGAAGATCATTCCACCCTGCTCAAGGTTAAAAACCGATATTTTCAGATTTTTAATGTTCTATTTGGTTGGTTGCAGAAAGAGTAGCAAGACCAAACAAGATGTCGCAATTTCATCCAGTTTCAGGGGTTGTTTTCCCGGGTTGCAATTTAGAAAATAAAAGTCAGTTAAGGATGACTGGTATGGACTTATCAAATACTTGGGAAAGTCGAAAATTTTTCATAAAATTGACCTGAGGCACACAGCATAAGACTGTGTCCGAAACAAGTGATAAATATTTTTTAGTATTGTACAAGGGGTTAAAAGTAAACGTTTGTAAAACCAATGCAAGGAAAAACGTGATAAGGATATTTCTTTAAATAAACCAATCGGAGAGAAGACGGAGACAACCTATACTTCCTTGACTCGTGATTGTGAATCACCATCACTACCACTTAAGAAATCAGTTGGCTCAGGTGGTAAAAGAAATAAATCAAAGGCTAGATTATGATCTTTATGAGAGTACTATTCTCTAGATAAAAAACAAAAAATTAAGAAAATCTTCAAGTCTGCCTAATAATTTAGCGGATAATAAAACAAAACGACACATTCATAATGAAAAGGATATACCAAGCACTATTATCCATTTCAACATCATCTCGATGTTGAACGAAACTTCATTACAGTAGATTTACTTGTGGCAAACTAAGGATGAAATTTGAAAGGTTTAATCGCTTGTACCATAATTCTATTCAAATATTTTGAATCAAATTGAAGATACATTTTGCTGATTTAAAACTTGAAAAGTAAATTTGCTGTTCTCAATCGCGAGGGAGTGAGCCTCTCAAAGATCATACATGAGGTCAAACTCATTTCCTCTTTTAGCTCGTAACTATAATAAACATTCTTTAAACATCGACCAAATGTTCAATTAACATAATTTTAAGATGGTGATGAAAGTTGTACTGCACGCAGCTAATCCACAATTGCACGCCAACTTAATATTGGAAGCAGAGATGGTAAAAATAAAATAGGCCATACAATTAACTAATTCTTAACCGTTTGTTATATGGAATTCCCACAAAACATTGAGTTATCGGACTAGAAAATTAAAATCTTTTCAAAATCTTTATTCATATCCAAAACAAAATTAAAGTGCTTTAATTACAACCAAATGTTTTACAAACTCTAAATACTTGTGACATTATAGAATATATGTACATAAATTAAGAGGTTATTTTACACAAAGCTTTACACTGGGAACAGATCAAATTGGCAACCCACGCCATATTTACATGTTTCAAATCCAGGCAAACCTTGAGTTACTAAAGCATAACCTCGCCATGGGCCCAACGAGAAACTCGATGGTAAATCGAATAAGATAGACACATTTTGCGGCTCTATTATCCATTTATCCTGTAATTGAATACATAACAAATATTACGAATTATTTTTTCTTAAGCAACAATTATGAATTTTAAATTACTCCCTTTTGTGGAGGGCACACATCATTTGTAAATAATTTGGTAATGTTGTGCCAAAAACGAGTAGGATTAACATATTCCGGACAGATATCTGGAACAAATAATTTTAGTGGTCCTTCCCTCCAAGTACCTTGATCTAAGTATTGGCTGCGGATATTATTTTGAATAGGTAAATGAGGATTCATTGATTTAAGCCATATGACATATCCGCTCATGAAAACAATTTCGTCATCGATTTGTTCTAAAATTAAATTTTCAGTAGACACCATTTCCAAATATGATGGAACATTTCTGTCAATACGTTCATATGTCAAAAGCTCATCACGAAAGATCACGCTATATTTCTTCGACTGTTAATTTAAAATCCATATTAATGAAATTAAACACAAAAATTGTAAGTGCCACGTACCTCAATAAGTTCAAGTAAACCAATATAGCACACGACTACCGTAAAAATTATTTTCATTTTTAAATCGTTTGGTGTGTGTGTCTGCACTAAAAATTCCGGATACTAAATGAACGTTCGAACTGATCGATATTGTTGATCTCAATAGAGCACAATTGGAATCGTGTTCTAAGTTAAATATATTAGTTTGATACACGTACGTTTGTAAAATATTAAATAATTATTAAATTTATAATTGGGGTAATTTCCCATAATTAAACCAAATGCGTTATTCTAAAATCATGTATTTTAACTGATTTATCCGACCGCAATCAAAAAAAATTAACAAGTACACGATTTCAGCGTTATATTTATCTATTTGACTATTACGCTAGTCAAGATGCTTTACCAACATGGAAATCCTCAGAATTAAATTTTATGACTGAATCATTTTTAGCTTTAATAAAACTGCCATGGCAGAATAGCAGTAGACAAATTCATTGAATTGGAGACAACGCAGTTTTAGCGCTTTTCAAACAATCACGCGAAATCAAACACTAACAATTTTTACAGAACGTTCAAGCGCTACCGATAATCATGAGATAACATTGCCAGTTGGTCCAATTAATTATATCGAATGGTGGAAAATTCTCTCAAACCGATAGTGGATCTTAAATTTGTAACACTTCGCATGGTCTGGAGAATATCCAAATTAAAAAAAAAACATTTTTGAAAACAAAAAAAAACAAAAAAAAATTAAGGTTACTTTACAAAAAAAATTATTCTCCAAATCATGGGTCGTGTTAATCAGAATTGGACCCACACAGGGACTCTAGAGCGGTCGTTGCCGGCTAAGCTTCAGGGTGATGTCGTGGGGTTTCTAGAGTTTATGTGGGTCATATAAAACCGCGGGAAGGGGAGGGTGATTCTGCATACCTACCTATTCGGACACTTACCTGGCCCTAATTCATCCTCAGTTAGACGATTAACGCCTCATTTTAAATAATATAATGAATATAATAAAAATAAAAAATAAATAAAAAATATATATATAACTTAACTATCCGGCAGCCTGTTGATCAGTTGATTGTTTTGATTATGATTTCCATGCGCGGTGTGGTGGTTTTTGCTTGCTTATTGAACTACAAAGTAATTTTTTTCTAATCCGTAATTATAATGTATGCATGCATATATCCAAAGAAGGATCTTTATATAGCAAAAGAAAAAGGTTTTGTTGTCTTATCCAAAACTTTCTTTTATCTATCTAATTATATTAGTTTTATTCTTATATTGTTGTTGTGTCTCCGAATTATGTTGTATCTTATGTACTTATATGTAAAATTGGTACTCTTGTGTTTAAGATTTATTTATTCATCCAAAAACTATATGAATGATTATATTTATAGACAAAACACTTAAGATTTTTTTTTTTTTTTAAAAAAACTTTTTATTCACAATACCAACTATCAATTTCACTTTACAAAAAAAAACTTTTTTTTTTTTTTATCATATCAATTAAACAACATACGTGTATAATTACAAAACAATTCACTTTCAATTAATCATCTTTTATGAATTATTTTTTTTTTGCAGACACAGCAAATATAGAAATTCACTTTTTGCATGTCGCTGTTTACATTTTTATCCACTTTAATAATTTTATATTCAAAATAAAATTTACAACAACAAAAAAAACAATTATCCTCTTCTTTTTATTTTTTTTATCAATTTTTATTTAAGATAATTTTATAAAAGAGAAAAAAAAAAATTAACAAAAACACAATTCCCTTATATTTATTATCCTCAAAAAAAAATAATTTTTAATAAATTTAATTTTATAGTAACACTTTATAAAAAACTTAATTAAACTTAACTTAAATTCTAAAACTAAAAAGAACCAGATCGGCTCTACCGTTACAAATTTACTTTCAGACTACAAAATTATATGAAAAAAACACCCCGTGGTGTCGGTGCAATATACCAAGACCCGATGGTCTTGGTGCATCCGACCTGTTTCTTGATTTTTTCTCCACTGACTAAAAAAGCAAAAAAAAATGTTTACTTCAATTCAATTATTTTTTTTTTTGTCTTAACGGAAAAAGAATATCCAATTTAATTATGAGACTTACGGAGTTTACAAAAAAAAAAAAAATATGAAATTACAAAAATTTAGTATAACGGATTACATTATTTGCCTAATTGCAAAAAAAAGTGTGAGAATATTGAATTGAAATAAAAATTGTTGTGACAGCGTACACGTGCGCTGTTACAAATTCTTCAAACTAAAGGATATGATTTGCTGTTTGGCGTAGAATTTAACCATCAGTTACTCGCCGTTGGTTAAATCCAAGTTGCTGTCCACTTGGATTTGCTGCAAAACGTTGTTTTAGGCTGAATAGTTTCTGGCGTAGCATTAACTATTTCAAAGCTCGATTATTTTTGCCGGTTCATTGTGAACAATCCAACAATTCATGGACTGAGGGCACCACAGCTTCTACATACGTATTGCCAAACGTTTCGAGAAGGTGTTTAGATTACGCGCAGATCATTGAAATAGAAAGGTTGGCCGATCCTACGGTGAGCATATCTTGCAATTCTTAATTTACGGTCAACATCTGACAGTCTTCTTCACAAAATCCTGTGCAGCACCATTGCAAACTATGCCTTTACTCCGACTGGAATATACAGTGGTCCTTACTCAACTAGCGTTTAAAATTTTAATATCGACGTCACATTTTATGATTACGAATTGTGTTACCAACGTCCAAGAAAATGAAAGAAAGGTTTGGTTGTAGAGTTGTGCGTACCGAGCGAGTGTAATTCAACTAAACACGGCCATCATTCCGCGGAGAGTTTCCACTGCCTGAGGAGGCGTATTTAAATTGACAATAGAAATTTTGATGTTTACTCTATGAATATCACAATCGAACTCCCTGATTTATTTTAATCGCGTTTTCTACACTTACTACATATTTTTGCATTTGAAGGAAAGGAAGGAAATTGTCGTTTCTGATTTTTGGAGAAATATGGCAAATCAGATTCTTTGTGACCTGAAACAACCCTTAATTGCTACATTTATCGGTATGTCCCTTTTTGAGTAGTTCTTCATTTAGAGGCAGCCATTTAAAATCATCCATCTTAGAATTCTAAATCTCTAAATTTGAATTCGAATATCTTTCTATTGTTATTTTGTGTTTTCGAAGCATGCTAGATTGTTTTGATTTTTGTTTTTTCGCGCTCATTGTATTGATTTAATTTTTTTCTGTTTGGCTTTTATTTGAATTTCGATTATTGAGCGAACACGTGTTGTCTTTTTTCTCACCATTAGCTTTAGATGTGGATAAATGATGACGTCATTAATTTGAATTTTTATACCTTTTTTCTTTTTAATATACAATACAATGTTATTGTTGTAGAACGTTTTTTAATTTAATTTTCCTTATTTTCTTTTGATTATTACTGGAAATACGGAAACTTGAGAATCTGTTATGATATCCGTTTTGTGATCTGAATTGAAATTTACACAGACTCACTTATTCTAACTTACTTAAAACTAGGACCGTTTTGGTCATGATAATTAACAGACTATTAACGTTTCATTCTTATTTTATTTTAATTTCCAATTTTACTTTATTTTTGCATAATTAAATAGTTTAATTTTGATTTTTAGCATGTTGTGAAATTAAATTTGCACTATTTTGTATTAATTTTAAAATTAAGTATCCATTTTTTAATTTAGCGCGCGCGTTTTTTGTCATATCTTAATTTCACAACAATTGTATGTTGACTTGACGAGTTAAACAATTGAATCTGAATTAGTATAAGCCTTTGTTTTTTTTTGTTTTTCGTTTCACTCCCAACTCTTTCGCAGTTTATTTTTACCGTCCTACTTTACGCAGTAGTAGCCCATCGAGGACGTACGGCTATAGACCCGTTTTGTATAAACCACATGCACATTGCATTGCTTCATGCCAACCTGTAGTGCTGACATGAAAGGTGGGTCGGTCCATAGATTTGGCACTCTCAACGGGGGGTCATAGATGTGTTCATCGTCATCACCGATCGAATTCAGAAGATGAAAAATCTCTTTTGCCAAACGACGCAGCTTTAACCACTGATGATTTTATGATGATTTAAGCGATCGTTAATCACAAAAACTGCATTTTTGAGGGTTTTTGTTTGAGGTTAGGAACGACGTGGTGCATTTTCAGCCACAAATAAAATTAGATGTAGATCCAGCGAATAAAATATATGATTTTATAATTTTATGTTGATTTCACTTTAAAGCGATCGCTTTATGTAAACAAAAATGCATTTTTAAGAGGTTTTTTGAAGTTAGGAAAGGCACAAAGCATTTTTACCCAAAAGCGATGTTGGATTCATAATCAGCAACCCAAAATACATAGTGGTACGCTTTTCCTATAATTTTATTATGACTTGGGCGAGCGTAAGCTTGCAGAAACTAGAGATGATAGGCTTCAATTTGTGACTAAACACGTAACCCACCTACTTTAGTCCCTAGAAAGTAAAATACATCATTGTTGAATAAATGGCATACAGAGTTTGTTCTATGCTATAGCAATGCATTTTCGCAATAAAGTACTAATAAAATAAAGTACTTTTGAACGAAGACTATAATACAGTAACCATATAAATATTTCTTCGAAGGATTCATCTGTACACTCAGAAAAAAATCCTTTACAAATAATAGGAATTCTTATTAAACTAATTATTTTTTACTATTAAAATTAGTCAATGCGATTCTTCCTATTATTTTTATAGTTTGAAAACTATAAAATTTATAGGGTCTTCAGAATATTGTTTTCAATAGTTCATACCATAAAAAATTGATGAGATATCTCATTATTTTCATTGAGTGTCGAAACATACTATTGAACCTATTATATTTCCTATTCATTTAATATCAATTATACTATTGAATTAATGTGACAAATTTATATAATTAATACTACGGGCTATTGTTTTAATTATTCTACAACGTTAAAATAATAGTTCTTACTATTGAAATTTCATAAGATATCTCATTATTTTATATTGAAACTATGTATTATATTTCCTATTAATTTAATATGGATGATACTATTAATTCAATGTGACAAATTTATAAGATTAATACTGCAGACTATTGATTTATTTACTATGCAATGTTAGAACAACAGGTAATACCATTGAAAATTAATGATACATCACATTATTTTCTAACGATACTAGTAGAAAATACTATTGAAACTATTATATCTCCTATTAATTTAATATGAATTATACTATTAAACCAATGGGATAAGTTTAAATTTTTTACACTACAGACTTTTATTTTAATTCTTTTGCAGTATTATAATAATTTGGTTGGTACCATTGAAAATTAACGAGATATCCCATTATTTTCAAATTTTATTGGAAGAACATACTCTTGAAATTATTTTTTAATGAAAGCGATCCTATTACCTATAAGTGTGGCATTAATTCGAGGATTTATTGTTTTAAATCTTTTGCATTATCAACAGTAAGTTCTAAATTATTAGTATACTTACACTTTTATTAAAAAAATGTTCGATTCGGTGCTGAAAATTATATAAACTTTAAAAAACAATCTGTGAAATATAATAATCACTCTATATTTGCTGATAAATCATCTTCATTTTGGGCTTTACCATTTATTAAAGTATTAATACATACAATACAAACACTTTCCAAGTTTTTGGGTTGGGAGTATTCCATTTTCGTTTAATTTGTAAATAAAAGATTTTATTACTTCAAATATCATATTTTATTAACGTTGAAAGATTAATTTACAAAATTATATTATACATTTTATATACGTGTACATTAAAATAGTTTTCTACGAAATGCTTTTTTACCATTATTAAGCAAATGTATATGTATAGGCGGACCTTCAAACTCAACAACTTTTTTTAAAAACGTCTTTTTATTGTTCTTATTTTCTACAATGTATGACTGAAAATGCTCACTAAAACAAGATATATGCCACTGACTACAAATGAAATATATGGTTTCGTTATTTAAAACCATTTCTTCTATTTCAAAAAGCAAAATATTGTTTAAATGTGATTCTGTCATAAAAAAATGTGTTTTATACATTTTTCCCCTAAATATTAATTTTGCTACGCAACGCGCATCTTTTAGATCTATTAGGCTCTGATCAATATTCTTGTAAGTTCCGCTAATGTCAGAAACTAAAATATCATGTTTATTAAAAATTAAATCTTCCTCAAAAAAGGTTTGGTTTGAAAGACTGTGTGCGAACTTTATACCAGCTTTAATCGAAAGGGTATAAGGAATATTGACTCTAGAAATAGTGGACTTTGCTGAGTTTTTATAGGGTTTATGGAGCGCTTCGAATCTCATACTCCACAAATGTTTTAACGGGCCACATTTTCGAATTGCCGTAGGATAATGCACCAAAAAATGAAATTTTGGTTTGAGTGTGTCATTAAATAATGACATATACAATGAATTGTGCTTCGATATAAGATGTTCTAAGGAGTTTATATTATATTCGTTCAAAGCAGAAAGCAAAACTAAATCTATTATTTTTATTAAAATTATTAAATATCCCCATACTGGATCATTCTCGGGTACTAAGTCACCAATCATCAATGGAAAATAATTAATAAATGTCATTGTCTCACGTGCAGTCATTTTTAAGGAGTTCGATTTCAAACCCGCCATCGTTATCGGTGGAGAAATATTGCCAATTTCGGTTTGTCCGTAATCAAACATCTGTTTGCGAAAGTTAAAGCATTCCAATGAAAATAACTTCAATTTATCAATAAAATATATTAATATTTTTGATAGAGCATATCTACAAATGCCTTCAAAAAGGTCGTGCATAATGTCATAACAAAAATTGTCAATAACATGAAAGGACGGAATTTCATTAAAAACACATTTCTCTCTGATTCCCGTGGTCGTTTCATCGTTTACGGCTATATCAGAATTATAATTGAATATGTCTCGGATTGCATTTCTTTGCTCTGTAATATCTCCCTGCATTTCAATTTTCTTTCTTTTGCAAGATCGACAGTAAAAATTCGAATTGAAACTTTTTGAAAACCCCAAAAATGTGTTAAGGCCCAAATTATCACCTAAAACTAAGGCTAATACAAAATGAACATGTGATGTTGTATTATTGCCAGCAATAGTCACACCTATAGTTTCTAGTTTTATTATTTGGTCAATAAAAGGTCTTAATGTATAAGCATTCCCGAAAGCTGATCTATCCTTAGTTTTAAAAAATCCTGCGACAAACATATTGTTGAGTTTGGATAAATGGTGTTTCGGTATAGTTGGAAAGGAGTAATAAACTCCACAAACATATTGTTCTTTAGCGTGTGAACCTAAAGGATTATCAACAGCGAAATCGTCTAAATATAAGAGATAAGGTATTGTTAATTTCCCATTAAACGATTTAATTTTTGATTTCCAAACGCTACCATTTATCAAATTGCAAAATACTCCAGGACGGTTGTTTTTTAAAACATTTGTGTTTTCTAAAGTCTGCGCTAAAATATTTTTATATTCAAAAAACTTTTTGAACTGAAATTCTAAAGGCATTAACATTCCAGTTGTTTTATTTGAATCTATAGTTGGCGAATTATTTATAACTATTTCACAAACTTCTTCGTTGATTATATACTGCAATGGTGTTTTATAAAGGCCTTCACGTTCCAATTCTTTAATAAATTTGTATTCGGTATTAATGTTTTTAAACGGATAAATAAATTGTTGTAAAATATTTTGGGCTTTTGTTCTATTTTCAGAATTTTCAATTAATGGTGAAATTTTTGATGAGATCACATACGCTAAAGGGTTGGTAATTTCCGATTCTATTGTTTTTATTACATCAGAAACATTTTTCCTATTAAAATTATTGTTATTGTGTAGATTTAAAGCAAAGTTTATTCCATTAAATATATACTGTGAATCAGATATTTCCATTTCAGGATATTCAGCCCTTAAAACGATATTTGATAAATTTTCTAAATTTTGACTATCTCCGTATTTTGTATTCATGTTGTCAAGTTGGATACCTGCATGATTGTATTCAGAGCTACATGATGGTCTACTATAAACTTGATTGGTACGTGGATTATCAGATAATTTATTGAAAACATTCGTTAAATTATTATGGACTCTGTCCAGATGCCTTTTAAAAGAATATAAATTTGCAAACATTTGGGAGCACTCGTTTTGCATACAGCGAATATGTTCATGTTTTTTAATGATATGGAACGATTTTATGTGGTCAGTTAATATTTTTGATGAAGAAAAAGTAATAGCGCATAAAAAACAGATAAACATTTTGATGTTGATGTTATTATAATTCCAATTTAAGATCAATTTTGTCTTAACAACTGCTTTTATTCAGAATGATTGTGGCGAAGATAATTTATCAAACTTATAACATTAGAATTTTTTGTCGTGTTAAAATTATAAAAAAAGTTTTCAATAAAACAAAAAACATTTTAGCCTGCGATTGGATAATTAAAATTCATAACTTGGAACAATTTAAAAGTGGTATCCAAACATTTCAAAAAACTGTAGAATTTGTACAATATTCCATCGTAATATGTAAAAAAACTTTCTAAAACAGTCAAGTCTGGTCCTACAGCAATGATTATGGGTTGAAACGTCATACCTTTGTCAAAAAATTTTGTTTTTAGTTTCTCCACTTTTTCTTGGTACTGTCTTACACTTATGCAGTGAACTAGTGTTGACTCCTGACAGTCAATAATGCTCGGCTTCCACGTGTTTTTTTTGCTGGTTGATGGAGTTGACACAATTGATGATTGCAAAATTGAATGTAACAGCATAAAAACTACGCAGTCCTGAGAGTCTGAAATAAATAGATTTTTTAAAAATTTTAAATTTTAGAAAACATTAGTTTGTTTAAATGAAAAATAAGAAAATGTGTATTTTTGAATATGCAATTTTCAATGTTATCGTAGCTAAGTAATATTTTTACTTGGAACTTAAAAATGATAACAATGTGGACATAAATTACCCCAAAAAAAAATTGTTAATTTTTTCATTCCAAGTACCATCTAGACTAAACTATATACTGAAGAATGCAAACAGCAAATGTTTGATCCAAAAACAAAAATTAGTTTAATTTTTGTTGATACCTTAAACGTACGATGTGTTCCGATTTACTTAGTTTCGTGAAATGCGGCTAATATTCTAGTGTATACATATTTAACAGGTTCAGATTATAAAGTTTTGGTAAAAAAAATGGGATAATTTGTTAGAAATTTTGAAATTTAACTTACTGGTATCAATCTCTTTCTGCAAGGCCTTAAGTAAACTACGCGATGTTTTATCCTTTATGTTTTCCTTAAAATATGAAATGACGCCTTTTTTAAATATTGGCCATTTGGTATATAATTCCGATGAGTTTTTTGGGAAAGTAACGTTGTAGTCAATTTCAACCTGTTAAACGTTTTATAAATTTATAATAATTGTACTTATAATTAAAGTTCAAAATAAATTACCAATGTATGCCCAAGACTATGCTTAAAAAGGGGCCATTTTTTTAATATGTTTTCACCCTCCGTTAAAATGTCTCGTTTTCTAATGTTTAAAACTGATGTCCATTTTTCTTCTACATCTGCCCACGGTTCATTGTTGTGGCTCAGCCAAATGATGGTTTTTTCTTCGTCGTCTGTGGCCGGTATTTCAGTCGTTAAATTGGTGTCGTTACCTTCAGTATGCGGACCTTAAGAGAGTTCATTAAAAAGGTATACTAGCCAAAATTTTAGTTGTATTACCATTCTGGTTTCCGCTTAGAGAATTTTAGAGTTTCCTTATTTTCACGCGTGCGTTAACCGCTTTGTCGTATAATATGCCAATAAGATTCAGTCCACGACCTCGTTTCCGGAAGTAATAATATGAGTGTGAAGTTTATGCTAAAAAAAATAACAAAAAATTACACTGTTAAATTAGCTATTTTCCAATTGGAATTTAAATTATATGAAAATTTAAATTTTTTGTAATTTTGGATTTTTCGTACCACCAAACAGACTCTTTTCATCAGAAAACAGGTTCTTTTCATCCTTTTCAGATAGCTGGACCATCTGTTTATATCGTTAACCAAAAGCATCCAATTGTGTGGAACATTACTATATTTTAGATAATTTAAAAGTTGACTGATTTTTGATGGTTTAAATTATTATTTAGCGCCGATCCTGGAAATGTCCCGATGGCGCCGCACTTTTCTTAGAATAGCTAGGCCATATAGTGGTCAATGTCACAAAGCCGATTCAATTATGATGAACTATAATATATTTCAGTTTTTAAAATTTTTAATAATTTTCCATTATTTTAAAAGTTTTATATCGCCGACCAAAGAGTTGTCTACAGGGTCTTGCCCATAATTTCGGATAACTTATCCATTTGCCAGTCTAAGTGGTAAACCTTACCCAATTGTAATGAATTATACTATATTTCACAGAATTTAGAATTTTTAATAATTTTATTGTTTTAATAATTGTTGTATCTCCGATCACAGAGATGTCCACAAGGTCTGGCCTATATTTTTGGATAACTTGACCATTTGCCAGTCCACGTGGTCAATCTTAGTCAATTGTGATGAACTATACTATACTTCACAGAATTTAGAATTTTTAATAATTTTATTGTTTTAATAATTGTTGTATCTCCGATCACAAAGATATCCACAAGGTCTGGCCTATAGTTTTGGATAACTTGACCATATGATAGTCTACATGGTCAATCTTAGCCAATTGTGATGAATTATACTATACTTCACAGAATTTAAAATTTTTAATAATTTTATTGTTTTAATAATTGTTGTATCTCCGATTACAGAGATGTCCACAAGGTCTGGCCTATATTTTTGGAAAACTTGACCATATGCCAGTCTACATGGTCAATATTATTCAATTGTGATGAACTATACTATACTTCACAGAATTTAGAATTTTTAATAATTTTATTGTTTTAAAAATTGTTGTATCTCCGATCACAGAGATGTCCACAAGGTCTGGCCTATATTTTTGGATAACTTGACCATTTGCCAGTCCACGTGGTCAATGTTATTCAATTGTGATGAACTATACTATACTTCACAGAATTTAGAATTTTTAATCATTTTATTGGTTTTAAAAATTGTTGTATCTCCGATCACAGAGATGTCCACAAGGTCTGGCCTATATTTTTGGATAACTTGACCATATACCAGTCTACATGGTTAATCTTATTCAATTGTGATGAACTATACTATACTTCACAGAATTTAGAATTTTTAATAATTTTATTGTTTTAATAATTGTTGTATCTCCGATCACAAAGATATCCACAAGGTCTGGCCTATAGTTTTGGATAACTTGACCATTTGGCAGTCTACGTGGTCAATCTTATTTAATTGTGATGAACTATACTATACTTCACAGAATTTAGAATTTTTAATCATTTTATTGGTTTTAAAAATTGTTGTATCTCCGATCACAGAGATGTCCACAAGGTCTGGCCTATATTTTTGGATAACTTGACCATATACCAGTCTACATGGTCAATCTTAGCCAATTGTGATGAATTATACTATACTTCACAGAATTTAAAATTTTTAATAATTTTATTGTTTTAATAATTGTTGTATCTCCGATTACAGAGATGTCCACAAGGTCTGGCCTATATTTTTGGATAACTTGACCATATGCCAGTCTACATGGTCAATCTTATTCAATTGTGATGAACTATACTATACTTCAAAGAATTTAGAATTTTTAATCATTTTATTGGTTTTAAAAATTGTTGTATCTCCGATCACAGAGATGTCCACAAGGTCTGGCCTACATTTTTGGATAACTTGACCATATGCCAGTCTACGTGGTCAATCTTATCCAATTGTGATGAACTATACTATACTTCACAGAATTTAGAATTTTTAATAATTTTATTGTTTTAATAATTGTTGTATCTCCGATCACAGAGATGTCCACAAGGTCTGGCCTATATTTTTGGATAACTTGACCATATGCCAGTCTACGTGGTCAATCTTATTCAATTGTGATGAACTATACTATACTTCACAGAATTTAGAATTTTTAATAATTTTATTGTTTTAATAATTGTTGTATCTCCGATCACAGAGATGTCCACAAGGTCTGGCCTATATTTTTGGATAACTTGACCATATGCCAGTCTACATGGTCAATCTAATCCAATTGTGATGAACTATACTATACTTCACAGAATTTGGAATTTTTAATCATTTTATTGCTTTAATAATTGTTGTATCTCCGATCACAGAGATGTTCACAAGGTCAATCTTATTCAATTGTGATGAACTATACTATACTTCAAAGTTTTTGGAATTTTTAATAATTTTGGTTAAGGTTATTCAAAAATATAGGCCAGACCTCGTGGACATCTCTGTGATCGGAGATACAACAATTATTAAAAAAATAAAATTATTAAAAATTCTAAATTCTGTGAAGTATAGTATAGTTCATCACAATTGGATAAGATTGACCATGTAGACTAGCAAATGGTCAAATTATCCAAAAATATAGGCCAGACCTTGTGGACATCTCTGTGATCGGAGATACAACAATTATTAAAACAATAAAATTATTAAAAATTCTAAATTCTGTGAAGTATAGTATAGTTCATCACAATTGGATAAGATTGGCCATGTAGACTGGCATACGGTCAAGTTATCCAAAAATATAGGCCAGACCTTGTGGACATCTCTGTGATTGGAGATACAACAATTATTAAAACAATAAAATTATTAAAAATTCTAAATTCTGTGAAGTATAGTATAGTTCATCACAATTGAATAAGATTGGCCATGTAGACTGGCATATGGTCAAGTTATCCAAAAATATAGGCCAGACCTTGTGGACATCTCTGTGATCGGAGATACAACAATTATTAAAACAATAAAATTATAAAAAATTCTAAATTCTGTGAAGTATAGTATAGTTCATAACAATTGAATAAGATTGACTATGTAGACTGGCAAATGGCCAATTTATCCGAAAATATGGGCAAGACCTTGTAGACATCTCTGCGGTCGGCGATATAAAACTTTCAAAATTACGGAAAATTATCAAAAATTCCAAAAACTGTGAAATATGTATATTATAGTTCATTATAATTGGATCGGCTTGGTGACATTGAACGCTAATGGCTTAGCTATTCTAAGAAATGTGCGGGGCCATTCGGGACATTTCCAGGATCGGCGCTAATTAATTATGTAAACCATCAAAATTCAGTTAACTGTTAAATTATCTGAAATATAGTAATGTTCAACACAATTGGATGCTTTTTTGGTTTACGATATAAACAGATGGTCCAGCTATCTGAAAAGGATGAAAGAACCTGTTTTCTGATGAAAAGAATCTGTTTGGTGGTACGAAAAATCCAAAATTACAAAAAATTTAAATTTTAATATAATTTAAATTTCAATTGGAAAATAGCAAATTTAACAGTGTAATTTTTTGTTATTTTATTTAGCATAAACTTCACACTCATGTAATAATCCTGTTATAAAAATCAAAGAAATATACAAAATAAAAAATATAGCAAAATAGGCAAACAGGTCAAACCCGATTTAACGAATAAGGCACAAATATTGTTGATTACGTAATATAGGACGTTTCTTTCAACATGGATGTTTTTAAAAAATATGTTTTTAAATCTTAGGAAATCTATAAGGTTTGAAAACATGTTTTTAAAAAGCATCAGGCATTTTATCAGAAATATCCGATTTTACAAAATCAAATTTTTGTCTGCTTTTCGTTAAGTCTGGGGCGCTATTTCTGAATACGATATGAAAAAGAATCAATGAGATTCATATTGAATTTTAAATACGAATCGTACGAATTTGATTCAAATCAAATATGAATCTCATTGATTAGGTTTCGTATCGTATTCAGAAATAGCCCCTGATTATTACTGTACTAGTAAAAAAATAAATTTTAGTGACAAATTACGAAAAAAACTGGCTTACACTACATTCTAAAGGAAAAACTTCTTTAATAATATTTGTGATAAGCACAATATCATTCATCCTCATTGCAACATTTTCTATTGAATAGTGGTCTACAATAATGGAAATTAATGTTTTTCGGTGTAAATCGGTTAATGAATCATGCTCTTGATAATATTTTATTATTTCATTTCCGCGTTCAGATTTTGCTAATAATTCTTTGAATTTTGAATTATTTAATTCTATAGTAAAACTAGATGTCGAAGTAGCGCTATATGATAAAACCGAATGCTGTGCAGAGGATTGACATGAAGGAGAACAATGTCGCTCAATCCATTCTTTTGTAGTGGTGGTGATTGATAATGTGCCTGCCTAATAAATAATTAAATATAGAGTAGGAAGTATAAAATTAAGGTTAAATTGAAATTAATATTTTACACTTCGTCTCCAAATATCCAGATGGTATCTCAACTTTGCCCTTACTCCTATTTGCTAAACCGGAAAAAGGTCTTCTAGATCCTTTTCCGTTAAGACAACAAGACTCTCCATATCAATCCCACAAGCTTTATATAAGAAATAATAAAAAAATCAAAATAAAATAGTAGTATGTATAATGCTGTAAAATACACCCATGAATTATTATCACATAAGGAGCCGCCGAATAAGGTATATTTTATCTTGTGTTCGGTTAAGCCGAGAACAGCGCTTCAGTTTACCATTAAGTCGTAAAAAAACTTCTTCTGCCAATCCAAATTTTTCGCAAATTAAGGATTTTAACTCCACATTATCGATTTCGAAGATGGTTGCTTCATCAGCAGTTATGTATGTATGCAGCAAGTCTATATCCTCCATTAGGTCAAAAAGATGGTTATTGTTATGCGGGATATCCTGTATAGCGCATTTAAAATAATTTAGGAAAAACTATAGTTTACAAACTACACTAATAAAATATACGATAAATAAAAACAGTTCGATAAATAAACATTCACTAATACATACCTTTAAATAATGATGAATAATTGCTTAGGTTGCATTTACCGTTAAATTGAGCCAAACACAATGATTGTTGATTCACGATTGTCCCAAATTAAAAGATTGACGATTGTCTCAAATTAAATATTAATAAAAAAAACTGTTTTATTCCGTTACACTTTTCACTAAACGAAATGTTTGTACACATGAATCAAAAAACCACCTTTAGTTTTCTACAAATGATGTCCCGCGAATGAACGTGTACAACTAGAACACGTGCTACGTTATTTCGAACTCAATAGTTATGTCCAAAATTAATTTAATAAAAAAAAACTGTTTTATTACGTTACACTTTTCACTAAACTACTTGTTTGAAACATTAATTAAAAAATCACCTTTAATTTTAATTTTTAAAAATAATTAATTTTAATACGAAAAAATCACGTCCAACTTCCATAAATGGTATCACACGAATGAACATGAACAACTTGTATAAGAGCACCGTTATTTCGAATTGGAATCTATCTGAAAATCTCATGAAAACAATACTACGGATACTATTAAATATGCATTTAACAGAAACCCAACTAACAATTTTGAAATTTATGAGCGTGATATAAGAGTTAAAATTCGTCTTATATTAAGCTTTTAAGAGTCTTCTGGCGAACTATTTGGGCATATAAGGTTAAAATAAGCGCCTTGTAAGGTGTATATAAGTGTCATATAAGGCTAAGCTTTCTTGAGAAAGAATGATATAAGTTATAAGAATAGTCGTAGAGTAGTCTTTCGTAAGGTTGTTATCAGAATATACATTCTTATGTAAGAGCGTTTTAAGACATACGTTGTATTCCTATACATATATTTCATCGTTATAATCTTAGAAAATTATGTTATAGGATTATACAACTTTAATGATTCTTACTTCAGTTTTATAACAAACTTGGTATTATCCTTTGACAAATAAAACAGATAAATTAAATTAAAACAGACAATGCTTGAAAAACTAATTACTTTTTATATAATTAAAATTTACATTGAAATTAGCATAGAATTTAGCTGCGAATTCAAATTTTTCAATTAAAAATAATAGCTACCTGATCTAATTTTTTTGCGCTCTTAAAAATTCGAATAATAAAATAAAGAATTATTATTATTTAAAAAAATAAAAATTATCAAAAAAAAAGAAATATCATAAAATGGACTAATTAAAATACTACATAGTACTTGTTATGAAAGGAAACTTTATAAAAGCACTTGCTAAGTTCCTAAAATTGCCAAAATATATCAAAATATTCCATTTGAAAAAAATGTATCTAAAAAATTACAAAATGGATGCTTTTTTTAATAATGGAAATTCCTAAGCCAATGGCCGAAATGACGTTCTACGTGAAATATCTTATAAGTGTCTTATAAGAAAACGTTTAAATTAGTTTCCAGGGTCGGCTTGAGTTTATATACTTCGGTAAAACTGAAGAAATAAATATAAATTAACCAACAAAATTAAAGTCATATAAATTTGTTGATATTCAATATTATCAAACAATTTATTATAATAATAAGTTTGTATGACTGTTTTGTATATTATATATTATATATATATATATATATATATATATATATATATATATATATATATATATAAATCAGAGACGAAGCGTGACATTTTTAGAAACGGAAGCACAACTAATTTTAAATTCGAATCATTACGTGCCAGCTCTAATGACCTCAGAGCAGTGTATGTTATAAGCATTTAAAATAAGTTCTCGGCATTACCGTGACACCGTAATAGTTTTGGCATACTAAGGTATTGATAATATTTTCTTTTTTTACCATTAAAATTATAAAACTAAATAATGATTGAGCTGTGCTGGTGCTACCGAGCGAAACCTCCAAACAGGCCAATAATCGATCAGCTATACGCAATATCAATTTCAATATAACGTAATATTATAGAAACCTGTGAGAGGTTAACATTAAGCGAAAGAAGTCTGTTTTTGTGATCTTACAACGAACTTCCTCTGACACCACCAGAAGCACGTATGGCTATATTTTGCTTTGTTAATATTAAATATCAAAACCAAAACTTATGTATATTACCAGCCGTGAAGGCTTGCTGATACACGTATATTATTAAATAATTTAACTACAATTTGTTTCATCTTTCATATTCATTTTGTTATGTATGTATTGCGGTTTTATGGCTTGTACAAAGTGTTGGTTTTGAATATAAATATAATATCTTGATCTCTTTCGCTCCTTTCGACCTTATGATGCCAGCGAACGTCATCTCATGCAGATCAATCAATTTTGTTTCACGTTTATTAACCGGTCATATAGTGATGGTTAAGGTGACGGCTTAGACACACCGCGGTCTCGAGTTCGATTCCCGGCGCTAAGCACAACGCCGCGTCCAATTGTGTGATATATCGTTCGTTGTGCTGACCATCTACCACGATCACCAATAATTGTAACATATGGTCTGAAAGAGCTTGTAAAAAAAATCTCAGTATAGGGTTAATTTTTACCTGTATAAAATATAAAATATACATGCAAAGAATTTTACACCATTTCCTGGACTTGGCCTGATGTGTATTTGTATACTTTGTCGTCAAATAGTTAAATGAGATTTACCCTGAGCCCGCCACTGATAGAAATGTCTCCTAAAATCACATTTTTAATTATTTGCCTATGTAAGAATATACTAAGTATCTAATAAGGGAGAGGTGTGAGTTTTTCTTATAGAAAACTTATCCAAGAGTATTAATACAATATTTTGCGAATACATATTTAGAGACATATTTACTATATTATTTTAAATAAAAAAACTGAATAAAACGGTAATACTATATCTAACAGTCGATTTTTAACATTAATTAGTTTTAGAGTTACGTCAATCACTAAGTTTTGTTTTCTGCGGTACTCAAACAAATGTCATATTTTCTAAAAGAAACACACTTTAAAGGCTCTTGCAAAAGAATTTAAACAATATGTAATCTTATAGCGTTCTCTATAAAGGTTTGTTTATGTTTTAATCTTACAAAACTCTTAGTCAAGAGAAATCCTACAGAACACTCATAAAGAAAGAAATTAAGAGAACTGTAAGACTAAATATGTCTTGGCTAAGAAAACTTTTCCACCAAAAACAATAAGAGTATACTAAGTGTTGTGTAAGAAACAGCCTTACAACAGAATCTGTCAAGCTGTAAAAATGCCATGTAAGAATATAATATCGTTTATAAATCGGCATTTCTTTGACAAGAAGCTAATAAGTATTCAGTTTTAAACATTCTTGGAGAATGTTATTCTAGGGCTCTTTTAAGTGAAAAATATTCTTAAAAGACAATTTATAAGGCAAAATGTTAGTTGGGAAGTCCTATTAAATTAATATGAATATCTATGTTTTTATATATATTCTACAGTACGTAACATTAAATCAATAATAAAATCGTATGAAATTAATACTTGCATGCTAATGAATAACAGAATTATTGAACACATATTATTTAACGATTTGAAAATTATTGTTTGCAAATAATTTTATAATTGATTTCATAAAGTATACTGTAGAATACCTATATGCTAATAGTACGTAAAACAAGTTTTTCTAATTGATTGAATAAGGTAGACTAAATGAGCCGAAGCAAAAATAAACATTTTTTGATAATAAGCCTGATAAATTTAACTTATTTAACTGAAGTATTAGCAGTATTTTTATTGATTTAAAATAATTACCAAAGATACAGCTTAATCAATTAAGAAATTAATTCAGAACTATCAAATCTGCAGTACGTTTCTGAGAATGGTCATTGTGAATGGTCATTGTAAATGTGAGAAAGTGGGGTTTCTCACAGTGTGGGACAGTGTTGATTGATATTTTACGAGATAAGTTCAGTAACTGAAATTTTCACGAAATGGCAATGTCAATTGGTACCAGATCGTGCGACATAATACTCCTAGATTTCTACTAATTAATTATATGGAGGGATAAGTTCATGCTGATAAGAAAGATCATTCATACTAATAGGGATCTTAAGAATTACATAATGCGGGAAGTTGGTGAAATCGAGACAAATTTATACAATAATGTCTTTTAAAACTTTGTAAAAATCATGGTTGGTTTCCAAAATTTCAGTAGAGGTCACTTATTACATTTTCTAGTAAATTGTTTACCGAATCATGCAGTTTCATTTTTATTAAAAAATACTGCAACATTTCCAGTATTTTTCTCGTTTTATTTAAAAAAATAAAATTAACATTCCATCAAACATGCCTTCTCATTATATAGTAAAAACCGCATTAAATCAGTAATAAAGTCTTATGAAAGCAATAATTTGTATAGTATTAAATACGAAACCAATAGTTAGTCCTATTAAATCAATAATGAAAATCAAGTTTATCATACTATTGTAAATGTATTCTATAGTACACCTAATTAAATCAAAAGAAAATATTATGGAAGTAATAGTGTCTCACCATATAAAACCTTAATAGTACTGTATTGTTAAATCTAAGTCTAAAATACTATTGAAAATATAGTTAAATTAGCTTTAAATCAATAGTTTATCTTGTTGATTAAACATTTATAAATTTTTTAACAATTAATAGTATAAAAAGACATGAAAACTATTGAATTAAAAGGAAAAACTTATTATTCCATGAACCATAAAATTAATAGTCGTACTATTGAATTTTCATAAGGTGTTTTTTTTCTGAGTGTATGTCTTTTAGTTTACGCTTTAACTAAATTATGGCGTTTTCCATTTAATGTTGTAGTTTTGTATTTATACACAGAGAAAAAAGTGACCCTTAAAATCAATATAATTTTCCTCTTAAATATAAAAATGTGTAAATTTGTTAAATCCTTATATTAAAACCTTTTAAAATGAATATGTCTCCTCTAAATTTAAAACCTTATTTTCTTTTATTTTTTTATACGATCAGCATTTAGATTTAAAATTACAATCCTTTTAACCTTCTCTCTGTATATTGGGGTCAAATTAACCCCAGTCGATTTTAAAATTTAAAAAAAAAACGTTTTTATTATTTAAATGGCCCATGCCTTATAAGAAAGCCTCAACTAATATTTCATACTCGTACATGCAATACAATGAAAATCAGGCCCAAATTACATATAAATTTTGTAATTACCATAGTCTGAAATAAACCAAGCACATTTCTGTGTACTGGGGTCAAAATGACCCCAAATTACTTCCATGCACTATTTTCAATATAAATCAAAAAATTATTTACTTTTTATATCAATGAATGTATTGTATATGTGTGTGTGTGATGTGTTGTGCAATTTTTCTGCTAATCAGTAAGTGAGACGGAGAGAGAAACTGCTTTGTTATTCACTTTTTGTATGTGTTATTATACATAAACGCTAAAAAATCTGCATTTTCGAAAATTTTGTCAAAAATGGGTGAAGAACCTTAATTTATGAGATGACCAAAAACTGTCGAAAATTTCAACGACTGTCAAAAACTGTCGGAAAGTGTCAAAAACTGTGTGTGTGATATAGGACAAAAAAAGAGGAAATAAAATATTATTATTGTTTCGTGAGTACATTATTGAAATATACCGTTTAATTTAGAAATTTTTCTAACTGGTTGAAACAGTTCTGAACGTTATTGAAGCTAAAATTGTACATTTTTCAGTTTCCTGTCAAAAAATGTCGAAAACAATGGTTTTAAAAGACTGTCAAGAACTTGTGTCAAAACGTAACATAAACTATGCCAGAAATACTAGTTTTCGACACTACTCATCTGTGGCATATATGTATGTACATACCTATTCCTGATATTTTTCCTCATTTTACTTTGGTATTATTTTACCGTTACCGATATTTCGAATGATCGTTGAACGATTTTTCTGGTTTAGTTTTTGTTTGTAATTCAAGGTGCTTAGTAGTAAAAACAGCTCATCCTTGTTGTAGATATTGTTATTATGGTGGGGAAAAGATAGAGTAGCCAAGAGCCCCTTGGACTTCTCGATAGAGTTTCTACTCCTAAGGTATCAAATTATCAGGTGAAGCGGAAATATCAAAGGACACTATTGATGTGGAGTTTCCGAGAGCGATAAGCGTGAACAAGCTGCGCCGATAAACATTTGTAACTACGATGAGCATGTTGAACCGATAAATTTTAATAACGATTAACATTTTCAACTTGTCTCTGACGATCGAGGAAATTAATAAGAAAATGTTGAAAATGCGACTGTTAAGTATAAAGAAACAAACGCTGGTATGTGCTACTATGTCTAAAATAAAAAAACTATCGAAAAGTGAAGCTTAAAACCTCCGATTGTAACCAAAACCCGCAACTTTCTCCAACTGCGAGAAAGAGAAGGCTTGACGGTGTAATGTATAAGGTTGCTATGTGTGTTTTCCGTTGTGTCCATGCGTCGATGACGCTATGCGAAATAATAAAACACACAAAACCTTTTTCTTTTACTTATAATTATGATTTGATTTTATTAGGTTCAATTATAATTGGATTATTAAAATTATTATTAATTTTAATCATATAATTTGTTTTTTTTACGTTAATATTAATTTTCCACTTGTTGCACGAAAGTTAAGAAGGTTGTTCTAATGTAAAGTGTATTTCCGACTGTCAAAAACACTATCAAAACAAAAAAAAATATGAATAAAGAATTTTTTCGTTTGTGTTCTCTTGTTTCGCATTCTACCGAAACAGTGGAGATGAATTATGTTTGATGGTGCTTGCTGGTCCATCGGTTGCTGTTGAGTGAGTGTCATGTACACGAAAGCGCTGATATATGTATTTTAGTACATCGCTGTGATAAAACGAGTGTAAGTATTTGGTGTGTGTGTGCGCGCCAATATATATGATTGATATATTGTAGCGGAAACGAATGTAAATATTTATGAGTGTAAATATGAGTGAGTCGCTACAACGGTTTAAACAGAAATAAATGAAACCCCTCAGTTACTATAGCTGTCTAATACAGGAGCGGCTAAAAATCGATAGATTGGCAGCATTCCAATATCATTGGCAAATATTCGAGGACGTCATAAACCATCATGAAATTTAATCATTTATCAACAGTTGGCTCTCTAGGTCGAGGGAAATATTCTTTCAGACAGTATATTGGTACCTTCGAAGCCAGAGAAGTTTAGAATTAAAATATTACAATTAAAATATTACAATTAAAATATTACAATTAAAATATTCTGACTATGGATTAACTTTTGCAGAAAAAAAATACACTAATTGGTACAATTAGATGAAATAAAACCAATCTTCCCAAAGAGTTTAGTAGTAAGGTGGAATTAAAAACACGAGAACTAAAACCTTCAAGATTCTGTTTTGATATCAACCAAACATTTGTGCGTTTTATTCCTAAACCAAATAAAAACGTTTTGCTATTATCAACTTTATACAACAATAACGGAGTAGACCGTGAGTCTAATAAAAAGCCTGTATTCCATGAGAAAAATTGACTGACAGTCAAAAAAAAAACGAAAAGAGAAACACAATCTGATTCCCTTATAAGAGATAAGGACATCGTTTTTTATTTTATGTTTTATTTTACAACAAAATTGTTTTTCTACAAAATAAAAAACGTTGCCTTTGTCTCTTACATGGGGCATCAGATTATTTTTCTCTTTTCGTTTTATTTTTGACTATCAGTCAATTTTTCTCATGGAATACAGGCTTAACTAATTAAATTTTGGATTATAACGCAACAAAAGGAGGGCCAGACACCTTCTATAAATTAGTGAGAACCTGTACATGCAAAAGGAACACTCAACAATGGCCGATGGTGTTATTTTTTAACCTTACTGAACTTGCTGATGTTGCAGCCTTTACTTTTTATGTTAAGACAGTTAGCAAACGACGAAGATGTTACTTGAGCAATAAATCATCTGATAGGAAAACTAGAACAAGGTGTCATTTTTGTAATGAACCATTTTGTCCCACCCACACCAAAATCATATGAATAGGATGCATAAAAAAACGAGAAACGATTTCGGATTATATTTGTAGAAAATAAAGAAATTTATTTACTTTCCCTATGAAATACATGAAGATATCTATGGGGTCAGATTGACCCCAATACACAGACAACGTGATAGTAAGCTATACACAAAGTGAAGGTTAAAATTCTTCTTTGATTGGAAAGTCCGTTTGTTTTAGATATTAATAATTTTATTTTAAAACCGTTATTCTATCCACATGAACCAAATTTAATTTTATTCATTTTTATTTTTGTTTTTTCGTTTACTTCGAAGTAGAGGAAAAGAGATATGTGCAGTACTAAAATGAAACGAATGCATTTAAATTACTTTTTTGTTACAATAAATTGCTTTGTTCGCACATTCGACATCTAGAAACAATCTAACTAATATAAACGTGAAACAGTTAAATAATACTATTTAGTGAATAGTGATACACAATAATTAAAACGCCTATTACCGTTATTTAATAGTTAGTGCATAAAAATAAAATGGGGGAGGAAAATCGGAATCTGTCGGAATCAAGAATTAGTGTCATCAAATTATACGGCATTACAAAAGTAATCCATTTAGAGTCAATAGAATTTGAAAATATCCATACAATATTTGAAAAGCAATCAACTACATTTTTTGGTGATCAATTGCTTTTTACCAAAAAACTAAAGGAGTGGCGCAATGATCAGGTAAATGATAAATTCTAAAACTTATTTTCGATATCGATTTTTATTTTAATTTGTTAATTAACCCATTTGCGGCCAATTTAGTTTGGTTGATTAAAATAACATTAACACGTGCTCCCAATTCAGCCCAATTGGAAACATCTGGAGCCCTATTTTACAACCACACACAACGTGGGTTGTTTAATAAGGTATTTTAAGGTTAGGTCGTCGAAACCGAATTAGTTATACCTCTAAATTTAATATTAGACCTAAAAATTGTAGTATGTCCTATTATCGACATCTAAATGAATTTTTTTTAAATTATTGATTAAAATCGTGCTTTAATCCTAAGGGGAAACCTATGTTATGTGATGCCGACACAGTGACCACAGCTACAAACAGCAGGGATTAAGAATGGTTGGCAAAAATTTCAAACGATATAAGTACAAGAACTTTTCAATGTTCCACACCATCCAACCTACCTCAAAACTCATATCCGTCAAACGGCTCAGAATTGGAAGAAATTTTGAAATCGACAGTAAGGGGTGGACAAGTTTTACATTACTACGCAACCTACGATCGCCTTAACAACACACAAAAAAACAATTAGTTCATTGCATAGTTGATTCTTGGCTAATGAACCATTCAAAAATTACTTATACCGATATGAAACGATTTTTAAACTATTCAATCACAAAATGAGAAATAAATTGTATAATTTACATTGCAGAGCATATATTTGATGCCTCGAAAACCCGGTCAAAGAAATCCTTTAGGAAAATTAGTCTCGCGGTGGAGCAATATGGCACATAATAAACCTGCTTCTAGAGAAATTATTTCTTCGGATAACAACACAGAAATTATGGATATAGACATTTCTGACCAAGGTAAGTTTTTATTGGTGTAAAATATTTATGTTATTATAACAAAAAAACAAAATTTAAAAATATTCATAAATTATTTTCAGAACTTACAGAATTGAAATGTTGGTTACAGAACCACATTAGCCCATGGGATCAAGTGGTTAACAATTGGAGACGTACATCAAAGTATCGGATTAATCAGTTCCAGAATGAAGCAACTTTATTAAATAGTTTATTATTAGAATGGCCATTGTATAAAAATCCTGACGGCGATCAATTAATTGACATTGATTTCGATACAATGCATCCAGGGAAGCAGTTTAATTTATTAAACGACTTCGAAGATTTCATATCAAAAATAATGGTTTGCTTCGATAAAGAAATTAAAGATAAAAAGTCTCTCGAAATGATGCAAATTTTAAAAAAGGGTGACCTACAAAAAAGTAAACAACATTAAGCTACTTTACAATAACACCCACTATAATACTGGTTTTATTATTATTCGACAGATTCAAGAGATTGTATTGTAGTATTGCTGTTACATGCGATTCTTCAGCCGCCAAGAATCAGTCGGAATTGTAAACCAACCATCTTAGACGGGCAACAAGATTTTATGATTCATATAAGTAATCTGAGTTAATTATTATTATTATTATTATTATTATTACTATCTTTATTTCAATAAAATAAATACAAAATTAAAATCTAATTGAAACAACATTATAAAATATGAAATAAAGTACAGCTCCTATAGACATTATGTCTGTAGTGGAGCAATTTAAAACAAATTTTAATTAAAATTTATATAATATTCTTTGTTTACATAATTAACAATAATCTTCAACAAAATACAAGCTCAGTTATTAAAATAGATATATTTAACTACACGACGGCACATTAGAACATAATGTAATTTAACATTTATACTAAAAATATTGCTCGATATCATCGATGTCAAGTAACCAAGTCCGAATTTCCCTGTTAAATTTATGCCTCTGCGCAGATGGAAGCATTTTCACATTTTTAGGTAAAAGATGGAACCAAAAAGGTGCCATATATAAATAAAATCTTCTAAACCTTTCACTATTACAACGAAGACCGACAAAATTGTTTGGATTTCTCATATTATACACGTGGTATATTCGACTATGATAACTATTGCTACGAACAAAAAACATTTTCAATACTTTAAAAACATACAAATACCTTAGAGGCAACAAGTTTAAC
Organism: Tipula vernalis; assembly: GCA_958295665.1. Taxonomy (NCBI): domain Eukaryota; kingdom Metazoa; phylum Arthropoda; class Insecta; order Diptera; family Tipulidae; genus Tipula; species Tipula vernalis. The sequence continues at coordinate 269,528,601 of OY282559.1, forward strand.
TCGCGAAAAAGCGGAATAGTGGGTGTATTCCTTGGACAAGCATAAATTAATTTGATAATTCTTTTTTGCGCTACAAAAAGATCTGCAATATTAGCAAAGTAAATTCCACCCCAACTAGTTATACCATACATTAAGATAGATTCAACAAGAGCATGATATAACCTTCTTAAAATAAAAGAAGGGCACAAAGGCAGTTAACCATGAAAAATTTGGCAAAAAATGCCGAAGAAAATAATTGCGTACAACCAAAATTAATAGCAATCGGGCCGCAATTCGAAAAACTGGACCATTTTTATGTGTATTGCGAGGGGATACACTACAAATATACGACGTTCGTTAAAGGAATAGACACCGTAATTAAATTGTGCTATGTCTTTAAAACTCGTTATTCAAAAAGAAGTAAATTAGTGTGGCTCTTCCTTGAAGAATATTTCTTTCAATTAAAATCGGAAGAATACCCTTCAGTTACAAATTTAATTAATAGAATAACTCGAGCAAAAAACTAATAACTTTTCAGTGCTTCTTATGCAAAAATAACTTTATTAATTCAAATTTATTTATAAAACACCTAAAAACATTTCATAGAACACCAAATATATATATAAATTCCTATGTCGTCAAGTTGATTGTTCTCCAAATTTTCAAAATATTCATGCATTTCAGAAGCACTTAAATAACATGAAAATGTTCACAAGCCCAATCTTTTAAATACCCATTTTAATTTGCCATCAACCAAGGAATTATTTATTAATAGTACAACGGATCGCGTGACTGAAGATCAGTCAAGTTCAAGTCTATGTATATATTTTCCTGAAAATACTGAACTAACTCCTGATATTGATCAATTGACCACAAAACATAGTCAACCCGACAATTTTAAAGTTTCTGTTTCACAATTTCTTTTAAAACTACATCAGAAATCAGAATTGTCACGTAAAAGTATAATTTTTATACAAAATTTAATTACAGAGTTTATAATGAAACCTATTTATGATAAATTATCTGAAGATATTACTTTGAATACCGATGTCGCTCAAGCATTGATTAATCCCTTTGGGCAATTAAATACGGAATTTAAATTGTCCTCCATATAGTCCTCCGATACCATTTGTTATTAATTACAGCCTTGCAGAAGTAATTACTCAATTCACCCCAACACTACTATCATGTAAATCGGAAGCATGCCTATTAGATATAAAATTTCAAATAAAAAAATATTTTGAAACACCTGGTTTGCTGAAAACAACCATTGACAATTATAACCAACTATGATCAAAAAAAATAATTTAGAAAATCTGGTAAATGAGTCAATTTGGCAAGAATTTCACAATCATAACGATAGAATAAGGTTTCCTATGTTTATTTACATTGACGAATTTGAAATAAATGATCCATTGGGTCCCAAATCAGGGCGTCATAAAATATGTGGAATATATTATAGTTTCCCCATGATCCCAAATTTTCAAATAAGTAAATTGAATAATATATTTGTTGCAGATTTCGTGAAATCAACTGATTTTAATGAATTTGGTTGTAATCGTTCATTAAAATCACTTATAGAAATTTTAAAATCTATTGAAGAAAATGGATTACAGATAAAATCTGAAGGCAAAATCTATAATTACGGGGATTAAGGAAATATCTATTTTTAATATACTTAATAATTTTCATGTAACCAAAAATATTGGATGTGATATAATGCATGATATTTATCTGGGTGTCTGTAAATACGATTTGTCTGTCATTTTAGATTATTTCATTTACAAGAAAAAAACTTTTCTCTTTAGAACAATTCAATTACATAAAACAAACATTTGATTATTGCTATTCAGAAATAGGAAATATAAGTCCACCAATTGAAAAGACACATATCCAAAGTTCACTCTTTAAAATTAATGCGCGACAAATGAGAACACTTATTCATTTTGTGCCTGTATTGATAGGTGGCTTTGTACGTTATGATGACCAAGTTTACAAATTTTTAATAACTTTAGTTAAGTTAATCGAGCAAACATTAAATTTGCTTCAATGTATAATTCAAAGTCATAATGAACAGTATCAGGAGCTTTTCAATTTGCATTTAAAGCCTAAATTTCATAATATAGTGCATTATCCGACCATCATCAGAAATTTAGGACCTATAAAGTTTTTATCATGTTTCCGATTTGAGGCAGAACATAAATTACATAAAACCTATGCCCATAACATCACCTCAAGGTTGAATATACCATTATCACTAGCAATAAAAGCTTCTCTAAGATTTTCGTGTAATATAGTCGAAAAAGATTTCTTCCAGGAAGAATACGTGTTTAATTCAGATTTGAAATCATTTGCATTAAATCAAATGCCTTACTTCTCTAACATTATCAATATTAAGAATAATACAAACATTCCAAACGAAAGAATTAACTCAATTCTATTTCGGGGAATAACATTTAGAGTTGGAAATTTTTTGAGCGTCACTAAAGGCACTGATTTAAAAATATATCAATTAACAGAAATTACAATACATGAAAATAACCAATCTCTAACGAATGTGAAGTTTTCGACAAATAACAAAAGCTTTATATGTATTAGTACGCGATTATATAGTCTGTAAAAAAATTGGTATTTTGCATAAAACTTGTAAAATGTCAAATAGATGAAATAAAACCGACATCAGAGGTTGGACATACGATGGGGTTTGACCCTTTTGTTATTGCACTCGAAAATTGAAAATTACAAAAAAAAAAAAAATTTAAATGGTTTGTTAACTGTTCCGAAGATTGGCCAACTCATCGATGGTTTTTTGATAGAGTATGTCTCTAGCTAACTCCTCATATGCGTCCTGTCTATCGGAAAACTCTATGAGTTGGCCAATCTTCGGAACAGTTAACAAACCATTTAAATTTTTTTTTTTTTGTAATTTTAAATTTTCGAGTGCAATAAAAAAAGGGTTAACCCCATCGTATGCCCAACCACCGATGTATTTTTGATAGAGTATGTCTCTAGCTAACTCCTCATATGCGTCCTGTCTATCGGAAAACTCTATGAGTTGGCCAATTTCGGAACAGTTAACAAACTATTTCAATTTTTTGTTGTTGTAATTTTTCAATTGCACCAAAGTGAACCCATTTATTATAAATAGATAGTGTTAAATTTATTATTTTTATTTGACATTTTTATGTACATAATCCAATTTTTAATTTATAATTTACTGGTTCAAGACAATCTACTGATGGTTATTTTATATTTTTTGCGTTTGAGATGGTATTGCTTTATAGAATTTTCTTACATTGCTTTCGCCGACTGTTTCACCAATACTTATATCTTTTTTGTTAATTAAACAAATTTCGTATACATACATATTTTGTTATTTTGTTATTTTTGTCGGAAACTTCACAACCGTAATCTCTAGCGCTTTGTGTCGAATGGGAACAAAGTTATTTTTCGGAACATTTCCAATCGGTAATTATCACCATCCCAACTCAAGATCACACATTTCTTAACTTTTATAATTTCGATGGACCTCCAGTTCATTATAGTATATTTATCCAAAGCAATTAGATTGAAAAAGTATTGGTAGGTAAACATAAAATAAAAAATAAAAATATAAGTACATATAAATTAAAATTAAATTACGTTTAAAAATTAATACATAATTATATACGAATTGTTTTTGTTTATTATTTGTAATACACTTTTGTAATTTTTGTGTAAGAGAGTGTATAATTGAAAATCTAAGTTGAAATATGTAATGTATAGTAATGAAATGAAAAAAATTAAATTGCAATAAATATAAAACAGCATTTTATTTTAGATCAAAGCGATGATTTTTATTTTTAACGTTTTAACGAGAGGTTTAGAGATTTAAACAAGAAGTAGTCCTTCTTAAAATTAATTGAGAGGTAATACTTATTGAAATAAATGGAAATCATTTTAAAGAAACAGTAAAAATAAGATTATATCTTATAATAATAAACTCAATTCATTTTCATTTAAGAAGAAATCTATTCCAATCGGCCGATTATTCAAGAAGTTGTTTGTAACGAAAAGGGACGTGAAGTCACTCCGTTAGCAGATATCCATGCCACTTATGGTGTTATGGATTACTGATATTATACTGTAGTTTTATATAATTATTCATGTAATTACTTGTATACTAGTTAAGTACATCATCTTTGTATATGTATTGTATGTACCAAAACCTATAAATACCAATTCTGTCTAATCAACGGGGAGTTGGTCAGTCAGCTTTTGTTATCGAACTTGTACCAAACAAAAAAAATGTATAAAAGTTATATTAAATATTAAATAAAGACTTGTACATATATATATAAAAATAAATAAGATTGAAAGTTTAATAAATAAAAAAGGAGTGAATTGTGAGTTTAATTTTTAAAAAGTGCAATATCCAATATCCTATTAATTTCCATACCAAATTAAAAAACATTAATTACAACAAAAATTTGGTGACAGCGGTGGGATTGCTCTAAGCAGCAATTCTTGGTGTGGAAATTCCGCTAGTTAAAAAACATTTACTTATTGACAGTTATAACGTGAAATTAAATGCTAATTTTAACGCGAGTACATAGTGCAATATGAAAACACATGTGTTCTTGAAAATGTTCGTGAAAATGTGAAGCGAAAATGTTTACTTCAATTTAATAATTAAAATGAAAAAGAAATTATTCACAATGTAAAACATAAGTTATCCTAAAAACATTAATTACAACAACAAAATAATTTCTTAATATTCAATTTTAATACTAAAATCACAAGTGTAAGCAACGTATGATTTCGATCCATAAAAAGAAACAAACATAATTAAACAACAATTTATTATGCCATACGAGTTTTACTAAAATATAATAAACAGCGTCATATTAACAAAGTCAACGGAACAACAGTTGATTGTCCATAATACAACCGATCATACGACATCAATTCCGCAAAGATCATAAAAATCATTATTTAAAATCAAATAAATCAAACGGTCGGATCACAATAAAACCAGCAGTTCTTCTATTGCCAGTATATTGTTATCACATGGCAATCAAACGGATTTAAAATTAAAAAAAATTTTTAAAATAAAATTTTCATCCGTTCATAATTACGTAGTATGTCATGGTATTATATGTGACATTCTATTACATCATAAGTCAAGATTTAACATAAAATCATGGGTGCCTGTTTTTTTAAATTTATAAATAATATCACGACATCGAGGTCGCAGCAGTATTTCAACATCTAATAATCATCTCAAATCACAGCCATAACGGATTACCGTTTCCATCAAATTCCATTGAAGTGCAATATTTAACAATGGAATACAATCATAGAATTCAGCTTTATTTAATCAATGGATATCATCAAAAAAGTATTGTTAAGGTTAGTTTACATTTTTTCCCTTTATTCTCAACTTTATTTTAGTCATTTAATTGATAACAGATCTTCTAAGTAATTTTGTGGGTTCGATAATACGTATTCATTTTTTTTCATTGGTATCGTCAATGAAACACAATTAGTAATTTTTTTAAATTATTTTCATTCATTAACATATGTTGTTGTTGTCGTATTATTTCTATATCAGAAATTGTATTTTATTATTCTCCTAAGTTTGAATCTAATGTCATCTGAAAATTTGCATAACTCAAATGTTTACTTCATTACTTTCCGAAATCAAAATAAAAAAAAACAAATCAAAAGGCGCTCAAGGTCTCTAATTAAAACACATAACGAAGATTATTCTGACAACATTAAATTTGCTGATTTATCTCAAGTAGACAGATATTTAAAACAATCTTCGCGATTTACAATGTCTATTTTAAATTTGGATGTTGCCCTAAAAATCATTCCTGATTTTGATGGTAGCACAGATCGTTTACATAAATTTTTATTATGTTGTGATATGGTATATAATGATTTATTGCATACGGAATACAATAAATTTCTTAATTTAGTAAAAACAAAACTTTCACATAAAGCGTACGACATAGTGAAATATACTGATTATGGTACATGGAAAGAGTTGAAAGAAGAATTGAAAAATAAATTTGAATGTTCCAAATCCATAGAACAATTACAAGTAGAGCTCATTAACGTTAAGCAAGAAAGAAATGAGAACGTTATAACATATGCCAGTAGGGTCGAAAAATTACTCTCTGAATTGAACGAAGTATGTATAACTAGTGAAGGTACAGCTGTTTCAAAAACAATTATACACCTAAATTCTAAAACAGCCCTTAAGGCTTTTCAAGAAGGCCTTATCGATCCAATCAAACTTATCATTAAAGCTTGTCGTTTTACTACACTCCAGGAGTCCATAAATAAAGCTTGTGAAGAAGAACTTACTTTAAGTACACGTAATAGCCTAAATTCTTATGACCAACCTAACAAAGTTAAGTGTCAAATTTGCAAACAAGTTGAACATTCCGCTGAGAAATGTTACAATCGATTCCCAGATCAGAAAAATCAAGTTGCTACTAGAATTTTACCAAATCATATGACATTTAACAGGAATAATGAATTAAAACATCAAAAACCGGAAATTACTGTAGTCCAGAAAGCTTTAATTTGTGCTTACTGTAAGGCGCCTGGACATCACATTAGTATATGCAGAAAACGTCAGTTTGTTAACTCAAACAAACATAATGAACCCTCAAAACCACATATTCCATCTTCTTCGGGAAATGGATTGGGATCCGTTCCAGAAATTCCAGTAAACACTCCTGTCCGGATCCAGAATTTAAAGTAGAGCGTTTCCCAGATCTAAATATTACAAACAATAATTTACAAAATAAACATGATCATTCCAGTTTTTTAATTAATCATAATGCAAATTGTTCCAATCATAAATTTAATCCAAATTCAATTCATAATTATTGGAATTCAAATTTAGAGCTTCACTCAATTAATATTACAAATCAACACAGCAATAAAAAATATATTGAATTACACCTAGACGTTTTAAAACCAAATTCGTTTCTCTTTTTGGTCGACACCGGGGCTGACATTAGCATAATATAACGTAATTTCTTGGCTGATGACACACTTTGTTACCCCGAAAGAAAATGTAAAATCAAAGGAATAACTACTCAATTAATCGAGACAATAGCTAGTTGTGAAGCAAATATAATTCTATCGGAATCTCTATCCATAAATCATTCATTCCAAATCGTGTCAAGTTCGTTTCCAGTATCATGCGCTGGTATTATTGGAAAAGATTTTTTGTCGAAATATAAGTGTAAGATAGATTTTTCTAATAACATTTTTGAAATTTTATTTAATGATATTCCAATTCAACTTAAACTAATGTCTAACTCTTCTGTTCTAATTCCGGCTCGTTCAGAAAAAACAACTTCAATTCATTCCGATATTCTCAACGACATCGATTATGTTTGCCAATCATCCCAAATATTGTCTGGCGTATACATAGCAAATTCTATCATTAGATCAAAAAATAATCTCGTAACTATAAGCATCGTAAATACAAACGATTATGAAGTCGAAATTGAAAATCTTAATTTGCAAGTAACCAAACTAGACGAGTTTGAAATAATTCAGCTAAATTCTTGGTCAAATGTTATAAACAATCGTTTACAAATTATTGAATCGTTTCTAAAAATCGACCATCTTAATCAAGAAGAACGAAATTCTATTATAAACCTATGTCGAAAGTATAACGAAATCTTCTTCGTGCCAGGTGATAAGCTTACCGCAACCGATGTCACGATGCACAAAATTAGAACCAACAGTAACATAGATCCCATATATGTCAAGCAATACCGCTTACCAGAATTTACGAAAACCGAAATCAACAAACAGATTACCGAAATGCTGGAAAATGACATAATCGAAGCGAGTAAAAGTCCCTGGAATTTTCCATTAATCGTAGTGCCTAAAAAGACAAATGAAAACGAAGAAAAAAAATGGAGAATTGTGGTGGATTTTCGCAAATTAAACGATGTCACTGTAAACGACGTGTTTCCCTTACCAAATATTACAGATATTTTGGATCATCTTGGCAAATCCAAATATTTTTCCACTTTGGACCTTGCGAAAGGCTATCATCAGATTCTGTTAGATCCCAAAGACAGAGAGAAAACTGCCTTTAATACTCACTTGGGACATTTCCAGTTTAAGCGAATGCCTTTCGGACTGAAAAGTGCACCAGCGACGTTTCAGCGTCTCATGAATACTATTCTAAGTGGTTTAAATGGTATAAAATGTATTGTTTATCTAGATGACGTGATAGTGACTGGTTATAATCTTGATGATCATAACACTAAATTAGAATCTGTCTTCAATTGTTTCAAAATCAATAATTTAAAGGTAAATCTAGAAAAATGCCAGTTCCTCTCTAAGGAAATCATTTACCTTGGCCATACAGTCACTGAGGAGGGTATTAAACCAGATCAAAAGAAAACAGAAGTAATAAAAAATTATCCTCAACCAATTAATCAAAAACAAGTAAAATCATTTTTAGGTTTAGCAGGTTATTACCGCCGTTTCATAAAACAATTTTCAGAAATATCCAAACCTCTTACAATTTTGTTAAAAAAAGGACAGCCATTTATTTGGAATGCGTTTTGCGATGAATCTTTCACTAAGCTAAAAAATTGTTTATTAAATACTCCGATTTTACAACACCCAGATTTTTCCTTACCATTCACAATTACAACCGATGCGAGCGACATTGCGATCGGTGCTGTTTTATCTCAAAATTCAAACGACTTTGATTTGCCCATTGCATTTGCTAGTCGAGTGCTGAATCAAGCTGAACTTAATTACCCAACGATAGAGAAGGAGCTATTGGCGATAGTATGGGCTTGCGAACATTTCCGCCCATATGTATATGGTCGTCATTTTTCCATAATTACAGATCACAAGCCATTGATATGGATGTGTAATTTAAAAAACCCTTCCTCTCGGTTAATGAGGTGGCGTATTAGATTGGAAGATTTTGATTATAAGGTATATCACAAACCTGGAAATCTCAATCAAAATGCCGATTCTTTAAGCCGAATAGTAATTATACCTGATCAATCTAAAGAACTTCCTTCAACTTCGAAAGAAATAAATGTCATAACTCGATCGAAAAGCAAACAACAATCTGAAATTAGGCAAAATTCCGAAAATCCTCAAAATACTGAAGCTATCGAAACAAATTTGACGAATTCTACAATAATACATCTCACAGATGATACTGAAATTAATAAAGTAATTGAGGAATTTCATTCTAAACCGTTAGGTGGTCATCAAGGTGTATTCCGAACAGCACAGCGAATCAAAAGGTATTACTATTTCAATAATTTATACACTCGTATTAGAAAAGTAATTAAGTCTTGCGAATTATGTCAAAAAAATAAATGCTGCAGATTTAATAAAACTCCAATGCAAATAACTACAACATCTTCCCAGGCATTTGACAAACTATTTTTAGATATCGTCGGTCCCCTCCCTGTATCATATCAAGATAACAAATACATACTTACCATTCAGGACGACCTCACAAAATTTTCTCTTGCATTTCCTCTAATCAACCAGGATGCCGAGACCATAGCTCGAGTTTTTGTTGAGCGAATAATATGTGTTTTCGGAACTCCTCGGCAAATACTATCAGACCAAGGGGCGAATTTTATGAGTGAACTATTTACAAACGTGTGCAAACTTCTGAAAATTAAAAAAATAAACACTACGGCCTACCACCCACAGACGAATGGGGCGTTGGAGAGGTCTCACCGAACATGGACGGAATATCTGAGAAATTATACGCAGTCAGATCCGCTCAATTGGGACACTTGGCTTCCTTATGCTATCTTTACGTTTAATTCGACTCCACACAGTGCAACCAAATACATGCCTTTTGAATTGCTTTTTGGTTGGAAACCTGTGATGCCTACTGTATTAATTCGAGAACCAGAAATAGTTTACAACTATGATGATTATATACTAGAACTTAAAAGTAGAATGCAAAAATCATTTCACCGAGCAAGGGAGAACCTTATAAGTCAAAAATTCAGATCAAAAGAATACTACGACATCAACTCACATGTTCAAAATTTTCAAATCGGTGACCTAGTTTTATTAAAAAATGAAGTTCGTTCTACTAAATTTGCGCCTCTTTGGATTGGCCCATTCGAGGTTAAACGTATTAATTCACATACCAATACTACAATATTAGTGAAAAATAAATTGAAAACAGTCCACAATAACCGAATAAAACTGTTTATAACTTAATTTCAATAAAGTTGAGAATGTCGAAAGAATTTAAACTATAAGTAATAAATTATATTCAACCAAAATTAAAATAAAATTATAGTTTAATTTAATTATTTTTTTTTAAATTCTTTATATATATTTTTATAATTATTATTACTATTATTACATCACTATATCTTTATTTTTTTTACTTATTTTAAATTATAGTTGTTAGTTATGAAATGAATTACTGAAAAATAAAAAATAAAATTAATAATATTTTGTTCATATAAAATAATCTTTAGGATTATTTAAATCTTAAGGTGATGGTGTTATGGATTACTGATATTATACTGTAGTTTTATATAATTATTCATGTAATTACTTGTATACTAGTTAAGTACATCATCTTTGTATATGTATTGTATGTACCAAAACCTATAAATACCAATTCTGTCTAATCAACGGGGAGTTGGTCAGTCAGCTTTTGTTATCGAACTTGTACCAAACAAAAAAAATGTATAAAAGTTATATTAAATATTAAATAAAGACTTGTACATATATATATAAAAATAAATAAGATTGAAAGTTTAATAAATAAAAAAGGAGTGAATTGTGAGTTTAATTTTTAAAAAGTGCAATATCCAATATCCTATTAATTTCCATACCAAATTAAAAAACATTAATTACAACAATGGTTCCTGGGCGGTCATTGGCCGGCTAAGGCTCAGGGGAAAAGCATGGGGTTTGCCAGGAACATGGCACGGATCTAGTTGAACCGCGGGAAGGGAAGGAGGCAGGATGTGGGAGAATGGAATAGGCGGGGATGTGGATTGCGACGACTCACATCTCGCTTTGGGGCTGGGTTAGGAGAGTCCTGAACTCATCTTAAATGGGGCTTATCTCGCCATCTTAATAACAAAATTTTCAAATTCAAGGTTTATAATTATATCTAAATTATAAGTTTTATATTTCCAATTATAATGAACTTAAAACTTACTCGACCCCTTACTCGGGTTTACTCGAGCTCAAAAACTTAACTCCAAAAAAAAAACCACGCCATGCACGTCGGTCGTCAATCGCCCACATCAGAAGAGAAAAAAAAATGCATCAGCATAAAAAGGAATTAGAAAATTAGATTATAAAATATGTACTTGGTAATATCAAAAAAAATTAAAAAGATAAGAACCCAAGTGAAAAATGAGCTTCGTGAAACTCAGAAAAATGAAAATTCTCATGCGTTGATATATAGCTGACTTGCTTGATTTCCGTAGAGGAATGCTCGACCTAATTGAGCACAAGTAGTCACATGAGATAGGAATTTATTATCTGTTTTAGGCAGACAGATAATTTGTTGTTTGCAATACCAACAACCATGGGAAAGAATGTGGACAGTACGTATAGTACAGGTAAAATAGGCGATGACTTAAGAAAATTGGAGGTACGCCAATTGACTGGCGTAACAAACGTGGGGACGTCCCACACCCTAGATGAGTCTCAAAAGCCGGGCAAGACAAAACGAGGAAGCCGAACGGCAGACCCTTAGGGATCGCCGCATCCTTAGAATGTGTAGAATGCGTTGGTATCACGCCCTGATATCTTTGACGTGAAACGTACCTAAGGCCTTACCGAAAGAATCCTGTAACTGATAAGCGACTGACCCGACTTTACCAGAAATTACAGCATGTTTGAATTTGGGGCTTAGTTTAGCTGAAAATTTATTAGAGGCATCACTCAACGCAAACAATCGAACAAAGACGGGCTGGCCAAGCTGAAATATACGTTGGGTGCTACGAAGATTATATCGCTTAGCGCTATTTTCATGAGCCACCTTTAGATAATGTTGGATGCGTTCTTTAAGCAAATTAAGATGATCAGGTTTAGATACAGTCTGTAATTCACTTGCATCACTTCCATCCAACAATCTACGTAGCGCATAATCGGTACCGTGTAATGACACATGTTGCCCGAACACGACATAATGGGGAGAACACGACAGGGTATCATGAACAGCGTTGCGCAGAGCAGCAGCTATCTCTTGCAAGTACTTATCCCACTCGTTATGGTCATGATCGGTCACATATGCACGCAGAGCGGACAATAAAGTTCGATTGACGCGTTCAGACGCGTTACTCTGTGGGGAATAAACGGGAGTGCGAAAATGAGAAACTCCATATTTCGATAATAATTCTTTGAACAGATTTGATGTGAATTGCTTGCCATTGTCGGAAGTTACCACCTCAGGTACGGAGAACATTAGGAAGACTTCATTCTCGAGAAAATTACACAACGCCGAAGCAGATGCTTCACGCAAAGGTTTTACCAAAACGAATTTAGAGAAATGATCAAGCACAATGACAATATAGGAGTTCCCCCGCTTAGAACGAGGATAAGGGCCAAGGAAATCCACGAACAGTTTTTGAAAGGGTCTGGTAGACACTACAGCTGCTCCCATGACTGGTTGGGTGGAGAAATTCACAGCCTTATTCATTTTACATTTAGTGCAGCTAGCCACGTACGTCTTCACTTGGCTTGCCATTCGTGGCCAGTAAAATTGTCGCTGAAGTCGTTCAAGTGTTTTGCTACCGCCTAAATGTGCTGAAGTAGGAGGATTGTGGGCCTGCTCGATGAGATTCTCGGTCAAAGAATGAGGAATGACCAATCTCCAGATAGGAACATTGGTATCAAGGTAATTAATTCCATAAGATGAGGCTATTAATAATTTGTCCCCCTGAACTTTAAGATTATGTTCAGCACTACCCAACTGTTTGACTTTATTAATTCGGTCAATATATTCGGGATCCTGAAATGATGGTGAGGAGAGATCAATGTGCAACACTGGCACCGAAGTCTGTGCAGGTGATAAAGAATTTACGGAAGCATCTAAGAGATTTGACGGGGCCTGACCACCACCAGACCGGCCATTGCAATCGATACTGCTCGGGTCTTTCGAATCTTCCTTACTAGGCTGGGTTTCATCGTAAAAACTTCGAGACAACGCATCTGGCACAACGTTTACCGATCCTTTTCGGTAGCCGATTTGGAAATCGAAAGCTTCAACCATCTTAACCATCTTAAGCTGGCATGATCGGTATAGATGACAAAAGGATACCCTTCAACATACGGCCGAAACTTCTGTACACTGAGTATCGCGGCGTAACATTCTAGTTCAGTGACTGAGTAATTGCGCTGCGCCGAATTAAGCTTATGGAAATAAACTCAATAGGTCGCTCATTACCCTCGGAATCCAACTGAAATAGAACACTGCCCACGCCCACGGCACTAGCATCGCACTGAATGTAAAAAGGCTTGGTATAAGCCGGGTTAGCTAAGACAGGAGCCGATGATAGAGAGCGTTTTAAGGCGTTAAATGCCGAATCTGCAACGGAGGACCACACTATTTTCAGCGATTTTCCAGTGCGATCAGTAAGAGGGGCAGCCAGAGAAGCAAAGTTAGGAATAAAACGACGGTACCATCCGCACATACCCAGAAAGCGCCGAATCTGTTTAGTAGTTTTTGGAACGGGATACTCCAGAATAGCTTTGTACTTGTCCGGATTGGTGCGTAGGCACCCTTCGCCGACAATATAACCTAGATAATCAACTTCCTTTAACACGAATTTACTTTTCTCAAGGTTTATAGTCAAACCAGCCGTTTCAAGGAGGCGAGCAATCTCTTTCAATAGCACAAAATGTTCCGCTAGGGTAGCAGAGGTAACCAAAAGGTCATCGAGGTACACGAACACTTTATCGTGCAACTGGTGGGGTATAACTTTGTGCATCAAGCGACAAAGCGTCTGCGGCGCGTTGCATAAGCCGAAAGGCATTACGTTGAACTGGTACAGAGGCAGTCCAGGTACCGTAAAAGCCGTCTTATCGCGGGATTGTGGATCGAGTGGTATCTGCCAGAAGGCGTCTTTTAAATCAATGGCCGAAATAAATCGGGTTTGATCCAAACGCCCCAACAACCCGTTGATGAGAGGCAGCGGATATGCATCCTTGACGGTGGCCTTGTTTAGTTCTCGTGCATCCAGGCATAAGCGAACTTTACCCGATCCTTTACGCACCAATGTGACTGGGGAACACCATGAACTTTGTGATTCCTCTATCAGTCCTAGGGATAGCATACGGTCTAATTCACCGTACATTAAGCTTTGTATTGCCGGCGAAACAGCATAGAATCTTTGTTTCACTGGTTTAGCGATTCCGACGTCGATGTGATGGGTTACCAAGGGCGTTTTGCCCAAACCCAATTTAGAGCTCATGGGGAAAAGCTCCTTGATCTGGTTCAAAACTGATTGATCCGTACAGAATAAAAGGTGGTATTTCGCTTCGGCCGGTCGTTCAGACCCAGTATTAGCTGTACCCAGGGACGCGATTTTTGGGAAAATACCGAAGCGGTTCCAAAAATCAATCCCGAGATAGAGAGGCTGTTCTAAAGACGGAACTATGTACAGAAGTAAATTATGGGAGACGTTATTGAATTTAATAAGGGCATTAATAAATCCTAAAACCCGTTGCGGCTGACCACTCGCTGTGTTAATATGGGACGGAAAGCTGTGGAATTTGATCCCAGAATCCATCAAATATTTTTCGGATCCGCGGCCCAATACACTGACACTGGCTCCGCTGTCCAGAAGCCCTTGATAAGTCACTCCATTAACAAGGACGGAGGCATATGGTCTTGAATCATTTGGGTTATCTAACAGTATAGAAGCAAGTATACGGGCTCTACTACGTCGCCGGTGTTCCCAGTATATCTTAGAGCGGAGTAAACGGGATGAGTAATGGGGAGTAACTGTATTGTTAGAGCTTGGCACTCTTTCTTGCATTTGGGTCCACTCCTTTCCTACTACGGTGGCTTTCGAGGGGTTGGGAGGTGCGAAGGAAAATGGATGCTGTGTGCGTATTTCGTGTAATTTGGGGGGTGCGATATCGGGGTTTTGGTCCGGTCGCCAAATAGCGCTGTTCCGATCTCGGGTCCCTCTGCGTTGGTATGCATCAATACTCGAGGGGGCGCTCTCCCAGGGGGGCGGAACCTCGACAGCCCGTTTCCCGAACATCGGAAACAGTTTGGTCTTAATATGCCTGGCCTACCACATCCAAAGCAAAATATTTTGGTAACCGCCTCGGGACAGTTAATAAAGGTATGCCCAATATCCTGGCAATTCCAGCAGATACTGAGATTGGAATCACCTTCGGGTTTACTGGGAGTATTTGAGGCATTGGCAAAGTTGACTCGCCTGGGAGCCTTCGAATCATTAAAGGCGCAAATCTCTTCCTGATTCATGAGGTCAGGGGAATTCGACCGCTTAGGGAATTGATCTTGGATCTGCTCTGGATACGGGACATTAGGGCTCTCCAAGGTTAGTTCATGGATACTCCGCTGGAGGCATCCCGACTCGGGATCATATCGGTTGCGTCGCCACACATCTTCTAAAGCCAAACTGCGTTGGACCAAACTGTTTATGGAAGGGATGGTTTTCCCTGCCAACGCTACCTGGAGTCCAGGTCTCATATTGGACCGTAAGATGTGCAAGATTTCCGGCTCTTCCAAGGGCACTCGAAATTGCAGAGTGAGGGTCATGATTTCATTATAGAAATCGCGGAAAGATTCAGACTTCTTTTGCTTCCGATTTTCTATAACCCGCTTGATATCTGGATCAGTACGACGGTCCTGAAAGGCGGCTATCAACGCTGCTTTCACTGCGGAGCAGGAAGACATGGGGTTCCGCTCTAAGTAGCACCAATACCAGTTGGAGGCGTTCCCTTTCAAGACACATCCCAATTCATCCCGTAAGTCTTCCAGGGTCAGGCGGTAGACCCGCGCAAAATGCTCGATCCGGAAAAGGAATCGTTCCACGGGTAACCCGTCTCAGGAGCCATCAAAGGAAATGTTGCACTGGCCCAGGTGAGTGCTACCGCGTCCCGTCCCTCTTACATATGTGCGTGCTCCTGCCGCCTCGGTGGCGGGAGCAAGAAGATTTGAGGCACCCGGAGGGAGGGATACTTTATCGTCTTTCTTAGCGTTTTCGTGGGGTGGGGTAGGGCGCATGGTGGAAGACATGGGATGCTGGGCTTGACCCGAATCCCTTCGTCCCTCGTCGTCGCCACCTGCCTCGAGCTCCCGTGATAACGAATCAGTTGGATTTGCTACTTTCAACTCAAAGACATCACTGTTGAATTTGTTCCCCGCATCCTCTTCTTCAGAAGAAGACAATTCCTCTGGTTCAAATCCTTCTGACTCTCTGAGTTGGGTTAGGGATTCCTCTAAATTCGCGTCGCCTTGCATGATGCCCTGCACCGCTACTAACATGAGTTGACTCATTTCTGTGAGCGTCTTCGCCTGGGCTTTATATGATCGGCTAGTGTTAGTTAACCGTCTCAGGCGCTCAATCACGTGAATAACTCGGGCCTCGATTGTCTGCGTTGCCGCTGCTGTAGGTTTATTCTGGGGGTCAAAACTGGCTACCCAATCTCGATGGTTCTGCAATTTAATTTGGCATTTGTTGATTTCCCGCTTAGGGTTGCGGCAAGCGGCTCCATGGGGTCGGAAAGGTTTTAAGACAGGATTATTGCTTTCGTTGATAAAAGCAGCTTTCAATAATTGCAACCGGTTAATAGGACTACCTTTCAAATGCCTAACTTCGCATTCGATTTCGAACTCGTCCGGCGACAAATGTTCAGCCTCCATGGTCACAGAGGTCTCGGGAGATTAGCACGGCGTAATTAATGAAAATATAAATATAGGGGTAAGAAGACTGGCCGTTAAGGAAAAAAACTCGTCGAGATTAAATGCCCCTATTGATTATGGCTTGAAACAAAAAACTTAATGATAGAGTCACTAAGATGATAAGGAGAACTCCGACGGCAAAACGAAGCACTTCCATGTTTCCAAAAATAGATTTATTTATTTTTTTTTTTTTTAAATAGATTCGCGATAGTGGTCTGGAACAAATAGCTTAAGGCTAATGTGAGTCCGACAAGTACGACCACTACAACTATGGACCGCCAAATTTCCATTAATATTAAATTTGTGATTCGTTTTAAAGACAAACTCCAATCGATTCTTATTTAATCTAAAATATTAAATCTATATAACTATACACAAACAAATATATAATACTATATAAAATATTTTATCTTTTTTTTTTTTTTTTTTTTTGATTTATTAAAATATAAAAGGATGAGTCCAGGACTAACTCATCACCCATGCCATGCAGCAAAACGATCAGTCATCCTTAAAGGAAAGGATTGTAGGAACATTAGGGTTTTTGTTCTTCAGGCAATTATATCACGCTCACCATTAAGGGACTGATGAAATGAACCGACCGAAAACTTTAAGCGGGTGGGAAGGGAATTTAAGTAACCCCGGCAATTAAAATCACGCTCACCATGAATATCATGGGACTACTGAGACGAACTGCCTGGGTAACGAAAAGAGATAGGGAAGGGTTAAATTTGGTCAACCATTGATATCCCGCTCACGTAAGAGACAACGGACAACAGATATTGATGGTTGATAACCAAACCAAATGAAAATTTTAAACAAACCTCAGTATGTGCAGCCGTGTGTATTCAAAACAACTCGGGGTTGGTTACAACGGTTCACAAAAAGATAACGAGGTTAACACAAAAAAAATAAAAACTGAGAAACTAAAGCCGAAATTTTTTTTTTTACTAATTGGGCGCCACTGTAACGAAAAGGACGTGAAGTCACTCCGTTAGCAGATATCCATGCCACTTGTTGTTCCTGGGCGGTTATTGGCCGGCTAAGGCTCAGGGGAAAGGCGTGGGGTTTGCCAGGAACATGGCACGGATCTAGTTGAACCGCGGGAAGGGAAGGAGGCAGGATGTGGGAGAATGGAATAGACGGGGATGTGGATTGCGACGACTCACATCTCGCTTTGGGGCTGGGTTAGGAGAGTCCTGAACTCATCCTAAATGCGGCTTATCTCGCCATCTTAATAACAAAATTTTCAAATTCAAGGTTTATAATTATATCTAAATTATAAGTTTTATATTTCCAATTATAATGAACTTAAAACTAAAAAAATTTAATATTTAAATCATAATAAACAATAATAAAAATTAACTCATCTTAAAAATCAACTTTGCTCTTCCATTCATTATTAATTTTTTTTTTTTTTGTTTTATAACTCAACTTTTATATTAATATCTGGTATTTCTATTCTTATTTCACTATCTACTATTATTTTATTTGATCAATCCAAAATCTACACTTTCAATGTCTTTTTTTTTTTTTTTAAAACGATTTTGGATTCCTAATTGATTAACGTACAATTAACTAACAAATCAAAAATTTTATTAATCACAATAAAATATACTTTTATTATATGTATCAAAGTTATGATTACGTTCGAGTTAATCGCAACGCAAGTAGGGATATTTATTTCCCAATTTTTCACTTCTTAATCCTTATCAACTTATTATTATTCGAATTTTTATCACTTCTCTTTTAATAGTCTTTAGAATTCTCACTTTTCTTAATTTTATATAAATTTTATAATAGTTTCTTCAATCTTTTAATTTAATTAACTAATATTAATTTATTACTAACAACTTGCACTTTATCTTAAAACCCAACTTTGCTTTTCCATTTATTATTCATCAAACATATTATAATAGTTTCTTCAATCTTTTAACTTAATTAAAATAATATTAATTTATTACTAACAACTTGTACTTTATCTTCTCGTCACAAACAACATCAACCGAAAAAAAATAAAAAAAATAAAATAAAAGAACAACCCGACTTACTCGAGCTCAAAAACTTAACTCCAAAAAAAAAACCACGCCATGCACGTCGGTCGTCAATCGCCCACATCAGAAGAGAAAAAAAAATGCATCAGCATAAAAAGGAATTAGAAAATTAGATTATAAAATATGTACTTGGTAATATCAAAAAAAATTAAAAAGATAAGAACCCAAGTGAAAAATGAGCTTCGTGAAACTCAGAAAAATGAAAATTCTCATGCGTTGATATATAGCTGACTTGCTTGATTTCCGTAGAGGAATGCTCGACCTAATTGAGCACAAGTAGTCACATGAGATAGGAATTTATTATCTGTTTTAGGCAGACAGATAATTTGTTGTTTGCAATACCAACAACCATGGGAAAGAATGTGGACAGTACGTATAGTACAGGTAAAATAGGCGATGACTTAAGAAAATTGGAGGTACGCCAATTGACTGGCGTAACATGTTTTCTAGAAATAAGAGGAAATCCAATTAAAGTTATGAGTTCATCCCCTAGTTTTCAGTAAAATGAAATTCTACCTTGTTTTAAAATGACAAACCCTTTGGATGAAAACCATTAAGATATCTTCTTGAGTTTGTATGAATTTACGTGATCGATTTTTCTCTGTGTATTTATTATACAACTTGATATACACATAACTATTTTCAATTCATAATAGCTTTAAAAATCTTACAACGTTCTGAATTCGCCCGAAAAAAGTCATTATATTGTAATATAACAGTAACATTGTGAACTTCCAAAAAAACCTTGAACTTAAATGTTGTTTCATTTGGTTTGAGGAATCAGGCTGTTATGGTTCGAATCCCTGGAATATTTTTTTTTAAATGTTGCGCAAAAAATTTTAATCTTAGAGTCACAATAGGTTACTTACATAATCTATCGTTATTTAAACTGAAGCGCGTACACATTTTTTATTAGTTTATTATAGTTTTAATATCAACAATGAAGTGGTTCAAGAATTTTTTCATTTTAATCAGTGTTTCATTTGGGATCATAAGTGTTTCGACGAGAAATATTGATCCAGCTACCCCAAATTGTGATACTGAACTTGTTGTAATAAAATCAACGAATTTGAAATTGTAAAATGTATAAAATAATGAAATTAATATTTTCCACAGCTCCTTAAAAAGCGGTATGATACTTGTGCACCTGAACAATTTAGTGGTGCGCAAATTAAGCATGACATCAATCAGTATAGGGACCAGACGATAAATAGTACACAATTCTCCCAAGTCACAATGGAATATTGTGTTACACTGAATTATGCGGCTAGCTGCAGTGTGGATAAAGGCACAATGGTTAGTGTGGCGTGTCGTGATGATGTTAATATACAATTCCTTGTGAATTTAATGCGAATCATCAATCGATTCGCTGATGATTTGTGTTCCGAAGAAATTATTTTCGCAATTGCTGGTGATAAGGGTTTTAATTGTTTGGATGAAAGCGGATTAAGCAACTGTTTCCATCGTAAAATGCCAAGCCAAGATATTGGAACATCTTTGGAAAATGAGAACGTATGCCAAGCTACACAGACTCTGCAAAGTTGCACGAATGAATTGTTTGAACGGTGTGAAAACGATGGGATTTTAAAAAAATATTCTAGTCGGTTTCTGAACGGGATAAGCCAAGATTTTTCATGTGCCTAGAGAGTTCTGTGGGGAATTCAAGGTGTTTTAAATAGAAATTTTATGAATATAATTTTGATATTAGGAAAAATAAAAATAAAATAATTTTTATTAATTTGTGTTTAACAATATTTTATATTGCCAGTAAAGAGGTCTGACCTTTTGATAATCATTGATAATTTAGAAACTCTGAACTATTTGCTTTAGTTTGGTTCATAGGTTGATTTTAACTTTATAATTTTTATTATTAATTACTTAAGGTGCTCGATTTACCATGACTTTCGAATCAAATAGCTGTGTCTTCGTTTTTTCTGTTCATCAATTTTTGAGATAAGTGAAGTTAAGAGCCAACAACCCAAGGCATCGACCGTGGAGTCAAACGTTGCTTTCAGACGTTGCCAAAATTCAGGCAACAGTTGAAGCGGCGAGACATCCGAATGCGAGGCTTATATCGAGAGATTAGATTAGCTGAGGATATACTGTCTAGTAACAACAGATCCAGACCAGCTTTAAAAATCAAATTAAAAAGCATGGAGAGGATGATGATACAGATCAGCGACCTTCATGAACTGAACAAATATGCATGGAAACTTCCGAAAAACAAGAAGCAAATTCAAAATATTTCGTAGACCAACACTACGAAAATTTAAACAATGAACACGAGAAGATTGTAATACAATTAACAACATTATTGGAAGAAGAGGAATTAGGCAAGATAAAATCATTAGAAATTCGTCTACCACCAGTAGAAATCCCACATTTTCACGGGGACTACACGAAGTGAGTAGGTTTCTCTGATACATTCATACATTTAGTTCATAACAATAATCAGCTCACCACGACACATAAAATGAACTACCTTAAAAGTCACGTAGAAGGATCAGCTGGAAAATTATTCAGTCATTTGGAACCTACTGGAGACAATTACGATGAAGCTTGGGAAATATTAGAGAACCGCTTCAACAACAGGAGATTACTCGTATCTAATTTGTTGAACAGTTTATTGAATCAGCATACGATCAACACGGAGTTGGCTGCTGCGATCACACACTTGCATGACACAACAACCGAGTGCCTATACGCCATAAGGAATACAGGCATAAATATTGAAATATGGAGTCCTTTCATCTTCTTCAGCTTATTGAAAAAGTTGGACAACGATTCACGACGGCGACACGAAAGCTCTCTAGAGAACCCAAAAGAATTTCAAGAAACAAATCAATTCTTGAAGTTTCTAGAAAGGCGTTTCCAATATTTAGAAGCGATCGGTAACAACAAGATAATACCAACCCAACAAGTGAGATTTAAACCACAACCGCTAAGACGAGCTTTCGTAACTGCCACACAACCAAGTAATAATTGCGTGTGCTGTCAGAAAAACCACAGAACCGAATCATGCCAACGTTTCAAAGATTTAAGCATTTCTGAAAGAAATCAGATGGTGATGCTGCACAATTTGTGCAGAAATTGTCTCAGCCAAACCCATTCGACAACAAGTTGCAGCATCAAACTGAGTTGTTGTACCTGCAAAGGCAGACATCATACGTTGCTACATGTAAAAAATCAAGAAAACAGTATTGCAAAGCTGAACATCTCAACATTCGACAAGGATAGTGGCCCGGTACTTTTAGCAACAGCCCTAATAAAAGTACAGAATATGTTCGGTAGTTTTACCCTACTACGAGCACTGATCGATCTAGGCTCACAGGCTACTTTCATCACAGAGCAAGCAGCACAACAACTAGGCCTGCCAAGGACAAGAGTTTTAACTGAAATTTCTGGAATTTCAGCAACAAAAGGACGAGCCAATCAACAGATAGCGATTGAAATAAGTCTCAGATTTCAATCGATTTTCAAGATCGAAGTTAATGCTTTAGTTCTGGGAACTATCACCAAACCACTTCCAGATAAGAACACATTGGGTTTAGACAGCGAATTACAAAAAAAAGTAATCCTAGCCGACCCTACTTTCGATACTCCAGGACCTATTGGTCTTTTAATAGGTGCCGACATATATGGAGAAATCATATTAGAAGGCATAAAAAGGGATGCGCATCATAAGTGCATAGCGCAAATATCAGAGCTAGGATGGATCATATCTGGGCGTCTAACTCAAAACAGCAGCATGAAGGTCACACGGTCACACTTACGGCGGCTTCCCATAGTCCGCCGAAATGAGGTGCGCTTGGCGAGATAAATTGAAATGTTATCTCATCTGTCAATAAAAAATTGGAAAATGTTGTTTTATTATTTTTGAGAAATGAGTATAGTTCGTAAAGATGGTTGCGGGCTCCAATAAAATTGGTTCCGTTATCACTTTACATATGCCTCTGCGGGCTGTAAATCTTCGGAGAGCTGCAATATACGATTCAGTGGTTAGTTGGGAGACCAGCTCAATATGCACAGCTTTTGTGGCTAAACAAACAAATATACATATATAGCTTTTATATGTCTTCTGGCCTCTTCCTTTGACTAGGCGGGTTTGAAAGGGACCTGCATAATCCACGCCATCTTTAAAGAACGGCCGCACTAGTTGAACTCTCGGATTTGGAAGATTGCCCATTAGTTGTGTCATATTCTCTCCTTTATATTTCACGCATCTCACACAACCATAGACTACCCTTCTAACTAGTTGTCTGCAACCTAAGTTCCAATATTTATGGCGCAATGTAGCGATCATTAGGGTTTGTCCAGCATAAAGATAACGTAAGTGATGTTCTGTTACAACGAGTTTGGTGAGGTCATCTTTTGCTGGTAATATTAATGGGTGCTTAATATTATAAGTTACTGACGCATTTGTGATTCTTCCTCCAACGCGTAGTAGTCCTGATTCGTCAAGAAACGGTTTTAGGTATTTTAGTTATCTAGAGGCTGGTAACTCTTTGTTTGCTGCTATCAGATTAATTTCCAACTCGAAATTTCTTGCCTGTACATATTTAAATATCAAGTGCTGTGCCTTTTGTATTTCTTGAGTGTGTAGATACGTCGACTGCACAGTTTTAGAAATTCGCTTTAGTCTTATGTCGATGAATCGATTGATGTAAGCAAGAATACGAATAATTTTGCTGAAGCTTGAGTTTCTTCCGATTAGATCGTCGATTATGTTTGGTTGTTGAAGTTGGGCATGTATTGATTGGCTACGCATTTCTTCGATTGTATTTCTTTGATTTTCGGGATGTTTTGGCCAATTCTCTCGATTTGGTATAAATTTTGGCCCGTTCCACCATAAAGTGAAATCTAATAATTTATCTGGTTCGATTTCTCTAGACGCGCAGTCAGCTGGGTTATCTTTGGAATCAACGTGTCTCTATTGTGACCTACTCATGGTGGTTAGTATTTCCCCAGTTCTGTTGCCAACAAACGTATTCCATTTTGTTGGAAGTGCAGATAACCAATCTAGTACAATGGTGGAATCAGTCCAGGCAGTGATTTCAGTGATTTCGACCTTCAGAGAATGTTTGATATTTAGTAATAATTTATTGAGAAGAACTTTGCGCCAAACGTGGAATGGATATTTGTTTAACTGGTGCTACTTTTGTTTTTGCCGATAGTAATTTAACGATCGATTCCCCATTTGGTTTTGTTATGTGCCCGTACACCACTGCTGAATAAGCATGTCTGGACGCATCTGAGAACCCATATAGAGATAATTTAGTGTTAATGTTGGTGTATAAGTATCTCTCTATTTCGATTTGTTGAATTTTTGGTAGGTTATCACGTAATTTTCGCCATTCATTTTCTAAATCAGCGGGTAATTGATCATCCCATTTTAAGTTTTTAGTCCATGATGATTGGAATAAGATTTTTATACCTATGATTATTGGAGCGAGCCATCCTAGTGGATCGAACAGGCGACTTGCTTCCGATAACATTCCTCTTTTTGTCATAATAGGTTGCTCATTTAGATTCACTTTAAATTGAAAACAATCTTTCTGTGGATTCCAGTGTAACCCCAGTACTTTTATTGAGGCCGATTTTTCAATTTCTAGGTTGTTCGATACTTCGGTGGGTTGGGATGGATTCATTAGGATTGACTGATCGTTTGCTAACCATTTCCTAAGCTGGAATCCGGAACGTGAGAGAATAGTGTCTATGTTATTCTTCAGTGTTATTGCTTCGCCTAATGTGTCTGCTCCTGTCATGAGGTCGTCTACGTAAAAATCATTTATAACATGATTTGCTGCTTTTGGGAAATCATCTTTGTATTTTGCTGCTGCCTCGTTAAGTGCGCGTGTGGCTAGATAAGCTGCACTTGCTGTACCATAAACAACTGTCTGGAGCTCATATGTGGTAAAATGTTTGTCAGTGGAATCTCGCCATAGTATCCTCTGATATTTGGTATCCTCTTCTGCCATTGAAACTTGTCGGAACATTTTTTCAACATCGGCTGTAAACGCTATCTTAAATATTCTAAAGCGACATAATATTTCGTACAAGGTTGATTGTACCGTAGGACCGACTGCAAGACAATCGTTTAATGAAATTCCCGTTGTGGTTTTTGCGGAGCCGTCAAAGACAACGCGCAATTTCGTTGTTGTACTTGAGTCTTTTATGACACCATGATGCGGTAGATAATACCCATTTCTTTGTTCTTCGTTAACACCTTTCATATGCCCCAAACTAATATATTCTGACATACAATTTTTGTACATCGCGGCAAACTGTCCGTTATTCTTAAATCTTTTTTCCATAGAGTACATGCGTTTAACTGCCGTGCGAAACGAATTTCCTAGATTTAATGGAGAGCGCTTAAATGGGAGGCGTACTTTGAATCGGCCAGTGTCATCTGTGGTTGTGGTAGTTGCAAAGCTATTTTCACATAACTTTTCTTCTTGTGATAGCTGGTGTGTCAGATTTCCTGAATCCTCAATCTCCCAGAATCTTCTTATGAGGTTGTCTAAGGTGTCTTCTGGATTGCATAAGGTAGTCGTAATTGTTTGACTCGTTTTTGGTTCATTAGATCTGCCCGCTACAATCCATCCCAGAATGGTTTTTTACATTGTGAAATGATTTGGTGCTGTAATTTTACCTTCAGCTAGCAACTCTAAAAGATGTCTGCTCCAATGATGATGTCGATTTCTTTGCCCTTATAGAAATGGGGATCTGCAAGCTCATACTGATTAAAATAGACAAGATCGATGCGTTGTGAAATTGATGGTTGTCTGGCAGTTAATTTTGGTAGGATAAATGCTTCGATTTCTAGGGTTGGGTCGTCTTTATTCCACGGTGACACCTTTAGCGTTAATGATCCTCTTGTACATCCACCTGAAGTGGCTCCAATGCCCATAATGGCCAGTTTGGCTCGGTTTCTTGGTAATCGTAGTCTCTGTGCACAATTTTCAGTAATGAGGGATACTTGCGATCCAGAATCCAGTAGTGCTCTACATAAATATTTTTGGTTTAGTGCATCGGTTACATGTACTAACGCAGTTGGAAGTATTGAGCTTCTCCCTCCTATAGATGTTTACTACAGCATGTAGTCCAGCATGAGGTTTCCTCCTTTAGCGCCGTACTTTAGCCTGTGCCAAATGGCCAAAAATGTGCCAAATGGCCTTAGTTACCAGTGGTTGCCACGAGGAGGCAGTACGTACACTTGCGAATTGTGAACAGGTTAACCCTTACACAATTGTATCCATCACGCAGCTGCCTAATGCCATGACCAGAACAGCTCACGTGATGCGCACCCTACTGGAAAGTTACGGAGTTGGTAGATTAATCTACTCAACTTTGATCCCCCCTCCAATAGACGCCAAACCACCGAGTATCTATGTAACAGAAGGTCAATGTGATACCCATGAAGGAAATAAGGTTTTTGAGCAGGTGCGTGGAAAAACGATGTTTTCTCTTACAAGAAAAATTAAAATATAATAGTGCCTGTAATGTGAGTTTTGATATCAGAGCTAATTCTGATTTAGATTTGATTAAAAGTGGAAACACAATAAAATTGACCACAAACGATATTTTACGAAAAAATTAGGTCAGAAGTGTTGAAAGGGGACGATTTAGTACAAGATTGTGACGTGTATGATTTGATTCGCCGGTGGGATACGGAACAATTAGAGGTAACAAACAAATACATCCGTTGTATTTCCTTGCCGGTAATTATGACATTATTGAGAAGATCACAATTAGATCTTATTTCAAAATATGCTCCATTAATAATGTATTTGGATGCAACAGGAAGCGTTGTAAGTAAACCTAAATGTCACACAGAACACTATTGTACGAAAATACTCTATTATGCATATGTGTAGTAAAAGTTAGTACAACAATTGTCCCGGTAGCTGAACTAATTTCAAGTAAACATGATACAAATACAATATCCGAATTTTTAATGAAATTCAAATCAGAAATGGCGGTAATTCCGAAAATAGCTTTGCTCTTAGTGTATGTAGGTAGTAGTTTAGACTTGGGCCTATATTCAAGCCATTCGTTATACATTCAATAACATGAGTGTGTTAGATTATATGGAACACACAGACAATTGTATGGAAACTAAAAAAGTTCCCGCTAAGAATATTGTATCGGCTTTTAACTGCTGCACTCATTTTATAAATATAATATCAATCTAGATTAAAAAAAAAAATCCCGAATATTAATAAAATTACAAAAAATTTTGTCCTAGACATTTTGTATTTTGGGTAATACTAAATTGCGACACATTAGAACAAGTATACACAATATTCGAAGTTTATTGTATTTGTCAGAATTGTTGTTTCTAAATTGTGTTTTATGGATATCACTCGCTGTTTATTCCCTAGATGGCAGCACTAGTTAGTTTTATGGTTTGCTCAAGTACACATTTTTTTTATTATTATTCGAGCTATCGAAGAAAGCTAAGAACATGTGTTTTTTTTTCATTACTTTGTGATTAACAATAAATACTTTTGACAGGTTATGGACCCAGAAACTTGTTTTGGTAATATTTTCGGAAATAAAAGTGAAAATAAGACAAATTTTGTGAGGTTATATATATCCAGCCGTGTGCGAAGTGAAAATTGTAACCGTCGACCAAAATTGTTAAGAATATGGATTCAGAATTGTCCAGAGTAAGCAAATTACAAGGAATTGAAAACTGGAATCAATGGAAATTCCAGATTCAGATAATTTTGAAGTCAATTGAAGCATGGGACATAGTAAATGGCACAAACAAACAACCTGCAGCCGTGGCAACAGATGCGACGGCTGATGAGAAAAAGGAAAATGCCGAAGCGATACGTAAATGGAATAAAACCGACGGGATGGCGCAAAAGGTAATCGTTACCACAATATCATCTGAACAAACGATGATGCATATTTTGACCTCGGGGGATTCTGAGGCAATGTGGAAAAAGCTAACCAATATATATGAACAAAAATCAGAATCTACAATCCATATTTTACACCAAAAGTGGTTTACATTGGCTAAAGATCCTTCACATGATATTGCAGCAAATATCTCAAAAATTGAAGATATATCTAATAGACTACAAGCAATGGGAGAGAAAATTGAAGATAAGGGAGTAATGACCAAAATTCTCCTAACTTTGCCACCAAATTTTGACCATTTTATCAGTGCCTGGGAATCAACGGCTACCACTCGAGATTGATAATTGAAGAGATGAGACAAAGTCAAAGAGAAGTAGAAGTTAATGCACTTGCTTCTAATGTAAGAGTAAGCAGTAAAAATCATTTTTCCAAGAATAATATTGGTAACAAAAATATTCAGTATGTTAAGAATAAAAACGATGACCAAAAAAATACAAAAAGAAAACCTGGAAAATGTAATATTTGTCATAAACCTGGACATTGGGCAGCAGAATGTTGGGACAATCCAAAAAGTAAACAATATAAATTTAAAAATTCCAAAGTTTCAAGAGAAGAGAGAGGTGAAGCTCTTATAAGCGAAGCATTTGCCTCAGTACAAAAGACAGCGAAAACTACAGTCGAGGCCTGGTATATGGACACTGGAGCGAGCGATCACATGACTCATAAACTAGAGTGGTTCATAAACTACACACCAATGAAAGATGACTTCAAAATAAAAATTGGAGACGGAGAAACCATTTCAGGCAAAGGTAGAGGTAGCATAAACATTTCAGCGTTTAATGGAGAAAAAGGGACAGAATGTCACCTTTCAAATGTACTCTACGTGCCTAAGCTGAAATACAATCTCTTTTCTGGCGGTGTGGCCTTGGATAGAAATTTAACTCTAGAAGCTGATAAAAGAATCTGTAAATTCAATAAAGATGGCAAAACCATAGCTGTAGGTGAGAGACAAAACAAATTATTTGAAATGAAAATTAAGGTAATGCCAATCGAAAATGGCAAAGAAAGTGCTGATGAATGTCAAGCATGTATTGCTGAGAAAAGTTCCTTGCAAGAATGGCATCAAAAATTAGCTCATCTAAACTATACTCAAGTTAAAAATTTTTTGACATTAATCCAAGAGGAGATGACAAAATAGTCTGTGAGCCTTGCGCATTGAGTAAAATCCATCGACTACCTTTTCCTCAGCAAAGCAGTACAAAAACTAGTCGTATTGGCCAAATAATCCACGCAGATGTGTGTGGACCACTACCAGAAAAGTCATTCACAGGTGCAAAGTATTTTCTTCAATTAAAGGATGATTACTCACATTACAGAACCGTATATTTTTGGGTGCAAAATCAGACGTACTGGAGTGTCTAAAAGACTTTATAAAGAAAACAGAAAAACATTGCCCCAGAGGGGAAGTCACAAAATTGATGAAAGAATATGGAATTTCTCACCAAAATTCAGTAGTCTATTGCCCTGAGCAAAATGGCAAAATAGAACGTGAAAACAGAACTGTTGTAGAAGCTGCTCGTACAATGCTACATGCTGCAAAATTTGAACTTAAATTCTGGGCAGAAGCAGTAAACGTTGCCGTTTATATTTTGAACTGCACAGGAACCAGTAGCATTAAGAATAAATCACCATATGAAATTTGGTACAAAAATTATAAAGTTAAAATCAACCTATGAACCAAACTAAAGCAAATAGTTCAGAGTTTCTAAATTATCAATGATTATCAAAAGGTCAGACCTCTTAAACTGGCAATATAAAATATTGTTAAACACAAATTAATAGAAATTATTTTATTTTTATTTTTCCCATAATATCAAAATTATATTCATAAAATTTCTATTTAAAACACTTTGAATTCCCCGCAGTAATCTCTAGGCGCATGAAAAATCTTGGCTCATCCCGTTCAGAAACCGACTAGAAAATTTTTTTATAATCCCATCGTTTTCACACCGTTCAAACAATTCATTCGTGCAACTTTGCAGAGTCTGTGTAGTTTGGCATACGTTCTCATTTTCCAAAGATGTTCCAATATCTTGGTTTGGCATTTTACGATAGAAACAGTTGCTAAATCCGCTTTCATCCAAACAATTAAAACCCTTATCACCAGCAATTGCGAAGATGATTTCTTCGGAACATAAATCATCAGCGAATCGATTGATGATTCGCATTAAATTCACAAGGGATTGTATATTAACATCATCACGACACGCCACACTAACCATTGTGCCTTTATCCACACTGCAGCTAGCCACATAATTCAGTGTAACACAATATTCCATTGTGACTTGGGAGAATTGTGTACTATTTATCGTCTGGTCCCTATACTGATTGATGTCATGCATAATTTGCGCCATTATAAATTGTTCAGGTGCACAAGTATCATACCGCTGTTTAAGGAGCTGTGGAAAATATTAATTTCATTATTTTATACATTTTACAATTTCAAATTCGTTGATTTTATTACAACAAGTTCAGTATCACAATTTGGAGTAGCTGGATCAATATTTCTCGGGGAAACACTTATGATCCCAAATGAAACACTGATTACAATGAAAAAATTCTTGAACCACTTCATTGTTGGTATTAAAACTATAATAAACTAATAACAAATGTGTACGTGCTTCAGTTTAAATAACGATAGATTATGTAAGTAACCTATTGTGACTCTAAGATTAAAGTTTTTTTTCGCAGCACTTAAAACAAAAAAAATTTCAAGGGATCTGAACCATAACAGCCTGATTCCTCAAAACAAATGAAACAACATTTAAGTTTAAGGTTTTTTTGGAAGTTCACAATGTTACTGTTATATTACAATATGATGACATTTTTCGGGCGAATTCAGAACGTTGTAAGATTTTTAAAGCTTTTATGAATTGAAAATAATTATGTATATATCAAGTTGTATAATAAATATAAATACAAAACTACAACATTAAATGGAAAACGCCATAATTTAGTTAAAGCGTAGACTAAAAGACATACAGATGAGTGAAAAATGCATTTTCTTCGGTTACTGTATTATATACCTCGTTCAAAAGTACTTTATTTATTCAAAAAACCATGCGTAAATGCATTGCTATAGCATAGAACAAACTGTGTATGCAATTTATTCAACAATGATGTATTTTACTTTCTAGGGACTAAAGTAGGTGGGTTACGTGTTTGATCACGTCATAATAAATTTATAGGAAAAGCGTACCACTATGTATTTTGGGTCGCCAACATCGCTTTTAGCTAAAAATACTTTGTGCCTTTCATAATTCCTCGGGATTCTCGAATTACTTCCATAAAATTTAAATGAGCTTTCTATTTGCTTCAAATCTTCCTCTTTAAAAAATTGACATAGTCAATTGGAAAATAGAAATTGTCCATTTCGTGTGGCATTAAGCAAATTGGACACTTAAAACTCAATTGTATCGACCTTTTTAAGAAGTACTCTATATATTTTGAAATGTAGAAACCATCAACTGTCTCTAGTTTACCTCCATCTGGGCAACGTTTGTTTTGCATTTTTAATGTATCACAACGGCTGAACTTCTAGAGGCGAGTGTAATAACACTATAAAAACAAAACGCAATGGATAAAACAAACAAGGAAACTAATACCCTAGGTGGCAGACCTGATGTTCAGGAAAATCCACTATCTCCGGAGGTCGGTCCCATGGATTCTAAGGGGGACCAAACATTGCTACATAATTCTAATGATACCAAAAATAAGCTAAGCGATATCAACGCTCAAAAGAGTAACGAGGAAGAACTTTCATTCCGAAAGGGCTCCATTACAATCAGATCACCAATAAAAAAATATTTGCAAATAACGCAATCTTCACTGAAAAAGTAACTTCATTATCAGAACAAATGCCGAGTGCATCAACAAATATGATAAACAGCGATGAGCTGTTAAATAAATTTAAAAAAATGGAGAAACTAATCGCGCAGCTGAGCAATGAAGTTGCTGAACTTAAGAGAGAAAACTCTACACTAAAAGAAAAGGTTAAAAATAGCATAGCTAAGGATTCAGCACGAGTTAACAATCCTTCTTCAAACCATATTCAGCCATCATCCAGTCAACAGGAACATTCAAATAATTCCAACTGGTTGCTGCGGCAATTTCCAGTTTTTCAACAGAATAATAGATTTAGTGCTCTGAGTCAAGAGGATAATTGCACAGATGAGGAAGAACTGGAAAAAGAAGTTTCCGGTGCTGATAACAGAAATGCTAGGAAACGCAGGCGCACAAAAACGAAAACTCCTCCAAAAAATACTACACAAATTGTGATCAATAACACTGAACAGAAAACCCCAAAAATACCACTGCCTCCACCCATTAACGTGAGCAATATCAAAAATTTCGAACTTTTTCGACAAAAAGTAATAAAAACCACTAGTGAATCAACTAATTTTAAGGCGCTTTCAAATAGTGACATTAAAATTACATTTCAAAATGAAAATGATTACAGAAATGTCAAAAAATTACTGGAAGAATTAAAAAAAGAATCCAGCAACCAATCAGAAAATATAGAATATCACACCTATCAGCTGAAGAGCGAAAAGGCTGATAGAGTGGTTATCAGAGGCTTACCATCTTCCATTAGTCACGATGTAATTAAAGCAGACTTAGAAAAAATGGGACATGAAGTCGCAGGTATTACTAACATATACAAAATGGTCACAACTAATGGTGTAAAAGACAGGAAACACTTTCCATTGTTTTACATCGACTTAAAACAAAAAGACAACAATAAAGAAGTATACAACATCAAGAAACTTGCGTACTGTATAGTTAAAATTGAGCCACCTAACAAGACAAGGGACATTCCACAATGTACGAATTGTCAACAACTTGGACATACCAAGAGTTTTTGCTATCGTCAAACCAAATGCGTTAAATGTGCTGGAGATCATCACACGACAAAATGTAAAATACAACCAGATATCGCGCCTTCATGTGCTCTTTGTTAACAACAAGGACATACTGCAAATTATAAAGGATGCTGTGTATATCAGAACAAAATTAAAAGTCAACAGAATAATAGAACAAGAGTAGTACAGCGATTACATACCAAAGCTGCTAAACCACAAATAACAATCACACCATCCACAGTTGGATTATCCTATGCGCAAATCACCAAATTATCTGCTGATGAATCAAACCAAAATAACAAACATATAGAAGTTAATAACGAGTCTAATAACTTTGAAATTATTAAAAAGCTTAGTCAAATTCAACAGACACTTGGTCACTTAACAGAAAGGGTGGC
This sequence comes from Tipula vernalis, assembly GCA_958295665.1. Taxonomy (NCBI): domain Eukaryota; kingdom Metazoa; phylum Arthropoda; class Insecta; order Diptera; family Tipulidae; genus Tipula; species Tipula vernalis. The sequence continues at coordinate 269,561,758 of OY282559.1, forward strand.
AAAACTAGAAATTAATTTCTATCCGCCTAGCAAAAAAAGTCAGCATACACACAAATGATTAACTCGTTCCTACGCATTGTAACTTGGAACGCTAATGGGCTCAACCAACGAGCCCAAGAACTGGAAATATTTCTCCATACAAACAACATAGATATTGCACTTATTTCAGAAACGCATTTCTCCAACAAAAGCTTTTTTAGAATAAAGGGATTTAATTCCTACTGGACAACCCATCCTAGTGAAAGAGCCAAAGGTGGTTCAGCTGTACTAATTAAAAATAATATCAAACATAATCAACAAGAGGATATTCGAGAAAGCTACATGCAAGCAACTGTTATCTCAATCCAATATAATGGCGCAGATCTAAATATTGCGGCAGCATACTGTCCTCCACGGCATACACCAACGAAGTTACAATTTAATAACGTCTTTAATAAGCTCGGTCCAAGATTTATTATTAGAGGGGACTATAATATAAAACATACAGCTTGGGGTTCCAGGCTAATTTCTCCTGGGAAAGGAAATGCTTTGTTCAATGCTATTCATGAAAACAAATGTGAATATCGGTCTCCAAGGGGGCCAACGTATTGGCCAACGGATGCAGGAAAAATACCAGATCTGCTTGATTTCTTCATCATAAAAGGTATTTCATCCAGTTACACTAGAGTCGAAGGAATTAACGACTTAACATCTGATCACTTGCCTGTACTGTTGTCAGTAAGCGCTATAGTCATCAAGAAAAATAAAAAGCTCAACCTTACTAATAGATTCACGGATTGGGATAAAAAACTGGAAGAGCTAGTTGAATTCAAAGTTAGTATTAAAAGTAATGAAGAATTGGAACAACAAACAAACAATTTCATTGAATACACTTGTATGGCCGCCAGTCTAGCTACTCCAGAATTAAAGGACAAAGCGGAGATTGAAGTCAAATACCCGGCTGAAATCAGGGAACAAATCAAGGAAAGGAGAAAGGCAAGGAGAATATGGCATCTCACCAGAAATCCCGCTGACAAAACCACCTTCAATCGAATAAGTAACAAAGTCAATAGGCTAATCAAAAGCTTCAAACAGGATTGCTTCGACCACTACTTAAGCGGGCTAGGTCCAGAAATGGATAAGGACTACTCGTTATGGAAAGCAACCAGAAAATTTAAACGACCTGTAGTTCGAGTACCACCTATAAGAAATGCTCAAGGCAATTGGGTTCGACAAGACAAAGAAAAAGCGGAACTCTTTGCTCAACACCTAGCAACAGTGTTTAAACCCCATGACATTCAATCCAACATTGACGTAACACCTGTCTATCAACCAAATCAGGATTTTAAAAGGGTCACGCCAATGGAAATTGCTGAAGAAATCGACAAAAGTCTTAGTCAAAAAAAGGCACCAGGAATTGATGAAATATCGTCCGTCAATATGTTTACATCGTTTGTGAAGAACAGGATTTTTAATCAATTCAAGCGTACTTTGATTGTCAATATAGAGAGTTGTAGCTATATTTTGATGAGGATAGATTTCTCCGATTAACTTTAAGAGCCAAACTATTTCCTTGACTGTTTGAAAAGCTGCAATGTATTCCGAATAAATAAGTGGTAGAGGTGGCGATTGTCGACTATCTTTAACAACACCAGCTAACAACACATCAACTCCAAATAACTATAAATCCTGTAGTTGATTTGCGTGTTTCAATATCTCCTGCAAAATCTGCATCACTGTAGCCACATAAGGATAATGTTTTCTGCTTCTTAAAGTGCAAACCATAATCAACAGTTTCTTTTAGATACTTCATTGGTTTTTCCATATATCGACTAACCATACTGACCGAAAAGGATATATCTGGTGTCGTACCTTTTGATAAATATAACAAGCTGCCCACAGCTTCTGGGAGCAGTTGTTAATTCAGTCTTCTCATTATCATTTACATTCAACTGTTGATGTGGATCGGCTGGTATTGCAAGAGCATTTGCTTGCTCTAAATTAAATTTATTGAGAATTTTTCTTGTGTAGGCACTTTGACGTAAGAGAATAGAGCCATCGTTTTGTCTTTCAATCTGTAAACCAAGGTAAGTATCAGCATCGCCAGAAGTGATATCAAATTCTTTCTGAAGTGCACACAAGAAATCATTCTCAGTCTTTTCGTCGATTCCAGCTACTAGTCCATCATCTATATAGATGCTCACTAGGAGTATTATCAGATTATTTTTGATTAATATGTATATACAAGGATTAGCCTTTGATTGTTTAAGTCCATAGTCGGTAAGAAAAACTTGTATTCTTTGGTTCCAACATCTAGACGATTGACGTAAACCATATAAACTTTTTAGTAGCTTACATACTCTTGTTGTACCATCGTTGAATACTGTTGGCTGCTTCATGTATATAACCTCCTCTATATCACCATTTAAAAAGGAAGTCTATACGTCAAACTGTTTGAGTACTAAATTTTCTTGAACGATCACTGTTAATAATATTCGGATGGAGTCGAACCTTTGTTGGTTTTTAAGGAATTCATTTCCTCCTCCATAGTTTGTTTCCACTCTTGTGCATTCGTACCATTTACTGCTTGTTGAAAAGTCAGCGGTTCTTCTGGGTTTACAATGCAATAATCACAGACATTATCTAAATCTACTTCGTAGTCTTCTAATTTCTTTGGTTTATTTAGTTTGGATCGATCTCTTAGTTGTATCCCTGTACTCCTTTTGGCTTCTGGCGTACAAAATTTCTCATTTTCTTCTTCTGAATCAGATAATTGGTTATAGGTAACTCAAGATTTTCTAAATTTTCTTCAATTTGCTCGTCATCTTTTCTTTCAGCCTGACTATTTTTGAATTGTGTATTTTCTTCTTCAGGGAGATACAATAGTGTTTGATTTTGATTTTCTTTAGTAGGTTCCATTAATTTTCCTGTATAGATAATAAGTTTTCTGACAAAAATATCATTTTCCTTTGGAATCCAAACTCTGTTACCTATTTCCCCTTTGAGGTTTAGCTTCTTTACTTTATTTTCAGGCAATTTCACATAAACTTTCTCTCCAAATATATGGAATTCCTGATTATCTGGTCGCTTGTTATACCAAATTTCATATGGTGATTTATTCTTAATGCTATTGGTTCCTGTGCAGTTCAAAATATAAACGGCAGCGTTTACTGCTTCTGCCCAGAATTTCAGTTCAAATTTTGCAGCATGTAGCATTGTACGAGCAGCTTCTACAACAGTTCTGTTTTCACGTTCTATTTTGCAATTTTGCTCAGGGCAATAGACTACTGAATTTTGGTGAGAAATTCCATATTCTTTCATCAATTTTGTGACTTCCCCTCTGGGGCAATGTTTTTCTGTTTTCTTTATAAAGTCTTTTAGACACTCCAGTACGTCTGATTTTGCACCCAAAAAATATACGGTTCTGTAATGTGAGTAATCATCCTTTAATTGAAGAAAATACTTTGCACCTGTGAATGACTTTTCTGGTAGTGGTCCACACACATCTGCGTGGATTATTTGGCCAATACGACTAGTTTTTGTACTGCTTTGCTGAGGAAAAGGTAGTCGATGGATTTTACTCAATGCGCAAGGCTCACAGACTATTTTGTCATCTCCTCTTGGATTAATGTCAAAAAATTTTTAACTTGAGTATAGTTTAGATGAGCTAATTTTTGATGCCATTCTTGCAAGGAACTTTTCTCAGCAATACATGCTTGATATTCATCAGCACTTTCTTTGCCATTTTCGATTGGCATTACCTTAATTTTCATTTCAAATAATGTGTTTTGTCTCTCACCTACAGCTATGGTTTTGCCTTCTTTATTGAATTTACAGATTCTTTTATCAGCTTCTAGAGTTAAATTTCTATCCAAGGCCACACCGCCAGAAAAGAGATTGTATTTCAGCTTAGGCACGTAGAGTACATTTGAAAGGTGACATTCTGTCCCTTTTTCTCCATTAAATGCTGAAATGTTTATTCTACCTCTACCTTTGCCTGAAATGGTTTTTCCGTCTCCAATTTTTATTTTGATGTCATCTTTCATTGGTGTGTAGTTTATGAACCACTCTAGTTTATGAGTCATGTGATCGCTCGCTACAGTATCCATATATCAGGCCTCGACTGTAGTTTTCGCTGTCTTTTGTACTGAGGCAAATGCTTCGCTTATAAGAGCTTCACCTCTCTCTTCTCTTGAAACTTTGGAATTTTTAAATTTATATTGTTTACTTTTTGGATTGTCCCAACATTCTGCTGCCCAATGTCCAGGTTTATGACAAAAATTACATTTTCCAGGTTTTCTTTTTGTATTTTTTTGGTCATCGTTTTTATTCTTAACATACTGAATATTTTTGTTACCAATATTATTCTTGGAAAAATGATTCTTACTGCTTACTCTTACATTAGAAGCAAGTGCATTAACTTCTACTTCTCTTTGACTTTGTCTCATCTCTTCAATTATCAATCTCGAGGTTAGGTTGGCTAACGTTCTATCGGTGGTAGCCGTTGATTCCCAGGCACTGATAAAATGGTCAAAATTTGGTGGCAAAGTTAGGAGAATTTTGGTCATTACTCCCTTATCTTCAATTTTCTCTCCCATTGCTTGTAGTCTATTAGATATATCTTCAATTTTTGAGATATTTGCTGCAATATCATGTGAAGGATCTTTAGCCAATGTAAACCACTTTTGCTGTAAAATATGGATTGTAGATTCTGATTTTTGTTCATATATATTGGTTAGCTTTTTCCACTTTGCCTCAGAATCCCCCGAGGTCAAAATATGCATCATCGTTTGTTCAGATATTGTGGTAACGATTACCTTTTGCGCCATCCCGTCGGTTTTATTCCATTTACGTATCGCGTCGGCATTTTCCTTTTTCTCATCAGCCGTCGCATCTGTTGCCACAGGTGCAGGTTGTTTGTTTGTGCCATTTACTATGTCCCATGCTTCAATTGACTTCAAAATTATCTGAATCTGGAATTTCCATTGATTCCAGTTTTCAATTACTTGTAATTTGCTTACTCTGGACAATTTTGAATCAATCTTCTTAACAATTTTGGTCGACGGTTATAATTTTCACTTCGCACACGGCTGGATATAACCTCACAAAATTTGTCTTATTTTCACTTTTATTTCCGAAAATATTCCCAAAAACACGTTTCTGGGTCCATAACCTGTCGATTATATGTGGAATTATGGGTAAATAACTTAATAACTTCGGATGTTTAATGAACAAAAGTATTTATTGTCAATCACAAAGTAATGAAAAAAACACATGTACTTAGCTCTCTTCAATAGCTCGAATAATAATAAAAAAAAATGTGTACATACTTGAACAAACCATAAAACTAACTAAGTAGTGCTGCCATCTAGGGAATAAACAGCGAGTGATATCCATAAAACACAATTTAAAAACAACAATTCTGACAAATACAATAAACTTCGAATATTGTGTATACTTGTTCTAATGTGTACACAAAATATGTCTAGGATAAAATTTTTTGTAATTTTATTAATATTCGGGATTTTTTTTTTAATCTGAATTGATACTATACTATATTTATAAAATGAGTGCAGCAGATAAAAACCGATACAATATTCTTAGCGGGAACTTTTTTAGTTTCCATACAATTGTCTGCGTCTTCCATATAATCTAACACACTCATTGTTACCAATTCAGCTGGTAACAGGAAACGATTGCGACAAAAAGCTGAAATAGCATTTACTTAAATTTTGTTTGTTGAGTAAAACACAAACATATAAATGTGCCGATACAGCACATACTTATATTTTGTAATTAACCATATAAATTAAACGTATGTAACGTTAAATCTGATCTGATACTTCCGTTTAGTGAAGTAAATTATAATATATAAACTAGAAAATTTTAATAATAAAGACAGAGGTTATAAAATCTAATGCGCATCACACTATCTGGGGAAGCACGGATATTAATGAAAGAGGTGAGTCGGTTTTTGATTATTTGATGAGTACTAACCTTTCAGTGTGTAATATTGGGCGGGAACCCACATTTATTACTAGTAACAGGCAGGAGGTTCTAGACGTGACCCTTGCCTCAAATAATATTCTTCATATGGTTAAAAATTGGAGGGTGGATAAGGAACACTCCTTTTCTGATCATCGATATTTAACCTATAGCCTCGATATTCACCCTGCTACCCGGGAAGCCTTCAGGAACCCTAGAAGGACCAACTGGAGCAAATATGGGGAATTATTGGAGGAAATGTTACCGACGAGGGCTATGGAGCCCCCGACGACCGTTGGGGAGCTGGAGGACATGGTGGCTAGCGTTACTAGCACATGCAACCGATCCTTTCGTTCTGCCTGCCCACTGGCTAAGCCTAAGGGTAGACAAAAACCGGTATGGTGGTCCAGGGAACTGGGAGCCTATCAAAAGGCCTGTAGGACAGCTTTAATAGAGCCAAAAATACAAGAGAGGCTCAGGATTGGGACTCCTATAAGGAGAAACTCGGAATTTATAAGAAAGAACTAAGAAAGGCACAAAGGAAGTCTTGGAGAATCTTCTGTGATAAAATGAAAGAGGTATCCGAAACCTCTTGTCTTAGAAAGATTCTTTCCAAAAGTACATCTAGTCCAAGTTTTTTGATAAAACCGGACGGATCTTGGATAGCTTCTAGTGGAGAATATCTGGAGCTTCTCTTCGAGACACACTTCCCAGGGAGCTTTGAAGACCTGTTGGTGCATAGCAATCATCAGGAGTCACTGTCAGTGTTCCCAGAGGATATCGTAACCAGAAAACGGATTCTATGGGCACTGAGGGGTTTTAAACCATTTAAATCGGCTGGTCCGGATCAAATTATACCAGCTGAACTTCAAAACAACTCAGTAATTATTCTTCCCTACCTGGAAGCTATATTCAAAGGGTGATTGATGCTGGGCTATATTCCTAGGTACTGGACGGAGGTCATTGTGGTGTTTATACCGAAAGCGGGGAAAAGCTCACATGTCTATCCTAAGGACCTAAGACCAATAACTCTATCATCCTTTCTTTTGAAAACCTTGGAAAGGCTGCTGGATGTATATATCAGAGATAAAATAGGTGCCAGGAAGTGGGCATCGTCTCAGAATGCGTACACAAAGGGTAGATCTGTGGACACTGCTCTGCACGCCTTGGTGTGTACGATTGAGAAATCGATTAGTTCGAAGGAATTCTGTTTGGTGGCTTTCCTGGGTATATAAGGCGCCTTTAATAATGTGAAAGCGGAGGCAATCAAGGAGGGATTGTCATTTTTGGAGGTGGACGTTCCTCTGATAGGGTTAATCAATTATATGCTGGGAAGCAGGATTGTTAGTTTGAAGTTGGGGGACTCCACCTTCAAGAGGCGAGTAACTAGGGGAAATCCGCAGGGGGGGTTCTGTCCCCTCTTATCTGGAACATAGTGGTAAACGGGTTACTACTTGATTTGGAGAGAGAGGGTATTGAAGTTATCGCGTACGCAGATGACGTAGCTTTAGCTGTTACCGGGAAATTCCTGGGCACGATTGTAGACGTATTGCAGAATGCGCTTACCATCGTTACGAAATGGGCTGGCAAATGTGGACTTGGTATTAACCCGTCCAAGACAGAGCTGGTACTCTTCACTAAGAAATACAAAATCCCGGTAGTTGTCCCTCCTACCTTAAATGGCACGAGACTTGCTTTTACTGACAGAGCTAGATATCTGGGCATTATCTTGGACAGTAAGCTTAGTTGGAAGCCCAACATGTTGGAGAGAATAAACAAAGCTACTATAGCTTTGTACTCATGTAGGAACGCCATTGGTCATAGATGGGGTCTGAAGCCGGAGCTGGTACACTGGCTCTACACCGCCGTAGTGAGACCTGTACTCATGTACGGGGTGGGTGTTTGGTGGCCAGCTCTGGACAAGGTTACTTATAAAAGTAAGATTGAGAGAGTGCAAAGAAAAGCCTGTATGCTTGTTAGCGGGGCATTGAGGTCGACACCGACAAGTGCCTTAGAGGTTATATTGCACCTTCTTCCGGTCGACATTTTTGGCAAACAGATGGCGGCAAATACGGCTGTACGACTTGCAGCCGTCTCTCAGTGGAGGTGTCTTAGTATAGGACACTCCACTATTGTTAGATCGTTGAGGGATGAGCTGGCAAATCTTGACTACATTAAACCTACTCTACGCTTCGAGAAGCGATTTCGGACCTCCTTCCCTTCAAAGGAATCCTAGAGGGATAGACCGTTATCGGAAACCAAAGCGTTGCAATTCTTCACAGATGGCTCCAAGCTAGACGGCAAAGTATGAGCTGGAGTATTCTGTGACAAATTAAATGTAAACATTTCTATTCATCTGCCTGATTACTGCAGCGTGTACCAAGCTGAAGTCGTAGCGATTGAGGAGGTCATGACGTGGTTGAAACATAATGTGCTATCCTCAGACGATATCACAATCTATGTGGACAGTCAAGCGGCGATCCGGTCGTTAGAATCGGTGTCTTTGGCGTCACAGGTGGCGTTGAGTTGTCACTCATCTCTAAATGAGATGTGTGAGTATTTCAATATCCAGGTAGTCTGGGTCCCATGTCACTCGGGCGTCATGGGAAACTGCAGGGCAGATGAACTTGCTAGGCATGGTACGACTCTCCAGCTGCAACCGGAAAGGGCAAGTCTGGGGAGGCCTATTACAGCGCTGAGACAAGCACTTGGAAAGCAGGCGCTATCCTCAGCGGGGGAAAGGTGGTCTAACACCCTCACCTGTAGAGTTGCAAGACAAGTTTGGCCAAAGCTGGACTTGGGGCGCACTAGGGCAATAATATCCTTACGCAGACGTGAATTAAGAACGGTCGTGGGAATTCTCACGGGACACTGCCTTTTTGGAGAACATGCAAGAAGGCTGGGTCTGGAGGCTAATGACTTTTGCAGAAGCTGCTTGGACGAAGAGGAGGAAGAGACGTTGGTCCACTTCCTTTGCCCGTGTCCAGCATTGGCTCTCAGAAGGCACAAACACATAGGTAAGTTCAAGATGGACTGCCTCTCGGATCTCGAAAACAGTAAAGTGCGGGACGTCTTACGCTACATAAGTAGCTCGAAATGGTTCCAATAGGGGTAAAAGGGGATACATCCTGTGGTATCACAATGGACCGTCACCGGTCTAAGTGTGCGTAAGCAGCCACTCCAACTTAACCTAACCTAACCTATAAAATCAGTAAACATATCGCTTCTCATTCAATTAAACTATTTATTTAGAATTAGTGGACTAGCTCCGACCCACGGTAGGCGCCCTAGTTTCTAAATAAACACTCATGTTATTGAATGTATAACGAATGGCTTGAATATAGGTCCAAGTCTAATCTACTACATACACTAAGGGCAAAGCTATTTTCGGAATTACCGCCATTTCTGATTTGAATTTCAATAAAAATTCGGATATTGTATTTGTATCATGTTTACTTGATATTAGTTCAGCTACCGGGACAATTGTTGTACTAGCTTTTATTACACATGCATAATAGAGTATTTTCGTACAATAGTGTTCTGTGTGACATTTAGGTTTACTTACAACGCTTCCTGTTGCATCCAAATACATTATTAATGGAGCATATTTTGAAATAAGATCTACCTAATTGTGATCTTCTCAATAATGTCACAATTAACGGCAAGGAAATACAATGGATGTATTTCTTTGTTACCTTTAATTGTTCCATATCCCACCGGCGAATCAAATCATACATATCACAATCTTGTACTAAATCGTCCCTTTTCAACACTTCTGACTTAATTTTTTCGTAAAATATCGTTTGTGGTCAATTTCATAGTGTTTCCACTTTTAATCAAATCTAAATCAGAATTAGCTCTGATATCAAAACTCACAATCTAAACTGAAAACCAAAATTCTGCTGAAAAAATAAAGAAAATTAAATTTTGTGTTTTTTATTGTAGGCAAAATTTTTTGTTTGATGCTGAAATATATTTTTTTTGTATAACTTTAACAATTTAACCACATATTATATTTGCTGCTTATTTCTAATTTTTGATGCTACTCTTTGTCGCTAAACTATTTTTTTTCACGCTGTAAATTATTTGTTTGTATTTTCATTGTTTTAAATATTATTTGTGATGCCAAATTATTTTTTAAGGTGCTAATGTTTGTCGCCAATTTTTTTTTCTTGTATGCCTGTTTAAATTTTCCCTTTTTATATACTATATTTCAACACTACTAATTTCAATATGTTTTGGTAATTTTCGAAAATTTTTATTTTTTTTTTTTGTTAAACGAGATAAATAAAATCACCAACTCTTGTCCATAAACCACCATCGACTTGACTAACATTTTTTTCTTTACCATCAAACATAAGTATTTAAATGAAACCAACAGGACCAACAATTAAATTTTGGATCAATACACAGAATATGTAATATATCGTCCTCCTTGTTACAGCCACCATCTTTCATTTCTGACTTTTACTGATGCACAAACCGAAAAAAATATAAATAAGTAAACAATTTTTAGCCATTACATAGACTTCCCATTTGAAACATAAATTATTACTGTTGCTTTTTTGGAACGAAACAAGTACTACTCACCTTGTACATACTTACCTTAGAACTTCAAATCCAATTTTCCTATTTTTTCCCTTCCTCGTATTGGCTACTTTCAATACCTTCCTCAGCATTTAGCTTATTCAAACTTTAACGTTGCTCGTCTCACCAAACTCACACTTTAAAATAAACCAACATTTTTCAATAAAAATTAAATCACGAAAAAATTATAAAAATTGATGAACAGAAAAAAAGAACTAAAACAGAACTAAATCAAGTAGTTCAGAGTTTCTAAATGATTATCAAAAGGTCAGACCTCTTTAACTGGCAATATAAAATATTGTTAAACGCATATTAATAGAAATTATTTTATTTTTATTTTTCCTAATATCAAAATTATATTCATAAAATTTCTATTTAAAACACCTTGAATTCCCCGCAGTAATCTCTAGGCGCATGAAAAATCTTGGTTCATACCGTTCAGAAACCGACTAGAATATTTTTTTATAATCCCATCGTTTTCACACCGTTCAAACAATTCATTCGTGCAACTTTGCAGAGTCTGTGTAGTTTGGCATACGTTCTCATTTTTCAAAGATGTTCCAATCTCTTGGCTTGGCGTTTTACGATGGAAACAGTTGCTTAATCCGCTTTCATCCAAACAATTAAAACCCTTATCACCAGCAATTGCGAAGATAATTTCTTCGGAACATAAATCATCAGCGAATCGATTGATAATTCGCATTAAATTCACAAGGGATTGTATATTAACATCATCACGACACGCCACACTAACCATTGTGCCTTTATCCACACTGCAGCTAGCAGCATAATTCAGTGTAACACAATATTCCATTGTGACTTGGGAGAAGTGCGTACTATTTATCGTCTGGTCCCTATACTGATTGATGTCACGAACAATTTGCCCCATACCAAATTGTTTAGGTGCACAAGTATCATATCGCTGTTTAAGGAGCTGTGGAAAATATTAATTTCATTATTTTATACATTTTACAATTTCAAATTCGTTGATTTTATTACAACAAGTTCAGTATCACAATTTGGGGTAGTTGGATCAATATTTCTCGACGAAACACTTATGATCCCAAATGAAATACTGATTAAAATGAAAAAATTCTTGAACCACTTCATTGTTGGTATTAAAACTATAATAAACTAATAAAAAATGTGTACGTGCTTCAGTTTAAATAACGATAGATTATGTAAGTAACCTATTGTGACTCTAAGATTAAAATTTTTTTCGCAGCACTTTAAAAAAACAATATTCCAGGGATCCGAACCATAACAGCCTGATTCCTCTAAACAAATGAAACAACATTTAAGTTTAAGGTTTTTTTGGCAGTTCACAATATGATGACTTTTTTCGGGCGAATTCAGAACATTGTAAGATTTTTAAAAGCCATTCAGATGAGTCCTTCGAAGAAATATTGAACAAAATGCATTTTCTTCGGTTACTGTATTTGTACGGTTGAACTTGGTTCAAAAGTACTTTATTTATTCAAAACAAAAATATATTGCTATAGCATAGAACAAACTGTGTATGTCATTCATTCAACAATGATGTATTTTACTTTCTAGGGACTAAAGTACATGGGTTACGTGTTTGGTCACAAATTGAAGCCTATCATCTCTAGTTTTTGCAAGCTTACGCTCGCCCAAGTCATAATAAAATTATAGGAAAAGCGTACCACTATGTATTTTAAGTTGCTGATTATGAATCCAACATCGCTTTTGGCTAAAAATGCTTTGTGCCTTTCCTAACCTCAAAAAACCTCTTAAAAATGCATTTTTGTTTACATAAAGCGATCGTTTTAAAGTGAAGTCAACATAAAATTATAAAATCATATATTTTATTCGCTGGATCTACATCTAATCTTATTTGTGGCTGAAAATGCACCACGTCGTTCCTAACCTCAAACAAAAACCCTCAAAAATGCAGTTTTTGTGATTAACGATCGCTTAAATCATCATAAAATCATCATTGGTTAAAGCTGCGTCGTTTGGCAAAAGAGATTTTTCATCTTCTGAATTCGATCGGTGATGACGATGAACACATCTATGACCCCCCGTTGAGAGTGCCGAATCTATGGACCGACCCACCTTTCATGTCAGCACTACAGGTTGGCATGAAGCAATGCAATGTGCATGTGGTTTATACAAAACGGGTCTATAGCCGTACGTCCTCGATGGGCTACTACTGCGTAAAGTAGGACGGTAAAAATAAACTGCGAAAGAGTTGGGAGTGCCTTGAGGCCGAGAACAGATTGCATAGATTAAAACGAAAAAAAAAAAAAAACAAAGGCTTATACTAATTCAGATTCAATTGTTTAACTCGTCAAGTCAACATACAATTGTTGTGAAATTAAGATATGAGAAAAAACGCGCGTGCTAAATTAAAAAATGGATACTTAATTTTAAAATTAATACAAAATAGTGCAAATTTAATTTCACAACATGCTAAAAATCAAAATTAAACTAGTTAATTAAGCAAAAATAAAGTAAAATTGGAAATTAAAATAAAATAAGAATGAAACGTTAATAGTCTGTTAATTATCATGATCAAAACGGTCCTAGTTTTAAGTAAGTTAGAATAAGTGAGTCTGTGTAAATCTCAATTCAGATCACAAAACGGATATCATAACAGATTCTCAAGTTTCCGTATTTCCAGTAATAATCAAAAGAAAATAAGGAAAATTAAATTAAAAAACGTTCTACAACAATAACATTGTATTGTATACTAAAAAGAAAAAAGGTATAAAAATTCAAATTAATGACGTCATCATTTATCCACATCTAAAGCCAATGGTGAGAAAAAAGACAACACGTGTTCGCTCAATAATCGAATTTAAAATAAGAGCCAAACAGAAAAAAATTAAATCAATACAATGAGCGCGAAAAAACAAAAATCAAAACAATCTAGCATGCTTCGCAAATACAAAATAACAATCGAAAGATATTCGAATTCAAATTTGAATGGAGGCAATGAATTAGATAATTACAGTAGCTCAAGTCATTAAAAAAACACATGAAAAGCCGCGGCGGCGGATTTAGAATTCTAAGATGGATGATTTTAAATGGCTGCCTCTAAATGAAGAACTACTCAAAAAGGGACATACTGATGAAATGTAGCAATTAAGGGTTGTTTCAGGTCACAAAGAATCTGATTTGCCATATTTCTCCAAAAATCAGAAACGACAATTTCCTTCCTTTCCTTCAAATGCAAAAATATGTAGTAAGTGTAGAAAACGCGATTAAAATGAATCAGGGAGTTCGATTGTGATATTCATAGAGTAAACATCAAAATTTCTATTGCCACTTTAAATACGCCTCCTCAGGCAGTGGAAACTCTCCACGGAATGATGGCCGTGTTTAGTTGAATTACACTCGCTCGGTACGCACAACTCTACAACCAAACCTTTCTTTCATTTTCTTGGACGTTGGTAACACAATTCGTAATCATAAAATGTGACGTCGATATTAAAATTTTAAACGCTAGTTGAGTAAGGACCACTGTATATATTCCAGTCGGAGTAAAGGCATCTTTTGCAATGGTGCTGCACAGGATTTTGTGAAGAAGACTATCAGATTTTGAGCGTAAATAAAGGACTGCAAGATGCGCTCACCGTAGGATCGGCCAACCCTTCTATTTCAATGATCTGCGTGTAATCTAAACACCTTCTCGAAACGTTTGGCAATACGTATGTAGAAGCTGTGGTGTCCTCAGTCCATGAATTGTTGGATTGTTCACAATGAACCGGCAAAAATAATCGAGCTTTGAAATAGTTAATGCTACGCCAGAAACTATTCAGCCTAAAACAACGTTTTGCAGCAAAAGCAAGTTGGCAGCAACTTGGATTTAACCAACGGCGAGTAACTGATGGTTAAATTCTACGCCAAACAGCAAATCATATCCTTTAGTTTGAAGAATTTAAGATTGGCTATCGGTTTGATTGAATTTTCCACCATTCGATATAATTAATTGGACCAACTGGCAATGTTATCTCATGATTATCGGTAGCGCTTGAACGTTCTGTAAAAATTGTTAGTGTTTGATTTCGCGTGATTGTTTGAAAAGCTCTAAAACTGCGTTGTCTCCAATTCAATGAATTTTTCTACTGCTATTCTGCCATGGCAGTTTTATTAAAGCTAAAAATGATTCAGTCATAAAATTTAATTCTGAGGGTTTCCATGTTGGTGAAGCATCTTGACTAGCGTAATAGTAAAATAGATAAATATAAGGCTGAATTCGTGTACTTGTTAATTTTTTCGATTGCTGTCGGATAAATCAGTCAAAATACATGATTTTAGAATAACGCATTTGGTTGTATTATGCAAAATTACCGCAATTATAAACTTAATAATTATTTAACATTTTACAAACGTACGTGTATCAAACTAATGTTTTTAATTATGAACACGATTCCAATTGTGCTCTATTGAGATCGATAATATTGATCAGTTCGAACGTTCATTTAGTATCGGGAATTTTTAGTGCAGACACACACACCAAACGATTTTAAAATGAAAATAATTTTTACGGTAGTCGTGTGCTATATTGGTTTACTTGAACTTATTGAGGTACGTGGCACTTACAATTTTTGTGTTTAATTTCAATAATATGGATTTTAAATTAACAGTCGAAGAAATATAGCGTGATCTTGCGTGATGAGCTTTTGACATATGAGCGTATTGACAAAAATGTTCCATCATATTCGGTAATGTTTTCTACTGAAAATTTAATTTTGGAACAAATCGATGACGAAATTGTTTTCATGAGCGGATATATCCTATGGCTTAAATCAATGAATCCTCATTTACCTATTCAAAACAATATGCGCAGCCAATACTTAGATCAAGGTACTTGGAGAGAAGGACCACTAAAATTATTTGTTCCAGATATCTGTCCGGAATATGTTAATCCTACTCGTTTTTGGCACAACATTACCAAATTATTTACAAATGATGTGTGCCCTCCACAAAAGGGAGTAATTTAAAATTCATAATTGTTGCTTAAGAAAAAATAATTCGTAATATTTGTTATGTATTCAATTACAGGATAAATGGATAATAGAGCCGCAAAATGTGTCTATCTTATTCGATTTACCATCGAGTTTCTCGTTGGGCCCATGGCGAGGTTATACTTTAGTAACTCAAGGTTTGCCTGGATTTGAAACATGTAAATATGGCGTGGGTTGCCAATTTGATCTGTTCCCAGTGTAAAGCTTTGTGTAAAATAACCTCTTAATTTATGTACATATATTCTATAATGTCACAAGTATTTAGAGTTTGTAAAACATTTGGTTGTAATTAAAGCACTTTAATTTTGTTTTGGATATGAATAAAGATTTTGAAAAGATTTTAATTTTCTAGTCCGATAACTCAATGTTTTGTGGGAATTCCATATAACAAACGGTTAAGAATTAGTTAATTGTATGGCCTATTTTATTTTTACCATCTCTGCTTCCAATATTAAGTTGGCGTGCAATTGTGGATTAGCTGCGTGCAGTACAACTTTCATCACCATCTTAAAATTATGTTAATTGAACATTTGGTCGATGTTTAAAGAATGTTTATTATAGTTACGAGCTAAAAGAGGAAATGAGCTTGACCTCATGTATGATCTTTGAGAGGCTCACTCCCTCGCGATTGAGAACAGCAAATTTACTTTTCAAGTTTTAAATCAGCAAAATGTATCTTCAATTTGATTCAAAATATTTGAATAGAATTATGGTACAAGCGATTACACCTTTCAAATTTCATCCTTAGTTTGCCACAAGTAAATCTACTGTAATGAAGTTTCGTTCAACATCGAGATGATGTTGAAATGGATAATAGTGCTTGGTATATCCTTTTCATTATGAATGTGTCGTTTTGTTTTATTATCCGCTAAATTATTAGGCAGACTTGAAGATTTTCTTAATTTTTTGTTTTTTATCTAGAGAATAGTACTCTCATAAATATCATAATCTAGCCTTTGATTTATTTCTTTTACCACTTGAGCCAACTGATTTCTTAAGTGGTAGTGATGGTGATTCACAATCGAGTCAAGGAAGTATAGGTGGTCTCCGTCTTCTCTCCGATTGGTTTATTTAAAGAAATATCCTTATCACGTTTTTCCTTGCATTGGTTTTGCAAAAGTTTACTTTTAACCCCTTGTACAATACTAAAAAATATTTATCACTTGTTTCGGACACAGTCTTATGCTGTGTGCCTCAGGTCAATTTTATGAAAAATTTTCGACTTTCCCAAGTATTTGATAAGTCCATACCAGTCATCCTTAACTGACTACTCATTTTCTGAGCAGGGTGGAATGATCTTCGGATTTTATATTTTGGAATTTTTCGGTATTTAACTTCCATAAAATATTAGTAAATTGGGGACCGGAAAATGTCTGATCTATCTAATTTTAACAGTCGTAAATATGCATAAGAGGGAGTGGTCCCGTTCCTTGCAAATAGTTGGAATGGACGTTGAACAATAATATTTAAGAGACCAGTCGTGCATGTGATATTTGGTACTAACTATCACGATAACAGGTCAATCGATTTAAAAAAATCGCAAAATCAAAAAATTAATCGAAATGATGCAATACATGAAATTAATTACCTCTCGCTTCTCTCAGCCACCTTTAGTAGGTGCAGTGGTCACTGTAGACGGTAATGGCTTCTGTTCTTTGAAAATGCCCTCGCACATAATTTACAATAATAGAAAACCTGGTTCCTCTTTGAAATCGATGATACCAGATTTTTGACATAGTCTGGATCAGTAGTGGCTTGCGAAGCCCTTAATGTTATTGTTATTAGTGGCAAAGATGGCCGGGAAAATTAATTAATTAGGTGAAGTGAATAAAAAGTAAAAGCTTTTAATACAATTTTTTGGTAAGTGAATTTCTTCAAAGTTTTACTTATTTGACAACACAATGAATAAAAAATTGAAATGCTTTATCCAGCATTTAATTGTTAGATAAGACAACAAGGTCAAGGTAAGTATTTTAATATTTTAAACATTTTAAAAATTTAAGAAATTTTTTGAAAACATTTAAGTAAAAGCATTTACTTGAAGTTTAATTCTTTCTAACGTGTCAATATGAAAGAACAGCAGATGATTAAAATACAAAAAAAAAAAGAAAATGTTGGCTTGATTTTTATTGCACAAAATTTAAATTTAAACATTTCTTCGATGCGTCAAGCTCACAATAATCTAATTGCATCACTGGTTGAGAGAGTACGACCAAGAATAAGACAAGCTTCCCGGAAAACGCCTAGTTCACCTTATAAAACGAAGGAAAGGAAAGTTATGTTAGTAATAAAGCATCCACCCGGTTAGTCGATAGTGATAAATCCCTCTAATGTTCCAGTCGTAAATTCGAACGAGTGAGATTTATAGAGTGGACTAATTACTTCTGTTGATGTGAAGTAGTTAGAATTTAATTGTATTTATAACGAGTCAGGTTAACACTGGGGGGGGAGGGGGGAGGGCGAACTATTTAGAAGTAAAACTATGTTCTTAATACGTATTGGATAAATAAGTAAGGTTACGGTTTAAGCACTAAGCATTAAACGATAAGAAGAATGAAAATGTAATTTTGTATCAAGTTATGTTGTTGTTGTTATGAAGTTCATAATTGTACTCATGTTCAGTCACAAGATTGAACAGATAGTTAGTATGTTTCTTAATAATAAATTTAGTAAATTAGTCAGCTCGAGACAATACAATTCTAACTACTAGTTCATTTACTTCTCAAGTTCCTTGAAGGATGATTCAGGTTCTTCAAATATTTCCTAATATTCATATCAGCATTAATGCTTTTTAATAACTAACGATACTCTAAAATTAATTATGTTTAAATTTAATTCAGAGAATCATAAATTATGTACTACAAATAAATTTAATGGTAATAATCTATATTTCTTGGCTACTTCCTGAACATATTTCTGGAAATTTGTTGTTGAAATATGATTGAAATCGACCCGGTTACAAACAGATTGGCGGTCAGCAGTTAGTAATCTGGCAAATGCCTAGCACAACACAATTCATCATGTTTATAAAATTTCGTTTTTATTAATTTAGATTAAATTTAATTTAAACCAGCGTTCAATCCTTGGAAACCTAAAGTATGTTAATAAATTAGTTAGGAATGACCTCCAGGAGATACTTCTAAAAACTAAAATAATTAATTACTGTAAACTGATCTGGAAACGCATTTAATAGCAGCCAGATCCAGAGCGACCATCTTTCTCAAAGACAAGGGAGTAGCCAACTCAGCTAAGTCCATCTGGCAAATACCCAACACACACCACCAACCAAAAAATTCCAATATGATATCATCGATCCTTCCACCTTGACAAATATCATCTTCCACAATGCAGAACCACTTCAGCACCGAACCGTGCCATCAACAGTTTTAATGGAGGTTTTCAGTGGGCACCGTCTTCACCTGATTAAAAGATTAGGTATAGGTTAATAATCCACGAAACATGAGTGAATTAGAAAATTTACATACCTAACGATGTGCTCGTTATGGCGATTATCGATTATGTAGATTTTGATTTTTTTTTCTCTCATACATACAACTTGTGCGTCGGGTAATTCCAAAATAACTGTTTGGCGTGGTGCGTGTGTTGACAGACAAAAGTGATTAACAAAAACCGAAATAAAAAAATTAAATTAATTTACGCGAATAAGAAAAAATTCTGCTCTTCATTGATTACATAGAGCGAAATAAAGACACCTCACCAATAATAAAAAGTCAAACAAAAGAGAAACTTCCAATCAAATCAGAGATACCGGTATCCGGCTGAGTACTGACTGGAGTGTGTTCATAAACTCTACATTGTAACACTATGGTAACCACAAAGCGTTCATAAACTTATACATTGTAATTTTTTACCCTGCTAAATACTGCCTTTCTGGCTGTCATTGTTACAATATCGTTACAATGTAAAGTTTATGAACACACTCATGATATAACGAATTATCTGTGGTACCTCGGATACGGGGCCGTTTTTCCTTCAACGGATAATTATCCAAGAAACGGTGAAGTTATTGTGGCATATATTACGGACCAAATTGAAATCAACTCGGGCGAAGCAGTAATCAGATATGTGCTCGAAATATCGTTTGTATCGATTAAAAAAAATAAATTGCATTGCATAAAGCCAGCAGTAATTTTTTTTTGTTGTACCATACATTGATATAAAGTGTTAGTTATTGTATTTAGGGGAGTGACCATGCTGATGGTGTATGTCATTGTGTGTGAAATGATCAGAAAACATCTATCATGATATTGAATGAACACCACCACAATCCCACGACAGACTGCGCGATGGCCGGAGCGAATGCTGTAGGTGGTGACATCAGAATACTTCTAAAATAAAAATATTTATAAATTTCAAATCGTAGCTTTATTGGCCTTTAAAAAAATGTACGGTCGCGTTTTCAATAGGACACACTGTATACTATATTAAGTTCATAAATTTTCAAGATCATCATTTCATTTTAAGATCACCAAACCAACTGTTATAGTTAATCAAAGCAACTATTTACATTTTACAAAGATTTCCCGTTATTTTTAGCAAGGACCTTCAGAGATTTCACGGGTTTTATTAAATTTGGGAATTTCTTCCCCAATATCACAATTGGCCATAACAATATAAATCTTCTGAAACGACCTTTTTCTATGAGAGTGCAGTAACCTATGCTTTCGACGATGATTTTTGAATTTAAATTATATTATTATATTAGTTTTATGCTGTGTGCCTCAGAAGACTTTTCAAACTAAACTTTTCAAATTTTGAAGTTTTCGCTATTTCCTTATAGATGCTTGGTGAAAAGGCAGTTTACGAGGTTACTTTTCGACGATTTTTCAATTTGTATGACATACAGTTTAAAATATGTAGTCAGTAAGCCAGGTACACATTGAGAACGAGTAACGAGAACAATACATATTTCTTTTTTACCAAATTATGTAACATAAATATTAAAATAGTTAAAACTGTATGATTTTAATGAACGATACTTAAAATATCGTGCATTTATTAAAAATAAAATTTAAAATTTTAACACTTTTAATACAAAATTTCAATTTATCATCGTAAATTAAAACGAAATTTTGTATTAAAACCGTTAAAATTTTAAATATTATTTTTAGTAAATGCGCGATATTTTAACTATTGTTAATTACAATCATACAGTTTTAATAATTTTAATAACTTTCTTACATAATTCAGTTTATAAGCAATCGCTTTCTCATCGGTCAGCTCAATATGCATTTTTATGTTTGGAATTGGCGTTCTCTTCACTGGATTTTAGTTTACTACCAATAATCGAATTCTATCCGCCACTTCACGATCATTAATATGGTTTATGTTCAGCGGAAGTTCTCCATGCTCAATCACCATTGCAACGTCTCCCGGAATGAATTTTCTCTACCCAAATCTCTACCCAATAAAAAGTGAAGTGACAGTATTCCATCAGGAACTATGTGAATTGTGGACTCATATACTTTATCCTCTATTTTTAGCTTTGCATTAAACCTATACCTACGGTTGATACATCTTAGGACCCCGCACTTCCTCAATTGATTTCTTCATAAATTACGAGTTTATTTTTGAAATCATTCATAGAGGTTGATCCATATAAAACCGCCTTATTAAGTTCATAATCGGTTATTCCACTTATACAGTAATCGATTATGGAAGCATCTTCCAAGTTGCCGGTTTGACCTAGTTCACGCATAGCGATTAAATAATTTTTGAAAGATTCATCTTTCTTTTTCTTCCTCTCTGCAATGCGCCCCAGCAGAATTCACTTTCTTTTTAAACTCATTGACTAAACGTGTGGTTAGATTTTCCCAGGTATCAGTAACCGCCAAATGTAAACTGTCTTTTGCTATTCCAGTTAACAGTCTTTTTGAATAAATAAATTTCTGTTCAGCATTCCATTTCATACATACAGCATCTTCGACATCCTGAATCCATTTCTCGATGGGATAATCATCCTCCCCACTAAACTTCGAAAGCGATTCTTCGACATCTCTAAAACTTAAGCAGGCTCCAGC